>CM066171.1:28675942-29260942 GCA_033629205.1 Lithocarpus polystachyus
TCCAATCACATAACAAGAGGGTTGGCTTAAAATGTGTGTATAACAAACAATTAAATTTGGTTAGAGATGAATTTGTATCAAAATTTTACCACACATTACATTAACAAGTCGCAGACCCATGCATTGCGCGTGATAATATTTTTTAAGATAGTCTTATTATTATTAATATTTTTCATGGTATTACTACTCAAGCTACATTTTATATGTATGACCAATATATTGCAGGATTCGTGGTGATTGGAGCTTTTGGTCATGGAACTAACTTTTTGAAAAAAGTTCATAAAGGCAAGAAAATATAAAATTCCAATATCATTTGCGTCTTTGAAGCTTCTTCTTCTTTGATGACTTGTGTTTTGTAGCTTTTCGACGATTGATTAGATCTTGAGGGAACATGTTATCATCATTTGATTCTGCATTTTCAACATTAGAGGTAGAATTCATTGATTGGATGGCACCATTATTGCCTTCTTGTTTTGATCCACTTGCATCATTACTTCTGTTTGTTTTGTATCCAAAACTTCAAACGTGTTTTTGTTAGAAGTTTGACCTGTGTTTTTCTTGATTTCATAATTCTCCAATTCTCCTACACCAAAGTATGTTTATTACACTACATTGTAGATTTTTTTTATTTTTTTATTTTGAATGAATTTGCAAATAATTGTAGAAGTAGAAAGCTTACTGTTGTGATATCACCATTTATTTTTTCGGTCACTTGCATCATTATTTGTGCTTGTGGATGGTTTTGTATTTAAAAGTTCAAATGTGTTTTTGTTAGAAGTCTGATCTGGACTTTCCTTGATTTTATCCTTTTACAATGGTTCCTAAAGCACAGTATGTGGATTACAACACAATATTTGAATATGCAAATAATGGTAAGTTTGTAATAGTTGACAGCTTACTGTTGTGATATGATGAAGTTTCAGTTATAGTCATTAAGCTTTAGTTAAAACACAAATGTTTTTTCAATGAGCTTTTATTTTTCATTTGATAGGGTGAAATTTGCATTCATTTGATAAAATATTGAATATAACTTAGTATATTCTTGTCAAAATAAATGAAAGATTATATATGCTAATGTATGGTCTTACAATTGCACATTTGTTTAATAATTCTCTTACTATTGTGTGAAGTAATTTTTCAACTTCCTTATCAAAAAAATAAATACAGCATGCTCTGTTCCATCATCAACATTGAGTTAAATTCTATACTTGCATGTATAAATATCTAATTTTTTTTAATTTTCTTTTATGTTTACATATATTGTACGATTCTAAAATTGGTAATTTATATTTTACCTTGGAATTTGAAAATCAAAGTTACTTTTGCAATGGTTGCACAAAAAATTATTTTCAGATTTTACTTTTTTGTTTCACTTTGTGCATCCAATAAAGTACCATCCAAAGTTTGTTTCAATATTTTCTATTGTTGCAAGGCCTGTGAATACAATTTCCAACAATATAAAAGAAAAAAAAATTACATTTTTGTTAAGCTTATTATTGAAAACTATACATACATACATACATACATATATATATATATATAGAGAGAGAGAGAGAGAGAGAGAGAGAGAGAGAGAGAGAGAGAGTTTTAAAGGCAGCATTTTGATTCCTAAGCCCAAAAGGTAGAAGGATTCAGGCTCAAAGAGCCCAACACAATGAATTTGTAGAGAGTGGGATTAAAAATTAGGCTTGAATGGATCAAGCAACATGCACAGTGGATTAAAGATAGTAAGAAAGTAAAGAAACACAAGCTCTATGCAAAGAAATCCTTTCTCAGCGGAGTTCGAGGATAGTGGTTCTTGAATATATTTCTTTTAGACTTGGTTACAAATTTGGTTCTTGTTGCTACAGTATTTTCTCTATAGATTTCTTGATGCCCCTTATCCCTAGAGGATCTCTCACATTATATATGCTTATTTTGCTGAACCTAGCCCTTCATTTGTTGATTATACAGGCTACTACTTAAGTGCTTGTCCCATCATACGCCCTCCCTAGTCTTCTGTGAGTTGCGGCAACCAAGACAACACTGTTCAAGGGTCTTCCCCACATAAATGCGGCCAGAGGGTTTGGTAAGGTGCAATCAATGTGGTGGCAACTACCATCCCTCCAATCACGTCAGGGCTAACCCCCTCTCATGAATCTCTTCCTCTACAGTGTGGCCCCCTTTTGGTAATGTGCCCTTGACGTGGCAATGGCTCGCTTCTTTGACTTTACCGTCCGAGCGTATAGGCTCCTCGAACCTGCACTAGCCTCCTCGACCTTGGGTATGACACGTGGCATTATCACCTTATTAAATTTCTGTACCCCACAATAGCCCCTCAAAACTCTGACTTTTCCCTCTTATCCGAGGAAAAAAGCGGGGTTTTGACCTTGGGCAATTGATTCCCCATGCTTCTTTGAATTTCACACGTAAGAACGTCACTTCGCATGCCTTGTAACTGTTCCTGGCGCTTTGGAGTTCGTAACATCTCATTAAACGCTTTAGGCAGCGCTTTGTTCCCCACGCCCTACGGCGAGATGGAGATCCTAAGGCTGGTATTTTTCCTTGAAATTTTGGGCGGGATAACTCCCACCCAACTCCGCCTCCTATATAAGGCGCCAAAGGGATTCATTTCTCCCACTTTCCAAATCTTTGAGCTTTTAAGACTTCTCAAATCTCCAAACTTTCAATACTTTTCAAACCTTTAAACTTTAAACTTTCAAGAAGCTCTGGAAGTGACTCTTATGTTTATTCTCGTAAGTTCTTTCATTATTAGGTTCTTTTCTCCTCGGCCTTCTGTTTTTTATTTCTTCCTTCACAAAAATTTCTTTCCTTTCCTCTAAGTCTGCTTAGATGGGTAGGTTTGCTCATTTTGTGGATAACCCCGCGAGTATGGAGGAATTTAAGGCCCTGTATCATATTCCCCAAGGTGTCTCTTTGCAATACTACCCCTTGGGTGGTTGGCATACCCTCAAAAGGGAAAGGAAAGTCGTCATTCCCTTTACCGCTTTCATAGAAAGGGGAATGAGGTTCCCTATGGGTAGAGTGACCAGGGATTACCTGATTGCCCATAGGTTATGCCCCCATCAATGCATGCCCAACCTGTTTAGGTCCTAAGTAGCGTAAACTCTCTCAAGGAGCAAATAGGGTTGGGCCTCACTTGGCACGATGTCGTCTAGATGTACGAGTGCCATTTGCTTGTAGACTCGGGCTACTATCTTAAGTCTAGGTCTCTTGTCGTTAGGCTCATCTCGTGTCTCCCCAAATCCACCAAGGGCATGAAAGATGACTTTCTAATCGCCTCAGGAGAATGGCATGACAGTCTTCACTACCCAACCCAAGAGGGAGCACCAGGTGGGGTACCTTAGGTTCAGGTCTTTCAACACGGGAATTAGTTTTGTAGTTTGCTTCTTTCTTTCCTTCTGACTGGGGGCTCGTTTTGCTAACTGTGGTTTTGCTCCTCGGCCGTTATTGCAGATAAAAGATACGTGGCTCCTAACCTTAACTTTGTCAACGTCCCTGATCTCAACGAGGTGCTGAGGTCTAAGATGTTTGTGAGCGAGGATAGACAACTAAGAGTCGTTCATCTCATCTTTAACTTCAAGCCTTTGTCTGACAAGTTCTAGGACGTGGGCAACGCGATTAGGGTGAGTAATCCTCGGCTGGCTCAAATTGACGTCATGGTGCCCAGATTCTTGGCCCGAGAAAACATTGTACAATTTGAGCTACCCTCCCATCATTCTCCCCGTGAAATAGTGGCTCCAAGAGAAGAGACAGCTTCCTCACGCCTGTCACTTAAGACTGAGATAGACCAATTTTAGCTCAAGGAAGGGAGAGAAGAGCAGGGAGAAGAGCCCGTGATTCAAGTCTCGAATTCGGAAGACGAGCTTGATAGATTTTCAGGTATTCGCACCTTTGGCCTCGTCATTGCATGCATAGATAACAATTCAAAGGAAGAAGAAGAGGAATGTATTTGAATAGGAATAAAGGTTTGCGTGAGCTCCTCACGGACAGGGCCAAAGGGTCGGCGCCCAAGGACGCCTCGGGGTCTCAGCCTCTTCTTCCTCTTCCCCCTCCTCCTCCTCCTCCTCCTCCTTCTCCAGTTAACCCATTTGCTCCTGCCAACCTGAAAAAGAGAAAGAAGGAGAAGGAGGTGGCTAAGGAGGTGGAGCTGGTTCCTCAAGAGACAGGGGTTCTCCCTAAGCAGCAAAAGATGGCCAACGGCAAAGGGAAGGCCTCCTCGGTCGAAAGCAAGGAGGATCAGAACGTGGCCGAGTTACACCTTCAGAATCCAGTATGGGACCCTCGGTTGGAGCTGGATGGGGCAACCATACCATGGAACTCCACTATTAGGGAGTTCCAGAAAGGGCATGCCCACTACCTCGCTGAAGCCCTGGAGTAGCCTCTCCTATTGTTGAAGGATATGGCTGCATTGAGGAATGTGAGGCAGCCAGACCTCTTTCTGTCCCTCAAAAGGGATCTGGCCTTGGTAAGCTTCTCGGTATGCCTTATTAACATCATGTTAGGTCACCTTTCTCTTATTTAATAACGTACTCATCTGTAGTTTCTTTGCAGGCCATCTAGAAGGTATTTACAGCTGAGGAGTGGGTGAAAGACGCCCGAAATGAGGCTAGGGTCAAGGCTAACCTCCATGCTGAAACCAGCAAGGCCTTAGGCGCCGCTAAGTAGAAAATACAGAAGCTCACTACGAAAGTGATTACTAAGGACAAGGAAAGGATGAGCACTAAGGCTGGCCTCAGGAATGCTCAAGATTAAGTTGAGGAGCAATGCAAGAAGCTCTATTATGCTAAGATAGAGCTGGCCATGGCCAGACCGTGGGCCGTGGACCTGAAGGTGGAGCTGGAGAAGGCTAAGGAGGCTACTCGGATGGCTAAGGAAGCTGCGGAGGCCTCGGAGCAAAAATCCTAGATCCTTGGGGTGCAGGAGATTGAGGTCTATCTAGCAGAGGAACTAACCAAGGTCTGCAAGGATTACTACCAAAAGATGTGGACAGAGGCACTCAACCTGGCTGGAGTTCCTGTTGCTTTAGTGGAGGAAGGCCGAAAATATGTACTACCCCCCAAACATCTGTGAAGCTCCAGCAGCACTTTTGGGCCCTAGAGCGGATGCTACCCCTACGCCAACCGCATCTAAGTAGCCTTCTACCACCCAGGTTTCTCTTTCTCCTCTTGAGGTCTCTAAAGGGCCTGGCAAGGCTGGTGACCAAGGCCAGGGGGTAGAGGTGGCCAAGGGTAAGAAGGATGGCCAAGGTGGTTCTCAGCCAGAGGATAAGGGCAAAGGTAAGGAGGCCAAGCCCTTACTAGAGGCTGCTTCTAAGCCCAAGGATGCTACTTCCAAGGCTAAGGATGTTGTGCCAAGGAAAAGGAGGTTGATCCCAAATCCAAGGAAGTTAATCCTAAGGCCACTGACCGTCTTGTCTCCTAGTCAAGTAGCAAAGAAGACCCTCCTCCAGCCAAGGCATAACCTAGAATCTTTCTCTCTTTTTTTTTTTTTTTTTTAATGTAATTTTCCTTTGTTGTGGCAATTTGCCATGTTTAATATGTACCTCCCTTCTTAATCAATGAAAAGATATTAATTTTTGTTCTATAGCAAGTGAACCTTTGTTTTTCTCCTTTTTACGATATTTATCTCTAACTGGCTGTGTTAGCTATTCTGTCTTTTGCTGAGAGGTTAGATTAATGAAGCTTCTAAGGGTGAAAACCCATATCTTGACAAAAAGCTATCAGTAATGAATTGATGTTGAATCAAGTAAATTAAGCCCATGTAGATAGTGAGAAAAATAACTAAGTGTTGGTATTGAAACCTGAATAATTAAACACTTAACAGAGAATGGCGTGTTTGAGGTCTCTCATTTTAAGAGTATTTTATGAATGTACCTTCAGGATCCGTTTACGAAAGCCTAGAGTGAGTCCTCATGTTCCCATGATGATGAATATGCCAAGGTCCCATCCTTGGTGCATTTGCAAGGTGATAATTTACCCAAGGCATGGGTTCTAGGGACAAGCATGACCAAGAAACTATTCATTACTTAATAAAGTAATCAAAAACATTAACTTACCCCAGGTATGTGGTCCGAGAAACCAAGCATGACCAAAGTTCTGTTTAATATTCACACAAGTAACCAAGAATATTTATTTACCCAAGATATGTGGTCGAAGGAACCAGGCATGACCAAGGTTCTGTTTAATATTCACACAAGTAACCAAGAATATTAATTTACCCAAGGTATGTGGTTCGAGGATCCAGGCATGACCAAGGTTCTGTTTAATATTCGAACAAATAACTAAGAATATTAATTTACCCAAGGTATGTGGTCCGAGGAACCAGGCATGACCAAAGTTCTGTTTAACATTCACACAAGTAACCAAGAATATTAATTTACCTAAAGTATGTAGTCCGAGGAACCAAGCATGACCAATGTTCTGTTTAATATTCACACAAGTAACCAAGATGACAAATAACTTTAATAAAAACATAGCAGATTTGCCTTTCATTAATAATAATACATTCACAGGTTGTTTACATTCTAGGGGCATGGTACAACATTTTCGTCTAAATCTTCCAAGAACTAAGCACCTATACCCTCTACCGAGGTAATACGGTATGGCCCTTCCTAATTGGGCCCTAATTTTCCCCATGCTAGATTTTTCATGGTACCAACAACCTTTTTTAACACTAAGTCTCTAGGTGCTAACGGTCTTAATCTCACATTTAAGTCATACCCTGCTTGAGTTTCTGTTGGTAGTATGCTAACTGAATCATGGCATCTTCTCTCCGTTCTTCAATCAAATCCAAGTTCTTCTCCAGCAGGTTGTTATTGCAGTTTGGAGTGAACCAACATGTCCTCAGCATTGGGAATCCAGTTTCTAGAGGAATCACAACCTCGTCCCATAAGTCATCAAAAAAGGGGTCTCTTTGTGGACCTATAAGGGGTAGTCCTATATGTCCAAAGAACAGGTGACAGCTCTTCCACCCATTTACCCTTTGAATCGTCCAGCCTCTTCTTGAGCCCATTCACTATGACTTTATTAACATTCTCGGCCTATTCACTCCCCTATGGATAAGCCGGAGTGGAGTACCTATTCTTAATGTCTAATTCAGAACAGTATCTCCTAAAAGCTTTGCTATCAAACTGAAGCCCATTGTTTGAGATGAGGGTATGAGGGATTCCAAACTGAGTGACAACATCCCTGATATTTTCCAGTGGCTCAGCTTCAACCCACTTGGTAAAGTAATCAATGCCGACCAACAACCACCTCCTATTCCCTGCTACCTTGGGAAAGACCCTACAATATCCAAGCCTCACTGAGCAAAAGGTCAGGGACAAGACAGAGGATTAAGAACGCCCCCGGCTAATGAATGTTTGGAGTAAATCTCTGACATTGATTACACTTCTTCACGTATTCCTGAGCTTCCTTCTGCATATTCAGCCACTAATAGCCCTGAGTAAGGGCCCTGTGAAACAATTATCTGCCTCCTATATGACTTCCACAAATTCCTTCATGTAGCTCCTCTAGGAGTGGCTCTACTACTTCAGGATAGATGCACAACAAATATGGTCTAGAGAAAGAGCGCTTGTACAACTTTTGATCCTTGGACAGCTAAAATAGAGGAGCCTTTTTTCGCACTTTCTCAGCCTCCCCCTTCTCCTCGGGCAAGATGTCATCCTTAAGAATTAGCACAATAAGATTCATCCAACTAGGCCCCACCCTAATTTGGCGAATAAAGACCTTTTCCCCTCTCATCTCAATAGGTTTGCATAGATCTTCAACCAAGATAACCAGAGGTAAACTTTGCGCCGAGGAGGTTGCAAGAGTGGCAAGAGAGTCAACATGCGTGTTTCTGATCCTTGGGATTTGTTGTAAGGAAAAAGATTCAAACCCTGATTGCAAGTGCCTAACTTAATTCAAATAGTACTGCATTCTCGCATCCCTAGCTTCTAGTTCCCCCTTTACTTGGCCTACAACCAACCTCGAATCGAAAAATATCTCCACTATTCTTCCTTCCAGTTTCTGAACTATAGCCATTCCCACCAACAAAGCCTCGTACCAGCCTCATTGTTCGTGGCCGAGACGCTCAGCCTTAAGGATTTCTCAATGATGATCATGTCTGGAGATACTACAACTAGATAGAGGTTCCTACAAGGAGATCATCCCAACTAATTTTTCATCCATGTTTGGCTTTTCACTATTTTCTTTTAACAAAGGCTCAGCAAACTCAGCCACCAAATCTGTAAGGACCTGGTCCTTTATAGAAGTACAAGGCATATACTTAATATCGAAAGCTCCTAGATTGTTCCCCATTTTGCAACCCTCCCTGTGTAATCAGCTGTTCGAAGTAGTGATCGAAAAGGGAATTAGGTTAGAACCATAACAATGTGAGCCTAGAAGTAATGTGGGAGCTTCCGTGTAGCATGTACTACTGCCAAGATGGCCTTTTCCAATGGTAAATAGCGAACCTCTACCTCATGTAGTGATTTGCTTATATAATAAACTAGTCTCTGTACCCCATCATCAACCCATATCAATACCAGACTCACTGCGTGTGAGGCCACAACAATGTAAGCAAATAAAACCTCCTCCTCCTTGAGTTTGTACATAACAAGTGGTCAAGAAAGATATTCCTTCAATCGCTGGAAGGCTGAGGAACATTTCTCTGTCCATTCAAATCCCTTCCACTTATGCAACAACTGGAAGAAGGGCCTACACCTGTCTGCTGACCAAGAAATAAATTGGTTCAAAGCGGCAGTCATTCCTGTCAACTTTTGGACCTCTTTGAAATTCTGAGGAGGCTGCAAGTTGTTAATTTCTTTAATTTGATTAAGGTCAACTTCAATTCCACAGTGGGTAACCATATAACCTAGAAACTTGCTAGAGCCTACACTAAAAGAACACTTAGCGGCATTAAGGCGCAATTTGTGTTTCCTGAGTATCTCAAAAATATTCCCGAGGTCACTTATATGCTCGGACTCTGCTTTACTCTTTACCACCATATCATCTATATACACCTCAATATTTTTTCCAACTAAGGCTCAAACATCCTGACCATCATCCTCTAGTAGGCAGACCCTGCATTTTTCTATTCAAAGGGCATTACTTTGTAGTGGTAATTCCCAGTGGGTGTAAGAAAAGTAGTCTTTTTCTGATCGTCCAGAGCTAACAGTATCTGATGATAGCCTTGAAGGTATCCGAAAAGCTCATCCAAGGATGGCCTACAGTTGCATCCACTAATTGATCTATCCGAGGCAGGGGGAAAGGGTCCTATAGGTAAGTTTTATTTAAATCTGTAAAGTATACACACACTCACCACTTCCTAGTTTTATTTTTCACTACCACTGTGTTGACTAGCCACTCGAGGTAAAATAACTCCTTTATGGCCCCAGCCTGCTTGAGCTTGAGCACTTCCCCCTTGACAACGTCAAAATGTTCCCTAGATGAGCGCCGAGGTAGTTGCTTCTTAAGGATGGCAGATGAATTAACGTTTAAACGATGGCAAATGAAATTTGGATTCACCCTAGTGGCTTCGTAGGCACTCCACGCAAACAATCCAATATTTTTCTAAGAAAATCTATCAGCTCTTGCCTCTCCTGAGGAGGCAACTAAACTTCGACTTGAAAGAACTTCTCTTCATCATCGCCAATAACAACTTTTTCCAATTGCTCACACTTTGCCCCTTCTACCTCTACCCTCGGGGACAACACTAGAACCTTTAATTCCTATAAGTCCTGCCCAGTAAAGATCGAGAACTCACCTCTAGTTTGATGTCTAATCGTGGCCACCATGCACTGCCTGGCTATAGATTGGCTCCTTACCAGCTCCTCAACCCAATCTCCAAATGGATACTTTACCTTCAGGTGCAGGGTAGAAGGTACGACTCTCATAGCATAAAGCCAAGGCCTTGCCATAATAGCAATGTAGGGAGAGTAGGCATCTACCGCGAAGAAGTTCACCTTCTCGACCTTTGTCCCTATCTGAACGGGTAGTTGGATTTGACCTTTCAAAAAGACAATCTTCCCGTCAAACCCTATTAGAGGGGAATCATAGCAGGTCAGGTCCTTAAACCTCAGCTTCAGCCCCTTAAATAAGTCAGGGTATATGATCTCTGCACCGCTACCTTGATCTACCAACACTCTCTTCACATCGTACCCACCTATCCTAAGGGTGACTACAAGGGCATCATCATGTGGTTGTAAGGTTCCAACCTTATCCTCATCCGAAAAACTCAAAGCTAGCCAAACTTTCATTCTACTCCTCTTTAGATTAGGGGACGAGCCCTCTGCAGATGGCTGAGCTACAGACATCATCCTTAGGAACTAGTCCTTCCCAGAGCAGCAAGAATGACACTGATTGTACCTAGAGGTGGTCTTGCAGAAGCATCTCTCTAAACCCCTGACCTTGCCTGACCACCCTGTTCGTTGGGTTGATACAGGAATTGCTTCAACTTTCCCACCTTGATTAATTGCTCCAGATGGCTCCACAAAGTTCTGCAATTCTCGGTAGTGTGCCCTCGTTCCTGGTGGTACTGGCAATGAAGACTCTGGTTGTGCTTCATAGGGTCTCCATTCATCTTAGTTGGCCACTTAAAGTATGGCTCGTTCTTAATTTTTTCTAAAACTTGATGCACGGGTTCTCAAAATACAGTACTAACCATCTGGGTGGCAGTCGAGCCAGGGTGCCTATCTGACCTGAATTCCCTCCACTCCTGGGGGATCACCTTAACCTTTCCCTTTCCTTGTTGTTGATCGTCCTCGACCTGTTTGTACTCGTCAATATGATCCATGAGCTGATGCATGCTCCCAACAAGCTTCCTTGTCAGAGATTTTCTCAAATCATGCTCAGCGGCAGGCCGACTTTAAAAGTCCTTACGGCCACATCGTCGAAATTCCCATCAATCTCATTGAACATCTCCCAGTACCTATCAGAATACGTTCTCAGGGTCTCCCCTTCCTGCACAGTCATGGACAACAAGGAGTCTAAAAGCCGAAGAACCCTGCTGTAAGTAACAAAACGAGCCCCAAACGTCCGAGTAAGCTCCTTAAAGGAGTTAATAGAGTGTTCCCTTAGGCCGTCAGACCATCTCATCGCCACAGGCTCCAAACTGGAGGAGAACACCTTGCACATCAGAGCCTTATTCTTAGAGTGTACAGTCATTCTCTAGTTGAAGTGGCTCACATGCTCCACAGGGTCTGTTCTACCATTGTACATGGTGAATGTTAGCTGAGTAAACCGGCGAGAGAGCTTTCCTTTTTCAATCCTACGCGTAAAAGGTGACTTGAAAATTTGGTTCAACACCCTGCTCATATTGTTAGGAAAAATAACATGTTTGTATCGCATACAGAACATACGCAGCGGAAAATTAACGGATCTACTTTGTTCGCAATTGATAACATGTACAATGTAAATTTCAAAATATAAGACCAAGAGAGTGTACCTTGGTATGGTGAAATTCAAAATAAAAATTAGAAGTACTCGGGAACACTTTTAATCTTCACTCCAATTCCACTTGATGCCCAAGATGTGTGGTCTCTCAATCAGTTCTATGTATTTATTCTAGAGAGAATATGAAGGAATATTTTTCTTACATTTATCAACATACAAACCATTTCATTCGAATATAAATTATGTATGTTTCTTTCCACATAACTGATTATCTAATTGGGCTAGCCTTTTGGGCCTTGCCAATTGGGCTTTAGTGTGTGGCTTGGAGTGAGACCAAAAGGGAACAAATAAAACACTAGCTCCAATGGGCCTTGGGCTTTTCTGTCAACTCTTGACAAGTCTAAAGTTACTATTAATTATATTTAATACCACTATATAAATATAATTGCACTCTAGGCCTTATTAATAAATTATATCCCAAGATTTTATTATACATGCAACCCCTTCATAAAATATTCGTAGTAATACAAAGTCGTGGATATAGCCTGCCACTTTGTAAATTACTACATCTTAATCCTTGAGTACCCGGTTTAATCCTTTTAAGTTATTCATCATATATTTATGAAATCTAATTTCATAAATATATACTTTTAGTCTTACTAAATTAGTTAGGCTTAACTTTCTGAATAACTGAACCAATTAAACTTATCTCAAGGGAATATTTTATATCTCCGTTAAGAGACTATGAATTCCATCTTGAGAATATATGTTCCATCAACACTAAATGTAGCTGCCCAACATACTGAGGTTTTGACCGTTACTTTAGATCTCACTCCTGATATATCAAAGCAACCTACATTTCATGATCAGATCTATTATTCTCTCAAGATTAAAAGTTCGTATGAATAGAAGTCATGAGATTTATTATTCAATTGACAGTCATTAGGAGAATAATAAATCTCACAGCGGTCCAGTTCAATATGTCTTAACTCTTAAAACATATCAACATATCAACTAGAAGTCTCCACTTCCATGATCAAGTCAAATCATCTTAGTTAATATGTTATAGTCTTCGCAGATGAAATGCCCAATTTCATCACCGACTACGAACCAAAATTCTGAGTTTACAAAGAACTTGTAATCTATATCTTCTCTGACTAAATTACATAAATCACATACTATGGATCTCATAGATTATTTGATAATGTCTGAATATTCATGTTACCATTATTTTAGATAATAACAAAACAACTTTATTAATCATAATATTAAGTCATACATCATTTCTCACATAATGTCAAACATAATATCATACATAGTATCATAGAATAGGATTTAAGGGCACTTATCCCAACAATAGCATCATTTCCTAGACCTTTACGAGACAGGCTCTTATTCTTACGCTTGTAATGGTGATCCTCATCACACGAAAAGGACTCGATGGGGAGAGTCCTTGACCTGGGCTTGTAACTGCCACCTCTATCATCATCAAAGGAAAGGTCATAATTTGAGGGAATCCTTCTCCATCGCTCACAGCGTAGACTCTTGCACAAATGGTTAATCTCCAACTGCATGCTTCTAGTATTCTCCTCATGAGAGATATAACTCCTGCCTCAAGATTGGCTCCTACTAGTATGCTTGGTATGCACACTAACTTCCCGGTCCCTCATCCATTCAAGATTGAGGAATTGGCCATGACGTTGAGAACCAACAGGTAGAAGGATTCAGGTCCAAAAGGTAGAAGGATTTAGGTCCAAAGAGCCCGACGCAATGAATTGTAGAGAGTGAGCTTAAAAACTAGGTTTCAATAGATCAAGCAATGCGCACAATAGATTAAAGATAGTAAGAAAGCAAAGAAACACAAGCTCTATGCACAGAAATCTTTCCTCGGCGGAGTCCGAGGAAGGTGGTTCTTGAATATATTTCTTTTAGACTTGGCTACAATCTTGGTTCTTGTTGCTACAGTATTTTCTCTATAGATTTCCTGATCCCCTTTATCCCTGGAGGATCTCTCACATTATATATGCTCATTTTGCTGATCCTGGCCTTCCATTTGTTGATTATGCAAGCCACTACTTTAGTGTTTGTCCCATCATACGCCCTCCCTAGTCTTTTGTGAGTTGCAGCAACCAAGACAGCACTGTTTAGGGGTCTTATTCACATAAATGCAGCCAAAGGGTTTGGTAAGGTGCAATCAATGTGGTGGCAGCTACCATCTCTCTAATCACGTCAGGGCAAACCCCTTCTCATAAAGCTCTTCCTCTACAGTGTGGCCTCCCTCTGGTAATGTGCCCTTGATGTGGCAATGGCTCGCCTCTTCGGCTTTATCGTCTGAGCGTATGGGCTCCTCGAACCTGTACTGGCCTCCTCAACCTTGGGTATGACACGTAGCATCATCACCTTATTAAATTTTTGTACCCACAAAAGTAATGCTACAGCCATAAACTTTTTTACAATATTTTTACAGACTATTGATGTGGCAAATTCTTTTTTCTTTTTTTTTTTATACAAAATAGAATTTCTACTCTAGCCTAATCTATGTGTATATGTGTGTGAAACTCCCTCCTAGAGACTTGAACCTCGATTATTACCTCTCAAACCGCACAAGCATTTATACTTGTGGAAAATTCTTATTAGTTCTAATATGGGTCTACTACTAACATCACATTTATGTTTATCAATAATTATTTGAAAAGTACTAAAACCACATTAGTAATTTGTAAAAATATTGTAAAATAATTTGTGTCTGTAGCATTACTCATATATATATATATATATATATATATTGATGGAACTAAATATATTATTGGTATAACGTTATTGGGAAAAAAAATGTTGAGTGCCTGATCATTTGACTCCCATTCCAATGATATTATTTGCTTGATTGTCCTATTTTTTGTGATCTTTTTTCAAGCGATATTTCTTCCTTGAATTGTAGAGGAATTCCTTCAATTTGAGTATTTTCTACATTTCTTTCATGATAGAAGATTAAAATTAAAACATAGCTAATAATTATTGGATATGAAGATTCTTATTGTACTAAATTAATGTATTAGGATTATTTTAAAAAATAATTAATTAGAGTAAAAGCATGGTATGGGAAATATAATTATATATCAATCAAGGTTGTAGTTTCAGGTAATTCTAAATTGATGTACACTTTCGTTGTAATTGTAGATGAGATATCCTGTACTTAATAAAAATATGTTAATTACTAAATTAATAGATATGTTTTAAAAAAATAATTATTACCTCTAAATGTTTTCACAATAGTAGATGTCATTATTATGACAAAGGGTCCTAGATTGTTGGTGTAAAATTTTTCCTTAATTTCATTTAATGTTAGTCCCCAGTGAGTAATTCTTATTTTGATTTCACTGTAGGCCATAAAGAGTTTGAAGTAGTATTATTCAACAAATCCATATGTGCATTATATATAACTTTGATTTCACTCTGGATTCATGATATCTATATTTCTCATTGGGACAGTAGATCCTTGAACATGAACATTATTTTCTAGTGGTCCAACACCATCTTTCCAATGATGTCTACGACAAATATAGTTCATTAAGTAATTTGAAACATAATTTGTTTTAAAATAACTTTGAGACTTTTTAGGCTACCTGTCAAATTTTTGTTATTGTCAAAGCATTCCACAATTGTTTTGCAATCAATAAATTCAAATTTATGCCGAGAGATACTGAATTTAGCCTCTTTTAGCTCCTCAATAACTGTTGTACGTAGAAAGTTTATTTTTCTCTCTTTACTTATAGGCCAATAACTATCTTTTTGCTTGTAAGTATCTACTCGAAGAATCGACACTAAATATAACTATCCTTCTTGTAATTGTGGCTGAAACTTCCCAACATTGGTTTTTTGAATTGTAGCATGTATAGTATCATCCTGCTAGTTAAATAAGTAATTTGTTAGTCACAATTTTAGTTTTAAGGTGTCAATATCTTAAAGAATATATGACAAAATAGATTCTAAATTCAAGTCTAACCTGTTCATCTATAAGAACCATGTCCAAATTGATTAGATCAAGATTTTTTTGGTTGACAGCTTCCCACATTCAAGAAAGTCTGACTCTTACTTTCCAATTCTCTCATTTTTATTCGAAAGTTGCTTGATGAGATTGTAGCTCATTTTTGAAACTGATAATATAGTCATTAGTTGGACCCGATTAAGTGAAACTATTGTTAGAATGGAAATGGCCTAACAAAAATTCAACGATATACATAACTAAGTAGATCTAAAATTTGCAATGATCTTCATTCATCTTTAGTATACATACCTTGTACATAAGGAAATTTTGTTTTTCCAATATCTTGTAGTTGGAAGTTCTATCTCTATTGTTGTAAAGATGATCTCTTACTAGTTGTAATTTGTATGGTATGGTTATCAATAAAAAAATAAACATCACACACATCTTAAATAGTTATATATGTGGTTACGTTAGTGGTATGTAAAATGTTTTTTTTTTTTTTTCTGATTTTTCAAGGGAATACAAAGGTATTTATCTAGTTTGGTCTTAATCAATTAATTATTTGGTTGTAATGGAAGTAACAATGGTCTTATTTTTTAAATTTAATGTATTTAGTGGTTAGGTTGTGGTATGTCAAAGTTTTTTTTCCAGTAAAAAAAAATAATTTTTTTAATGAATTTCCATGGACATGTAAAAAAATTTTAAAAATAAAATTAGTGACTTTTTTAAAAGTAGAAAAATAATTGTTTTAATTATTTCATTCATAAATTTTATTGTTTAGTTATAAATATCTAAATTAAAGCATATGAATATATAAATGCAAAGTTAAATGTAAAGTTAAAACCATCCATGATGAATATGTATAGACAATTTTTGCTATTTTTTATTTTGCATGAATTATTATTTAATTGTGTTGTTATAAACATCTAAATTAAGTAGATGAACTTTTTCAAAAAAAAAAAATTTAAATAGATGAATATGTAAAAACCTCTCACACGTTTTTTTTTTTTTTTTCAATTTCATAAACTTTATAATAAACAACAAGAACAACAAAGGTTGGAGATCAGGATTGGATTAGAGCCAAGGCAAGTAAATGTTCAATTAAAATATTATGAATAGAGACTTTGATTTACATCAAACCTTAATTAAATTCCAGACCCCTTTTTTTTCAGAAACTTTCCAGGCCCTTTTTAGTATACTAGATCATGAATCCACGATTTCACTTTCTTCCACCTTATTCTTACAACCAAAGTAGAAGGTGCCATTTCACATAGAGGTCATCTGTGGCATTTAAATTACAGACCAATAAAATGAACACCATATCTAACATAAACACCTAAACACTTTTTTTAAGATGATTTCCAGAAAAGAACCTTAATCAAATTATGAATATATAAAAAGTTTAAAAATAACTGATGTTGACATTAATGACTATAAGTTCAGGTCCTTTGATTTTTTAAAGCTATAAAGATTGGAATTTATGGTGGAGATAGGGCTAAGAATCATTTTCCATTTAAGAGTATTTTAAAATTTAGGAAAAGCATTTTAAAATTATATGAGAAATTTAGGAAAAAGAATGGTAATGATGGCTGCTGTGTGGCTCAACAGAAGCGTAGCAATATCAAATGCTACGCTTCAACTTTTAGATTATATAAATTAAATTTGTATTCCGTATTTCCACAAAAATATTCAACAGTGGTAATAATGATAAAGTAGGCTTACCTAGGTGAGTGAGGTTATCATGTTGGCTTTCATGCTGAAAATTATGAATGGGTCACTTGACACCATAGTTAAGAAAAATATTTTGGACGGGTTAGGGTTATAAATGAATCAAATTGTTCATAAACAACTCGGATTTGACTCGATGAAAAACTCATTTATATTTGTTTGTTTATAAACAAGTCAAACTTGAGCCTTAATTTTAGGAGAGTCTGAGCAAAAAAAAATGCTCATGAACATTGTTGTGAACAATAGGGCTCAATAAAAAATAATAATAATACAAGCTTAGATTGCTTTTTAGGCTTGGTAATAAATTTTTTTCGATCTTGAAAAATAAACTCATATTTTACTAAGCATTTAATTAATTAGGAGTAGGGATCACATTTTTAAACTAAATGAGCTTGATAATATACTTATATTGGATCTTCAACTTAAAGCTTGATATGTAGCTTGAGTTTGAGCTTGAGCTCAACTTGATTAATGAATTAAACAAAGCTCAAGCTTTTAGACATTCTGACAAGCTCAAACTCAAACATAGTTTATAGGCTTGGTTCAAGCTCAAGCCAAGTTTGAACATTTTATATTAAGAGTGGGTTTGGATAGCGTCTGTGCGTCCACGTTCCGCGTCTTTCACTTCTTTTCTTTTTTTTTTTTTTTTTTTTTTTTCCCCCTGATGCGCGTTTCAGCCCCCAAATGGGCACTGTGCGGTACTGTGCGGCTACTGTTCATGAACAGTAGCCGCAACTTTTGACTTTTTCCTCTTTTTTTTACTGTTCATGGACCCACAAAATACCACTTTTCAGCAACTTTTTCATTAAAAATGGGTCCCACTACACTATTTACACATTTAAAAATTATTCTGCTACAGTGTTTTTCAGTTTTCAGTTTTCAGTTTCAGCGGTATCCAAACGGACCCTAATTGTCAAGCTGAGCTTAAACATTCAATACTCGACAAAACTTGATTCATTTAATGCCCTTGACACATGATACAAAATTAGACAAGAATTAAAAGTACTAAAAAAAAAAAATTGTTCTCTCTTTTTCTTTGGTGGAGAAAAGTTGGAAGTGGGTGATAAGTGTCTTTACCTGATAATAAGATGAAGTTATCATGGAGTGAACATCATCAGTTTAAATTCTACTATATCTATAAAAAAAAATTTAAAAAAAAAAAACCTATAGATTATGGTATCACTCTACCGTAACATGCGTGAAAAATTCGAATGATATAGAACATCGTTTTTACCTTCTTATGATATAGAACATTTTTGTTTGTCCTGGCCAGTTGGCAGCCAATTTGCCAATGGCCCAATCCTTCATCTTCTGCATATAAAAACCATAGTAGATAAAGATCCGTCCGTTGTTGTGACTTGTATTGGTATGGGAGACGTTGACATTCCATAAATTTTCTCGTGACACACAACTGTCCCAAATTAATGACACCAAACAAGTTAACCATTTATGAACAATTGGTCTCTCCAAAGCAAAGCAGTAGTCTCTATAGCACATGTTATTGGAGGCCCACTTCAAGATTTTCTTTCAAATATGGACCGAAAGCCTTATCTTCTATCCTCAGAAAACCCCAAAACAAAAACCAACACATTCCAATTTACCTACACTACATTGCACCAACAGACACAAAGTAGACACTGGGCATGTCATATTAATTACCAGGAACAGAATAGAGCACAAGAACTACAAAATGTAGCAGTTAAAACTTTCTAGTGGAAGCTGCTAATCTACAGCTCTAGTAAAAATGGGTGGACAATACAATGCAAAACATATATAGCAAACAAAGTGATAACATGCTGAAAATGGGTGCTCTAAGGGTGTTTGATGATGAATGACTGGAGATTTCAGTCGAATCAACAGCTAGAGGCATTCCATCGCTGTTGAGAGTGCACGACTGGGGATCGGAACCATCTTTGCTCAACATGATAGCTCGTAAGACTGCTGAAACTGTGTGAATGTACGCCGTTCGATTCTTGGCAAGGAGCCATGTCATCCCCATTAGTTGACAATCTTTGTTCTGCATTTTGGTGGTCCTGTCCTCCGATTTGCTTGAATTGAAAGTTTTCTTCTTGTTAAGCTACATAAAATTATTGTTTTAATTAGAAAACATCATTTATGACCACTGATTGGGCAAACAGATGTTTGGTGAATGAAGTTCTAAATGAGCAAAATTTAGTAGGTACAACATCACAATCTATTTTAAAGCTGCAGATTCAGTTCTTTATAAAAGCTTATTCTTACAGTGAATTAAATCATCTAACCAACACGTATTTAAGAACAGAAAAAACAATGAGTATGTAAGAAACTAAGAATGTTGATGCTGTACTTTGGAGACCAGGGTTTAATTGTAGAAACTAGCTAAAAAATTTTAACAATGTCATTGCAATATGCCAAAAATTGATTAGAAACAGTTAGAAATTGGGAATTTCTTAGTTATGTACAAATCTATCTTGCAATTCAAACTAATAATTAAAAATGATTAAACTAACAAACAATTAGATTAATTAAAAAAAAAACTAATTGACAGGATAAATAAACAAAATGCATATTGAAAAGCTTAGTGAACTTCAAATTAACAGCTAGATTAATTTGCCAAATTAAAAATTTTTTAAAAATAAAACCATTAGAAGTACAAATCAAACACTAGATTGCACAAGTTTTTGTTACCTACTGACAGCAAAACAGTGAAAAAGATGTGTAATAGACTACGACATATGTTGTGGATAAGATCTCATGAGTTTGCCTTTAGTTCCAAAGTTCATATTTGGTGTGACAAATGATGCACCGTACAAATAAAGTGTTAAAAATAAAATCGAACAAGACACACACTGTTAAGATTGCACAGAACTTGTTATTTATAATGAATGAAGTTTAAACTGGTTTTAGACCATTTAAAACCATTAAACATATAGTATCCAATGTATAATAATTGATACATGTTTCAACCAAAAAAAAAAGATAATTGATGTATGCGTGTCTATGGACATATAAAATGCCACAACTTAGAGTCATAACTCCCAAGTTACGAGTGATTGAGGTGTTATGTTGGACACAACTCTCTGTACCACTGGCGAGTTGTGTCCAAAGCGTTACTGTCTACAGTTTTTCATTATGAAAAAAACAAAAAAGTGAGAAATTCGCGGGTAATCCGATAAACAACCGTTAAAATAACAGTAGGCCTAAATTATAGATGCACTCCAACTCGCGTTTTAGCGCGTGTAAAACTACTCTTTTTTCATCATTTTGTTTTCTCACCACATTGTGTGTGCTTTTTTCTTTTTTCTTTTTAAGGAAATTACATTGAAGCTGAAATGAGATTACAAAACAATTCGGGGTTATATTTTATGAGACTATAATTTGAGGTATTTATTATTTCTATATTCTAGAAATAGAAATATAGGCCAAACTTTGATTATCTTTCTTGTTTCTTTATCTTATAAAATTCATCTATTTTGGCAGCTCCTAGGTTTTAGATTAAGGTAGTGTTGGTCCATCATCAAATTCTTCTTTTTGTTACCAAGCCCAACAAACAATAGACTCGCTCTCATGGCGCGTCTAGAATAATTACACCTAAAGGCTAGAGTTTGACACAGTAATCAAAAAGAAGAAAACGCAGGACAAA
Organism: Lithocarpus polystachyus; assembly: GCA_033629205.1. Taxonomy (NCBI): domain Eukaryota; kingdom Viridiplantae; phylum Streptophyta; class Magnoliopsida; order Fagales; family Fagaceae; genus Lithocarpus; species Lithocarpus polystachyus. The sequence continues at coordinate 28,696,656 of CM066171.1, forward strand.
CTTTCCCAAATACCAAACATTAAGAAAGACTCCTAACTCCTAACCCAGAAAAAGAGTTCATTCTCTTCAGCCATTGAAGTACAAATCAAAACAAACAAGATGGAACCAAAAAAAAAAAGAAAAAGAAAAAGAGAGAATGTTATGAAACAACTAACCAATTAGAGAAAAGAAGCGCTTACCAGATAGAGACTATTCAAGCACTTGGAGCACCCACCAAGACCTGGGAATTCATTCACATTGGTGCTACTGCTCAAGCAATCTTTCTCTAACCTCTTCACATTCTCATCCCCAACAAGCTTCCCTTGCTGGTTCACTGAAAAAGCTTCAGGACAACTCAATGGGTGTAACCTTATTCCACAATAACAGTACACCAAGTCACAAGTCTCATTGGGTCTTGTTAACTCGATTCCTCTTCCCTTGAGTGCTTTTCCCAAGTCCTCCACACATGTTTCTGAATCATCAGGCAGAAGTGGCATGTCATAGGATGGGGTGGTACTATTGGCTGTGCTGCTAACTCTACTTGCTCTTCCAAGGGCTGTGGAAGAGTAAGCTGAGTAGAGCCAAGCAGCGAGTACAGGACAGCATCGGCTATGATGGAGCTGACCATCGGTGGCACTACAAGCAGTGTTTATGCCATGGAAAAGCTCATCTGGGAGGTCTAATGGGCACCCAACTACATTGGATTGTTCAGGGAATGCAGGAATTGTTGCTTGTGGAGATGGATTTGGGAGGAATGATTGGATTGAAGCCGGGTCCGGGTTGGGAAGACCCAGAAAAGTGGGCAGGAGAATTGAGAAGAAGAAAACTAAGAAGAAAGTAAAGAAAGGTGGGTTGGGGGACATAATTTTTTTGGTACAAAGGAAGGATCGTTGATTGTTGTGTTAGTGAGAGAGAGAGAGACAGAGAGAGGAAACTGCGGTATGTTGTGTGTGGGTTATTGCTTTTGCTTTTACTTTTATGATGTTGTGTGAGGGTGTGATATAAAAGTGTTGGTAGTGGTGACCTTGTGGGTGTTGGAGTTGGAGCAAAGGTGCCAAAAAGAGTGGTGGGGTTGGGCGACTTTGGCTGTATTCTAGCTAGTTACAGTGCTGGTTAGATCTAAAGGTTTATTGTGGTACCTCTAAAGTTGTTGGGGATTAGAAATAGTATCATGAACAAATCATTCATGGGGAAATTAAAGTTTTGTTTACGATGCATAAAATGTAAGTAATTTACAGGTGCCTTTCTCAATTCTGGTTCCTTTTCGCGTGCAAGCTAAGTTTTTCGGTAGATTCAATAGGAAAATGGTAACAAAACAATGCATTTGTGTTAAAAATTATTTTTACTCTGTTGAAAAAGGAGGGCAAATTACACTATAACTCTCGTGGTATGACTGTTTGCATTATTAATTTTTTTGCTTTTGTTGTTATAAACGTGACAAGTGACAAGTGACAAGATAGGGATAGGAAAATTAAAATGGTAGAAACACAGGAACATTGAAAGTGATGTGGGAGCATATATCGCTACTGTCCATAGTAGTTATTAACCCATGATATTAAAAACTAAACAGAGCACACAGAGATGTGGGTTCGAAGCAAGTTTATGCACTTACAGATCATTATCTTACCTTATGATAAGTGGCCTTCAAGCCCAAGGAGGGAGAGACACGTGAAACCAAAAAAAAAAAAAAAAAAAAACTAATTGGTAATCATGGAAACTCAAGGAAAGGAAGATACATGTAAGGAACAACCGTTAAAACTATTGATAGAAGGCTCACTTTCAAGAGAAGTCAATACTCACTACTACTAACACACTAACATACTTAGAAATCATTCTCTTGTAGTATTAGTTACTTAGTAGATTATCTCATAATTGTTAGGGTTTTAAAAGGTGTTCATGCTTATATGTGTTTTCTTGTAATCCTGCTACACACATTAATCTTGTTTGTATAAGTTTATTGAAATTTGATTCAAGTTCTCCGTTGTTAAGCTCATTTGATTTGGAATATGTTTATTTGAACCAATTTGATGTTAGTGTGATAATCTAAGATTAAATCTATTTACTGTGAACTTCCGAACCATCAATTGTTTATATGAATTAGGCTTTGAATTAATCTGTTTGCAATCTAAACTTAATAGAATTTCATATTTAAAATAAACTCGCTCTTGTATTACACAAAATTCTATTAAGATTTAATATCTCCTCTAAACTCCAATCATTTAATCGTTTATTCAAGCATAGTTGCAGATAATAATAATAATAATAATAATAATAATAACGATAAACCACACTTGCTGAAAAGAGATTTCATATTGATTTAAATGGCGAACTCCTTCCCATGAAAGAAGCATCGTAAAATCATGAAATCATTATAGTATCAATCATAGCTTAACTATACACATCTCGACCCTTACCTTCTACATCTTACAAGTACTTATACTTGTAGAGTGACCATCGCACTAAATGTGCGTAGTGATATATGTATATATGTATACACACACACACAATGGGAGTGTTAGGAACACATTTTATATAATTGGTTAATCCTTTGATAAAATGCACTTTACTTGTAATTGGGTAGATCTAGGATGAGTTTAAGACTTCAAGAAACATGTTATTCAAGCCAAGTGTTAAAGCCATGAAGATCTGACAAAAAAAAAAGTGAAAAAAAGCTGTTCATTAAAGCTCGATAAATACCTTAACAAAACAGTATCTATCGAGATTTAAGAACGAAACTCAATAGAAGCTCGACAAAAGATGAATATTTCGAGATCTACGAAATCAGAATTTCCAGATCTGATTTTCAGCCGATGCTGAAATATTTGTATAGGGTTTCTTTTCTCACAACCCTAGACATACATAAGGCTTATTTTAAACGCCGTCATACATAGAGAACACATGCAAAAAGTGACATAATTCATTATTCTCTCTGAAGAATTTACTGCGTCTTTACGTCAAGAGTTTTATAACCAAAGAGCTTTTTAATCTTTATCTTTGATAAACTGAAGAACTTTGCAGCCAACATCTTCTTCAAGTTGCTGGTGTTTGTCACGTACTTGGATCTGTGCATCATTGGTTAGTCACGTATTGGGATTCGTACATTGAATTGGAAGATTGCCACTACAATATAAGTCCAATTGGGTATTGGGGTAAGGATTCAACTATAGGATGGTATTTAGAGATAGGCCAAAGGGTTTGGTAAGATTCATTATACTTGTAACCGCTTGTGATTAATAATAGTGGATTCTTAGGAATGGTGACCTGAACCGGTGGGATTTTGTCTCAATGGTTTCCCCATTCGTAAAAAAATCTTCCGTATCAAATTTATTTTTCGCTACACTTAGATAATTTGGTAATTTTTTTGTGCTGTCACGCTATTGCATGTAATTTGATCTAATTAATTAACTTGGATAATTAATTAATTTGTAAGGGGTCTAATCATTTTAACCCAACAAGGAGAAATGTGATTTGTTTTGTTGGTCCTATTAACGAGTACCTTTAGAACAATTGTTAATAGAGAAATGTTAACGAATACCCTAAGAGTGTTGAATTAGATCTATTTTTATAAACATTTTATGAAAAAATGATAAAACAATTAATTTTTTTAACATCTTTTTATATTTCCTGTAAAATTTGTGTTAAATTTATTAATAATTGCCTCCAAAGATACCCATTAATATAATTATTATTAATAAATTATTTTAAAAAAATTAATATTACTTTAATAAAAAATAATAAAAAAACTATCAAAAAATAATTACATTTTTTCTTTTACATTTTTGTAAAAGAATTTCTTAAAATAGCTCATTACCAAATATTTTTACGTCATTCGTTAAGACCCTCTTTATTCGTTAAAAGCTCTTGGCAGACGGCGATATTAATAGAAATTCGTTGGCTGGCTAGAAATATAATGTGACATACTGACATGCTCTCATGCGAGCCAGCTAATTGTGCTTACTTGTTAGAAAAATTTTGGTGCCACAAACTGGTGAATAATTTTGTGCACAACTCATTTATCTAATAAGTTGTGATCGATAGAAGGGTAAATTTATGTGGTGAGTTGTTGTTGATAGAGAGTGACCCACGATCACCCCTCCACTAATTTGTGCATAAAGTTGTACACTAATTCCGCATAAAGTTGTACACTAATTTGCCACACCAGAACTACTCAACTTATTATCCAAAAAAAAAAAAAAAAAAAAAGCTGATTGTGCTTACCAGTACTGTAGATGAATAATTGTTATCCAAAAAGAAAAGAAAAGCTGATTGTGCTTACCAGTACTGGAGATGAATAATTGTTAAAATTAGAGGTCTAGCTACCATACCATGGCTGGAAATTAAAGTAGCCAATGGCAGATATCGAGGTCATGTCATTCTCATCTACACCCATTAGCCAACAAACTAAGTTTTTAATTATATCAGTCTCAACCTTTTAATATTTTAGTAAAAATTTATTAAAATTCAACTAAAACAAAGATGTATCAAACTTACTAAATTAATTAAAGTTTTTAAAAAAGATAATCTCATTTTTACATGTAGTAAACTTCTATCTTTATTGCATTAAATTTTAATGTTAATAAAGTGTTGAAATTAATGTGTGTATGAAATAATAAATAGTTAAACTAATAAAAGTAGAATTTTTTAAATTAATTTAAATAAATATTTGAAAAAAACTGATATGAATGCCCTGCAATTTGAAAACCTACTTGTGTTGAACTTGAAGTTTAATTAAAGAGGGACTAGGCTTTTTTTTTTTTTTCTTTTTTTTGGGGGCAAAAGAGGGACTAGGCATTCAGTGTTAGACATGTCACTTTTTGACTGTTGTCCGGGCTCAGTCCCTTTGGATCTCGAAGTTGAAGAAAGAAATCACCCTCTCGAGGTATGAATTCAACGCTGTGAGAGTATAAGTGTGTAAGATATATGTTAGGGTTTTATATTTATTTATTTATTTATTTTAATAAAAATCTTAAAATTCCAAATTCATATAGTATATTTTAAATTATGCTATAGAGTCTCTTTTGTTTGTATTCCTCGAACGGGTCCCACTAACAATTTGTGGTAGAGTGTTGGAACTTTTTTTTTTTTTTTTTTTTTTGAAAGGAGAGTGTTGGAACTTTGATGCGTAGAAATTAGAAAGTATACATGTCACTTTTTGACTGTTGTCCGGCTCACTCCCATTTACCCGATCTTTTAGTTTATGGGTGGTGTTAACGGGCACCGTAAGGTGCCCGATAACAACATATTTTTTTGTTAACTTTCTAAAAAAATGGGCAGCTTTTTGACCACTTTTTATTTCTTTTAGCGATTTTTATGACAATTTTTTTTTTTAAATGAAACCCAAAAAGGGAAATATTAACAGACATCGGACGGTGCTTGTTAACATTTTCCTTAGTATATGCAAGGGACTTTGAAATTTAACATTCTTTTAGCACTATAAGATGCATAATTGATATAATAATACTATTAATTGAAAAATGTATATATATTTATATGTAGATGCATGTTATAATTCTTTCTCCACAAAAAAAAAAAAAAAAAAAAGATGCATGTTATAAAAAAAATAATAATAAAATTAAAAAAAAAAAAAAAAAGAGGGAAGATGCGTATTGTAATTAATTACAAAGTTGACAAAAGGACTTGACAGCTATTGGAATTTTGAAGTGAATCTTTATCTTATTTTGATGGGCTCTATACGGCCTCTTTCAGATAATGCATGCCTCTCATTTGTATTATGGCTGGTATTCTCTAAATTATGTTATAAACATAACTTTTGACCCAATTTTATGTCTCTAAATTATGTTAGAAACATAATTTTTGACACAATTTTATATCACAATTTGCCATTGGCAAGTTGTGATTGGTAAGAGTATGTTAGTGGGCTACGAGGGGACAAAACTTTACCAATCATAACTTGCCATGTGGTGAGTTGTAGCACAAAATTGTGTCCCTAGCATAATTCATATTTCCTACATGTCATCCTGACATTGCTTTGTGTGTGTATGTGTGTTTTTGGCTGGTATTCCCTACAGGTCAACCTGGCAATTGTTAATGAGTCATACTAATGAGTGTCTTTAAGGTATTGGTTAACAATCCATTTTAGGAAAGTTTTGACACCACTTTTATGGGAAATGAAAAAAGCTATCAAAACATTAATTTTTTTTTTCTTTTCCCATGAAAACTTTCTTTAAATTAATTGTTAACTAATGCACTAAGGGCATTTGTTAGCATTTTTCATTGTTAATAAACTTTGTTAGGAAAGTTTAACACCACTTTCATGGGAAATATAAAAAGCTATAAGAAAAACTAATTTCTTTATCATTTTCCCACAAATAGTTTCTAAACCAATGCCCTTAGGGCACTTGCTAACCTAGCAAGATTGGCTCAAAAAAATCACATTTTGCACTAGATCAAAAGCATAATATTCTTAGACATTATTCATTTGCATTTCCTACCCACAGCTTTCAAATTAATGTTTGCATAAATCAAAATCCTACACATAGCTTCCAAAATCACTTTTTAGGGCCATTTGACAAAGGCAATATAACAAGGCTTTCTCGAGAGGTGGAGTGTACATAGGTAGCGGCCGAGGAGGTGAGAGGTGGAAAGGAGGTTGGAGAGCTTGAGAGATTGAGAGTAAATGGATTGAAGTGAGTCAAAGAAGTTGGATGGAGAGAGGAGTGGAGAGAGAAGCAGAGGGTGGAGAGTGCCATGTTAGCATGGTGAAGCGATGAGAGTTGAAAAAGGAGGTCTTTGTGGCAAGAGAAGCTATCGAGGTGGAGTTGAGAATCAAGGAGGCAGATCATGGATTGGAGTTACTCGGCAGTGGAGGAGGGGAATCAAAAGAGAGGGCAACAAAGGAGAACAAAATTGAGAAGAATGACTCAAAGACGAAGGCAGGGAAAATGATATTGGTGATAGCATAAGGGACTGTGTGTGTGTGTGTGTGTGAGAGAGAGAGAGAGAGAGAGAGAGAGAGAGAGAGAGAGAGAGAGAGAGGGTTTTGCTGTATGCACTTTTGTGAGAAGCATGGTTGTCAAGACAGCGATCCAAGGTCACAAAATTGTAAGATCCTATTATCCTCCACCTTAAAATCAATCCAAATCATACTAGGATTGTTTGTAATGCAAGTTTGAAGTAGTATCGCGACCTAGATCATAGGATCATATAGAATTACAATTCTATATTGATTCTACTCAATACTAAGAGACATACTTCAACTGGATTTTTTCTTGTGATAGATCATTTAATTTGAGCCCCAATTAAAAGAATTTGCCCCCTAGTCCAAAAGCAACCTCCAATTAGCCTAAATTTAACAAATATAAAAGGAAAAAAAAAAAAAAAAAAAACCCTTGGTTAGAGAGATCTCTCTCACCTAGGTTTTTAATTCAACTTGAGAAGTTTTTACTCGCACAAAATCTATTACATAGCTACTCTAACCCAAAAAGGAGAGGAATTTGGATTTACCCAGCCTATTGGAGATATTCTTAAAAAGCCCACCAAAACCTAATTCCAATGAGTTTCATCAACAATCAACTTTTTTTTTTTTTGAAATGATTCTAACGTATAATATTTACTTTTAATGATTATTTTTTATCATCAGATCAAAATATGATAAGGAGAGTTTAGCTATGTGCGACTATTCTATTCTATGAATATAAATATAAATAGAAATAGATATAGAAATATAAATATATGCGCCGAAGTTCGAGCTATGGATGGCTTTGCACGCGTTCCAGTCTTTAAAGCTGCTACTGGTTCAAAAAGACCTACGACCACTCTTGAAGAAAAGCCTGCCTGTCTCTCTCACACTCTCTTTCTCTGATACTTTTAATTCCTAGCTAGACCAGCATAAATTGTGTATAACACCTGAAAATCTTTACTATACACAATAAATTCGTGTTAATACTGTCATAATTGGTAATTAAATTGGTTTAGTGCTGAGCCAAGTTTTCAGTTCACAGGAAAAGTACTGGAAGCATTCAACAATGGGTGTGAATTCAATTTTTTTTAGCAAGAGGTGTGAATTCAATTAATATACTATTAATAATAAAATAAATTTGAACATAGCAATGGTCAAGAAGGTCGGTCCACTGTTCTGTGTTCATGCACATGAGAGAGTTGGCCCACGTCAAAAAATCAGTTACATCAAGCATGGTTAAAGCTTAAAGGCTTAAAGCATACTTGAAAGCTCTTGCGGTCTTGCCCGAATGCATGTAATACTATGTTGAAAATGGAATACTTTTTCGTGAAAAAGATATACATTCTGGCTCAGGAGAAAAAATAATCATACATACTTCTGCAGACTCTTACTTCGATTTCGGTAGAGTTTGGGAAAAATAAAATGTAATCATAATGAAAAATAATTCATTTTGCGTCTAACACTGATAGGGTAAATTCCAGTGTAGACGGATCGAATTAACGGAATCAGACTTTAGAGACGAGGTAACCAAAAGAGACGGTACAGTTAGTCTAACAAAGCTAGTAGATGGATTCATGACCCGGACGAGAAGATAAGGAGACGGATAGACACTTTTTAAGTGAACGGATAAAAAGGAAACCGTGTGTTGAAGACACATGTCACCCTTATGGCATCTACATGGCATCCACGTGGCATGGGTAGTCTCCAAAGATTCTGGTATGAAAATGTCTTATGCTCCACGCCCCACCATAACTATAGGAATTCCTGTAAGGAAATAATCCCGTAAATTGCGAATATTGATGAAGATCTTCTCAATAAGGAAATACCCTCTCCACCAAGAAATTAAAGTCGGTTCTATACTGCTATAAAAACCCTAAAACCCTCACAAATCAAGGTACGTGTAATTTTCCCAGCTCTGTCACTCTAGAGTTGTAGAAATTCTCTCTAACTTAACCTTTGGAGGGTATTTGATCGATACTACACCGGTACTCTCTGCAAAGTCTTCTTTATTTCTATTTCACAGGTTCTGTCTAGAGCACGTGAGGATTGTGCAGCTCACCGATGATTATTGGCATCATCAGTTAGCACTGTCTGTGGGAAAGGAGAAAACAATAGCATCCATATTACCATTTCCCAAATAAAGAGTTGTATGGTACTCACTCGGTCGATGGTAACCAACAACAATAACGGAGATGAACCACGCATTACTGCCCTCAAAAGACAGGTACAGACTCTCGTCGTGGCTGTAGAATGCCTTACTAAGCAAAACCATAACCTGGAGGAACAACTGCGCCAAAGGAACGCGGGACCCAACAATCGTGGGGAGGAGCAAGAGAGTACCAGTGCCGAAAGAAGGGACTAAGAAGGACCAAAAAGCAGCAACGCCCCCGAGTAGACAAGAGCGACAAGACGCCAGCCGTCCATCCATCGTTGATATGGCATTGCTGTACGTGATTGGAGAGATGCAGATGATGAAGGAATGGATAGACTTCATGATGAATGCCCTCAGGGGACGGATATCAAACAACCTCGACAAGTTGGTCCACCAGACGGACTCACCCTTTATTGCACCCTTCACTTCGTTCTCCCTTTTGCCAAAGTTCCGTATGCCGCAGATAGAAGCCTACGATAGGGGTAAGGATCCTTTGGATCACCTGGAGTCATTCAAAACCCTCATGCACTTACAAGGTGTGGTGGACGAGATCATGTACCAAGCCTTCCCAACTACGCTGAAGGGTCCCGCAAAGGTATGGTTTAGTAGATTAATGCCCAACTCCATCGATACCTTCAAGGAGTTGAGCACTAGTTTGCCTCGCATTTTATCGGGGGGCACAGGTATAAGAAGTCCACTGCGTGCCTGATGAGCATCAAGCAATGGGAGGACAAGACGCTGAGGTCTTACAAAACTCGTTTTAACAAGGAAGCCTTTTCAATAGACAAAGCTAATGACAAGATACTTGTTGCTGTGTTCACCAATGGATTACGGAAGGGGAAGTTTTTTTTCTCTTTATATAAAAACGACCCGAAGACCATGACAGATGTGCTTTATCGAGCCACTAAGTACATGAACGCAGAAGATGCGCTACTAGCCCGAAAGGAGAAACCCAAGAAGAGGGAAAGGCAAAAAGATGCACGGCAGAACAAGAGACGGAAGACGGCCAGAACCGGAGATTGACAGGAGGATAGGCGCTCCAAAAAGGCAAGAAGATGCACGACAGGATAGGAGACAGAAGACGACCAAAATCGGAGACTGACAGGAGGATAGGCATTCCAAACCCCCTATTGGAAGGTTCTCAAACTTCATCCGACTGACTACCCCGATCAATCAGGTCTTGATGCAAATCAAGGAAAATACGGCCTTAACGTGGCCTGGTAAGTTAAAAGGAGATCCTAGTAAGAGGTCCAGAGACAAGTATTGTCGTTTTCACTAGGATCACGGTCACGGCACATCTGAATGCTATGACTTGAAGCAATAGATTAAAGCCCTAATTAGACAAGGAAAACTACAACAATTCGTCAGCAAGGAAAGGGCAGGCCCACCACAGGAGCAGACTGCAAGAAAGGATAACGAGCACTCTAGGCCACCCCTAGGAGACATAAAAATGATTGTAGGGGGCACCACAACTTCTAGTTTGTCCAGAAAGGCACGTAAGACTTACCTAAGGATGGTTCAGAGGGTCCAGATGACAAATTTCGTTCCAAAGATGACATGAATCGACAACCCCATAATCGAGTTCTCGAAGGAAAATGCTCGACGTCTCCACCACCCACACGACGATGCACTCGTTGTTAGCATACGGGTAGGGGATTACAACACTCACCGGGTCCTAGTTGATAATGGAAGCTCTGCTGATATCCTCTATTACCCAACGTTACAGCAAAAGAGGATCGAGAGAGAATGGCTCGTACCGACCAATGCACCGCTCGTTGGGTTTGGAGGAACGAGAGTATACCCCCTCGGTGTGGTCACATTGCCTATAATGGTTGGTGATTACCCTTTAAACATTACCAAGGATGTTACATTCCTTGTCGTCAACTATTCGTCTACTTACAATGCCATACTAGGCCGTCCTACCCTCAATTTGTGGACGGCCGTAACTTTGACCTATCACCTGATGATCAAGTTCCCTACCGAGTATGGAGTAGGAGAGGTACGTGGAGACCAAGTGGCAACACGCGAGTGCTACATAGCAATGTTGGAGATGGACGACCACTTACAGATCATGAGCGCGTAGAAGACCAACAGACGGTTCCAGAGCCCATTGAAGGGTTGGAAGAGATACTTCTTGATGACTCCAAACCTAAGCGAACTACTAGGATCGGCACCCTCGCTAGCCCACCAGTCTGTCAAGCACTCACAACATTCTTAGGAGAGAACCAGGATGTCTTTGCCTGGAGCCATAAAAACATGCCTAGGATTGACCCTTCGGTCATGGTTCACAAGTTGAATGTATCACCATCTTTTCCCCCTATCCAATAGAAGAAACAAGTGTTCGCCCAGGAATGAGACAGAGCTATAGCGGAAGAAGTTCGCAAATTGTAGGAAGCAGAGTTCATACAAGACGTGTACTACCTCAATTAGCTGGGCAACGTGGTGATGGTCAAGAAAGCCAATGGAAAGTGGAGGATGTATGTAGGCTTCATAGACTTAAATAAGGTGTTCCCCAAAGATAGCTACCCACTCTTGCAGATCGACATCTTGGTAGACTCGACAGCTAGACACCAATTGTTGAGCTTCATGGATGCGTTTTCTGGTTATAACCAGATCAAGCTGGACGAGACTAATCAGGAGAAGACTTCGTTCGTCACCAGCCAAGGCCTATTCAGCTACAAAGTAATGTCATTCGGTCTCAAGAATGTAGGCGCAACGTATCAGAGGCTAATGAACAAAATGTTTGCACTTTAGATTGGGAGGAATGTCCAAGTCTACGTGGACGACATGCTAGTGAAAAGTCGACGGGAAGACGACCATTTGGACGACCTTAAGAGGCCTTCGATACCCTCCGCTCTTACAACATAAAGCTCAATCCAAGTAAATGCGCATTTGGGGTAACGACTGGAAAATTCCTAGGGTTTATGGTGTCTCGGAGGGTCATTGAAATTAACCTAAACAAGATCCAGACCATAATGGAGATGACATCACCTAGGAATATAAAAGAAGTGCAAAACCTTAACAGCAAGGTAGCGGCGCTGAATAGGTTTGTGTTAAGGGCAAAAGACAAATGCATGCCTTTCTTTCGCACATTGAAGAAGTCCTTTAAGTGGACAGCCAAGTGTCAATAGGCATTCGAGGACCTAAAGGTATATCTCTCCTCCCCGCCATTGCTAAGCCCTTCCAAAGATGGGGAAGAGTTATTTCTTTACCTGACCGTTTCTCCAGCTGCCGTTAGCGCAGCTTTGGTTAGAGAAGAAGACAGGATGCAAAAGCCTGTATATTACACAAGCAGAGCGCTCCAATGCACAGAGGAGAGGTACCCCCCGATGGAGAAGCTATCCTTCGCCTTAGTGACCACAACTTTCAAGCTCAAACCATATTTCCAAGCCCACACGGTGATTGTTCTGACAGACAAGCCTCCATGGAGAGCAATGAGTAATTCTGAAGCCGCTGGACGGATGGCACTTTGGGTAATTGAGTTAAGTGAATTCGACGTACAGTACTGCTCATACACTGCATGAAGGGACAGGAGGTCGTTGACTTCATTGCGGAGTTCAACAATATGGAAGGCCAGGGGGTAGAAGAGCATCCTCAGTGGAGTATTCACACAGACGGATCATCCAATAGGCAGGATGGCGGAATAGGTATAGTACTCCACTCTCCATAAGGGGACGAAATCGAATGCATGGTTCGTCTCAACTTCCCTACGACCAACAATGAGGCGGAGTACGAAGCTCTAGTGGCAGGATTGGATCTCGCCAAAGCAGCAGGGGCCACAAGTGTGGTTGTTTATTGCGACTCTCAGGTGGTCACAAGTCAGGTGAACGACGATTACAAATGCAAAGGTGAGGGGATGAAGAAGTACCTGGAACAAGTAAGGAAACAGGTAGACAACCTTCAAACCAAGTTTGTTCAAATCCCAAGGGGAGAGAACAAGTAAGCAGATCGTCTTGCCAAGACCGCATCAGTGGAACACATGCTTATCCCCAGTAAGGTACTTTTTCTTGTTCATTTTTCACCTTTAATAGATGGCATTAGTGTGCAGGAGGTAGGTTCCGAAAGCAACTAGACCACACCAATAGTCTCCTACTTGAAAGACGACACATTACTTGACGGTAAGGAGGCCGCAAGGAAGCTAAAGGTTCAGGCGGCACGATTCATCCTGATAAAAGATGTCTTGTACAAAAGAGGCTTCTCCCAACCGTACCACAGATGCCTAAGCATCGAGGAAGCTGATTATGTCATAAGGGAAGTTCATGAAGGGATCTGCGAGAACCATTCAGAGTCACGATCACTAGTGCACAAGATGATTCAAGCAGGATACTATTGGCTTACTATGTAGAAGGATGCCCAGGCCTATGTCAAAGCTTGCAACAAATGTTAGAGGTTCAACAACATCATCAGACAGCCAACAAAAGAGCTTACTTTGATGACAACCCTGTGGCCTTTTACTCAATGGGGGTTGGACATCATGGGCTCATTCCCAACAGCAATAAGGCAACTAAAGTTCCTAGTAGTCGGCATAGATTACTTTACCAAATGGGTGAAAGCTGATGCCCTAGCCACTATCACGGAGAAAAACATACGAAACTTCATCTGGAGAAACATCATCTGTAGGTACGGAATCCCTAGAGGCTTAGTGTCAGACAACGAAAAGCCATTCGGCAATGAGCCACTCAGGGATTTTTGCTCACAATTAGGGATCAAGAATACCTACTCCTCACCTGCCCACTCTCAGGCCAATGGAAAAGTTAAGGTCATGAATTAATCCTTGCTCAAGATCATCAATACTTGGCTCGAGGGGGCAAAGGGCATATGGTCAGGCGAGCTGCCAAGTGTACTGTGGGTGTACAAGATGACAGCCAGAACACCTACAAGAGAAACACTCTTTCGACTAATATACGAGAGCGAGGACGTTATCCCCGCTAAGGCCGTACTCACAAGCTACAAGGTGGAGAACCATGATGAGAGTAGGAATGACAAAGCCATGCACCTATAGCTGGACCTAGTGGACGAGGTTAGAGCAACAGCAGAATAAAGGTTAGCACGTTACTAGAACCTCATGGCCAAGCACTACAATTCTAGAGTCAGACACAAGGACTTTCAAGTTGGAGATCTCGTCTTGAGGAAAGTAACAAGCGCTACAAGAGATCCCTCCCAAGAGAAGCTAGGACCCAATTGGGAAGGACCTTACAGAATCACTTCATGACAGAGGAAAGACACCTATCACGTGGAGACACTCGACGGACAAAAGTTGTAGCATCCATGGAACATCAAGCACCAAAAGAAATATTACCAATAGATGACGGCATGTAGACCACTCCTCATTTCCAGTTTATTTCATTCTAGTTGTTTTTATTATCTATAGTACTTTTTAGCCCAAAGGGCAGCTTTTTATTTTTTTCAAAACAATTTTGCTTATGCGCATGTTTATCATAATAAGATGAGTTATTCAGAAATATCATGTGCATATATACATCTCTACAAAACCACGTCTATGACTAAATCCTTAGGTGGACGGATGCATCCTAAGGACGCATTAAAATTTATTAAAGGCCATTAATGGATGGATACATCCTAAGAGATGCCTTAAAATTTACACAAGTCCATGAATGGACGGGTGCATCCAAATTGCAATTTATTAAAGTCCATTAGTGGATGGATACATCCCAAGGGATGCCTTAAAATTTATGTAAGTCCATGAATGGATGGGTGCATCTAAAGGGTGCCTTACAATTTATTAAACTCTATTAGTGGATGAATAAATCCCAATGGATGCCTTGAAATTTATACAAGTCCGTGAGTGGACGGATGCATCCAAAGGATGCCTGGCAATTTATTAAAGTCCTTAAGTGGATGGATGATCCTAAAGGATACCTTGAAATTTATTAAGGTCCTTAAGTGGACGGATACATCCCAGGGGATGCCTTAAAATTTACAAAGCCCTTAAGTGGACGAAGGCATCCCAAGGGAATGCCTCTAAACTTTTTAACTCGTATGGGGGACGGGTACGACTGACATTCAAAAAATTTATTAAGTCCACAAGGTGAACAGACAGCAACATGTGTTATAAGTCCCCCTAACGGACGGATATAAACTAACGTCCAAAAAACTGCTAAGTTTACGGACGGATGAACAAAAGATACAAAGGGTCCAACATCTCTAAATCCATAGAATGGACAAGTGAAAATTATCCTACACACAATGGATCTCAAAAGGGAATGGGTAGGTGTGTTTGATCCCACCTAACCTTTACATGGACATTGAAATACAATGCTGGAAACATGTTCAAACAAGCAAGTAAACTGACAGATATAAAAAAATAATAATGGATAAAAAGCCTATGGAAGGCAAATGTTTACATAAAGCCCAAAAACCGTGGGCAACGTTGAAAATTGCATAAATATTGTTCTCCCAATGATTTTTACAATGAAAACAACAAAAGAGAAAGAGGAAAAAAAAAAAAGACTTCAAAATCTATGGCTGGTCAATAGGGGCCTCCTCGTCCACTACTTTCTCCGCTAGCTTGGCCTCTTCAACTGAACGGTTCTCATTGTCGACAGATTGAGCTTTTCCTTCCTGGGGAGTAGCCCCTTTGTCACCATGAACGTCGAGAGTAGGACCACCTTCAAATAGCTTGTCAGCGCCTTCAGACTTGACAGACCTGGCTGGGGTCTGGGCCATGTCATCCAGGGAGACCTGAGACACATCCAAGTCTGGAAAGAGAGCCTTGACCTGATGAAGGCACTCATTGAAGCCGTCAGCGTAGCAACCACCAAGTTCAGAGAGGAAACTGTCGGAGTTACAAAACTCCATCTTCCCATCCTCCTTACCCTGACGGACTTGCTTCCTTAACAAGTAGATCTCCCCCTCTTTGTCGTTGAGTACCTTCTTCAGCGCCTCAGTTTGAACCTCTGACTCTTCCAGGGCCTTCCTCTTTACGTCAAGTTTTTTGACCTAAACTTCCCACGAGGTCTTAAGTTCATTCTGTTCCGTCTCCGCAGCCTTGGCCCTCTCTTTAAGTTGGCCAACCGGCATCTCTCGGGCCATGCAACGGTCCATTAGCCCCTTCATCATCAGTACCCCCTGCAAGAGTAAAACACGAGGTTAGAAATAAGGGTGATTGAAAGACTAACTTAAAAAAAGGAGACGGGAAAGAGAGAGGGACGGATACACACCTGTGCCAAGTTGAAAAGGCCCGTCTCCCCCATGGCCTCAGTTGCATGGTTGCACAAGTCCTCATAATTATCATCCTTAATGATGGATGAGAGCTGCCCGATGGTGTACCACAAATCTTGGCGAAGGATGACGGGGTGCTTCTCAGAGATGGGACCTTGGGCGTCATCAAGCCTTTCCCTTTTCTAGGATGGGGCAGAGGAGGCAGCTTGGTAGTCGGAGGCATCTCCCCGACAGTTGAGCTAGTCACCACCTTTGGCTTTTTTGAAGGACGGTCAACTTTGTCCGTCATTTTTCTCTTAATGAACTGATTCAGTGGGCCCATTCCCTTGGGGGGCACGCCCTCTTGCTGCTTCTTCTTCGCCTGCGTGGTGGCTTGCTGACGGATGAAAGCCCTCCTCTTATTATCTTCCATTTCTGCACCAAAAGGGATGGAAAGAAAGAGTTTAACAGAAATTACTGGAAAAATAAACAAAGTTAAACAAGGAACAGGCGACAGACTCACGTATGCGTGCTTGTTTTTTGTAACGACGAGCAATAGCTGTTGGCTTAGGACCCTCACAGTACTAGTGTAGGGTGTCTAAGGTGACAAGCTTCTGCCACGTCCTCTCTTTTAAGGAGATTTTGAAAATCCTCTCCAAAAAGCTCCACTGTTCAAGGTTAACTTCTGGATGGTCCTGGGCTGTAATAAGAGATGGTTTGATTAACAAGTAAAACGAACAAAATAAATAAACGAACAAATTTAAATAAGCAGAAGCCTACTAAACAGAGGTATTATACCCCAAGTTCTATCAACAAGGGGCGTGTCCTCCCATTCATGTGGATGTCATATCCAGTTGTCCCCCTGGATGAAGAAGTACCGGTTCTTCTAGTTCCTGTTAGAGTCAAGAGTCTAGTACACTAGCCTAAGCGATGGCTTCCTTGGCAGGAAGCTGTAAATGCCCCTAGACTTGACAATTTTGAAAGGATGGTAACAATGGAAGAACTCCTCCACGGCTAGTTGACGTCTCCCTTTAGTGAGAACCCCATATAGCACCTCCGCACCAAGGAAGATCCTCCAAGCATTCGGAGCAATCTGGGTGATGGCTAGTCTTAGGTATTGGAGTAAGCGATGGTGGAGAGCACTCAAAGGCAGTCTAAATCCCGCCTTGAACATTTGCTCATACACCCCGACGTCGTCAGCACCATGGTAATAGCACTTTTCAAACTTAAAAGGTAGACGGATGGGGATGTCGTTGGGGATCTAGTATCTCTCCCGTAAGGTGTCAAAATGTTTTCCTTTAATGGTTGAGTTAAAGTCATTAACCATCCACATGAGGGGAAGAACGAACTTTCTAAGGCCATTAGGGCCAACGACGGATTTAATAAGAGATTCAACGTTCTCAACGTTCTCCTCGCCGTCTGAGTCTTCATTTGAACTACTCTCTGACTTGTCCATGTCCGAATCCTCCTCTTACTCCTCGGAAGATGAGTTGGTAGACGGGACCCTTTTCGGATAAGAGGCGCTAGGGTCGTCTTAACTTGACGGGTACACCTCATCGTAGCTCGCTCCTTCATGGACACACGATTATTCACTCGACGCTTCACTAGACATTATTACACCTACAAGTGATGGGTAAACTCCTAAGACTCTACAAGTCTATATACGCGACAAACATATAATACTTAAAAAAGAATGTAAAATAAAACATATGAGTATAGGACGGAGAGCACTTACAGGTATACAATGCAGAAAAGAGACAGAAGCAATGTGGTAAACGGATGCGTCGAGGTGACAGAGTACTAAATTCTTGCAGATGACAGTGGCACTCTGACATTAGGAAATGGTTGCAAATAGTAGAAATAAAGGGGAAAGGCGACATATATATAAAGGAAACGGCGCAGAAGACTAAGCAACGATTTGATCCAAGTAATTGGCCGCTGAAATTTCGCCACGTGTCCCACGGCATTTATGACTCTCAACAAACCTGTCAATCAAAGCATGATTCCTAAGAATTAGCTGAGGCCGTCACCCCACGTGTCTGTCTGGCATATCAAGCGACGGACTCATGGAGTGGAGGGCAGCTAATAAGGGTAAATCCCAGTGTAGATGGATTGAATTAACGGAGTCAGACTTTAGAGATGAGGTAACCAAAAGACACTTTTAAGTGAATGGATAAAAAGGAAACGGTTTGTTGAAGCCACATGTCACCCTTATGGCATCTACATGGCACCCATGTGGCATGGGTAGTCTCCAAGGATTCTGGTATGGAAATTTCTTGTGCTCCATGCCCTACCATAATTATAGGAATCCCTGTAAGGAAATAATCCCGTAAATTGCGAATATTGATAAAGATCTTCCCTACAAGAAAATACCATTTCCACCAAGAAATTAAGGTCGGTTCTACATTACTATAAAACTCCCCCCCCCCCCCCCCAAACCTTCACAAATCGAGGTACGCGTAATTTTCTCAACTCTGGCACTCTAGAGTTGTAAAAATTCTCTATAACTTAACCTTCGAAGAGTATTTGGCTTGTACCACACCAGTACTCTCTACAAGGTCTTCTTTATTTTTGTTTCGCAGGTTTTGTTTAGAGCACACGAAGACTGTGCAGCTCATTGACGATTTTTGGCATCATCAAACATTATTTTGGCAGACTATTAGGCTAGGATGTGGGCTATTTGGTGACCCTTTAGTATAGATGGAAGTGTAGAACGGAACCGGAGCTTTATAGGCGGTGAAATTAGAGTAAGATTTACAAATTTTTGAAGAGTATTTTTTTTTACTCCTGATATTTGTGCTTTTTTTGAGTGAAATTTTTCTTTTTTCGTTGTTTCTAAAAAATTTTGTCTCTGAACCTTGAAGACTTGTATAATTTTTTGGGGAAGAAGAACAATTAAGTTTGCTCATCACTGTTTATTGAAAAAATGATGAAAACAAAAAAGGAAATTAAAATTATATAATAAATTTTAGAATTTTTTTTATAATTTTAAAATGTTTTTAGATTATTTAATTATATCAACCATAAAATCAAAGGGTTGCGATTTTATTGAAGCAATTAGCACATATGGCTGACTTGTATGTCACTTAACGGTCAACTAAGCATTTTTCTAATGGGAGGAGCTACCAATCAAAACGAACACCTATTGCTAGAGGAGTGAATCAAAATTTTGAAATGTTAGAGAGCAATCAAAATGACTCCAAATTTTAAAGATGTGATTTACAATTTACTATAAAATCAAACATGAAGGGTCAAAATATAAATAATCTCAAACTTTAAGAACCAAAAGTATATTTTAATCTTAAGACTCTATGGTGAATCAAAAAGTTCCAACCATCAAATATTACTCGATCTAATTGATGTGATTAGATAACAATGGCATCCTCACAAAGATAGAATCAATTCTATGGTGAATCGAAAAGTTCCAACCATCAAATATTACTCGATCTAATTGATGTGATTAGATGACAATGGCATCCTCACAAAGATAGAATCAATTGATTGGAGGAAGAATCGTTTGCAGCAAAAGAAAACTTGGTAATCACAATTAAATTAATTAATCCAATAATTGTCTCAATGGACGTCGAGTCTATGAAATCCAATATAAACTATAGAAATCATTAGTATATAACAAAGCAAGTGGAATGGTCTTCAACCATGCAACAAAAGGCAACCGCTCAGATTTATGTTGGTATGTATGTAGACATTATTATTATTATTATTATTATTATTATTATTATTATTATTATTATTTTATTTTTATTTTTTTTTTGTGGTCATGTCTTGGTTTAATACTATAATTAATATTTATTGTTACATTAATTTATTCCAATTATTTCCATTTTCATCATGGGAATTAAGGGTATGGTTGGTAACTATTCTTTCTCCTTATTTTTTGTTTTTAAAAACAAATTTTTATTTTTGAGACAAAAAACTTGTTTGGCAACCCAAAATGGACAGAAAATAAAAATTGTTCTCAAAATTCAATTTGTAAAGGAAATTAAAAACATACAAAATGTTGTTTTCAGTTTCTAATTTTCAAAAGTCAATAAAAACACGCATTTAATTTAATAAATTTGTCTCATTTAATGAGTTAGCATTAGAGTTCAAATCCTAGTAGCAACATATTTTAATATTATTTATTTTTTTTCTTGAAAAAACTCTCTTTTTATTTTCAACTAACCAAACATGTTTTTTATTTCAGAAATACAAGAAAGTTATTTTTTCTTTATATTCCAAAAACAAGATTTTGAAAATAAAAAACAAAAACTATTACCAAATATAACCTAAGTCTTTTAAGGACTTTCCAATCTTTTGGAAAATAAATCATGTTATGTCTTTGAAAATGTTAAAAGACATAACATTTAGTAGCTTAATAATAATAATAATAATAATAATAATAATAATAACAGGTGAAACTGAGAGAAACTCAAATTAGAATTCTAAATTGGAGTTCCAATTTTGCATCATGTGTTTTAAATTTTTTATTCTTAAACAGTTTTATTTCTTAATTTTGAAATCAAATGTGAGACCACATCATAAATATTCATCCAAGTGAGTTATTAAATACAAAAACTAAAGAGTTTAGAATAAATAAATCGTAAAAAAAAAGTGTTTCACAATAATTATAAAAAAAAGGACAATTTACATTTTATACTTAAGAATATTATTACAAAAATTTTTAAAGAGTTAAAAAAAATATAAAAATGATTATCAATAGTATTCAAATTATATATATAAGAATTATATTATGCATTTTTTTTTTTAGAGTTTCAACCTATGACGTTCGCTCCTAATTATATTGTACATCTTATTATATATCTTTAAGTGTATTCATGCATATGCATGGGGTTAATAACTAGTTTGTATAATGTGAGATAAAATGTTAAAAGCTAACTTACTTTCAAAAAACTGATAATCATTCCCTAAACACACAAGGTATTATTAGATCTTAATTTTCCAATAAAATCAAATGTGTTTTTCTAATGGAATCTTTAATTATATACATTAAAAGAGAAATGACTGCGAAATCAATACAAATCATAAATGACTTTTAGGATATAGATGTGCTTGAAATGTATTAAGAAATTGTTATTTTTTTTTTATAGTTTTTTATATTTATACTTTGTTAATATTGAATATACGATTAGTATTTTTTTTTTTTTTTAATTTTTGAATGGTTAAAATTTTAATTCATGTCTTGACACCCAAATATGAAATCCTAATTCCATATTGTTCTTCATGAAAGCGCCAGTATTGAAAATTGCCAAAGTGATGTGTGGGTTTAGCATAAGTTTTGCTTCTCTTATTATTATTATTATTATTATTATTATTATTATTATTATTATTATTATTATTATTATTTATTTATTTATTTGTTACAAGTGGAGGAGGGAAATTCAAATCATGATTCTCCTCATATAAAAGAACATATAATGTCATTGAGCCACAATACTCTTGACTGATTTGCTATAAGTTTTTAGTTTAATTCACTTATTACTATTCTATGTTTCTGTGTATTATCATCACATTATTAGATTCCAAATTTTGAAATCTTTTGTTTGTTAGAGTTATACATATGGAAAATAGATCTCGCACAAACACCCGACCCAAGGAAATTAACAACCTGAGCCCAGCCTTGGTGAGAAGTGGGCCAGTCAGGACGAGGCCTAGTCCACGCCTATGAAGTTTCTTTAAATGACAATCCATTGCTATGAAATTTCTTTAGCCAGAGAAAAGTTGAAAACAACACCCAAAATTTTGGCCTGACCTAGGAAAATTTACCAAGCTCGAACCTTCCGAACTCCACCACAATTCTCAAACAAGATTTTTCAATTGGATTGGGCTGGTCTAACATGCATCTTGGCCTGTAACAACTCTTACTACTCGTAGATTACCAATAGACCAAATAAATTATGGTTTCAATAACTAATTTGGTACGGTTGTTTAAACAACAATTTTTAGTGTTTAAATAACATTATACGTATTTTCACACATTTTTTCACTCGCATGTATTTTCAAAAATTACAAACAACATTACTAGAACAATATTACCAAACGGGCCCTAAAAATTCTTCAGTTAGTTTCCAAATATTTTAGCTCAATACCTAGGTATTGTGGTTGTGTGGTAACATAATTTCGTAAATGATAGAATCTACCTTAAACCAGAAAATTCCTCAAACCTGGATGAAAATGATTATTCATGTGTATTTTTTTAATCACATGACTATTTTAATGAGTTTATCTTCTAAATAACATGGATAGTCTTACAAGTCACCATATAGCGTATGGTTAGAAATTCCTCCATATAACTTTGGAAGAAAACTTTATCCTAAACATGCTTCTCTCTCTCTCTCTCTCTCTCTCTCAATGGTGGAATTTGGAAAACCTGCTTATGCATATGTTGACAATTTATTTATCTAATCTCCCTAATGCTAATAACTTAGCAAGTAACTAAAACAGAGTAAAAAACAGACTGAAGATTAAAAGAATAGAAAACCAAGTTAGCCCATGGCATTTTTTTTTTTTGGTAAAAAAAAATGTAGAGGGGGGCAATTAATGTGACTTTCCTATCTGAGCGTAACCATAATGGTATCCTATTTGCTCTTGAGTGAGACCCTATACTCAGTTTGTGTAAGAAACTCACTTATTTTTTAGGTCGGCTGTATGGGATAGAGATGAGATATAAAGTGCACCAACACACAACTAGTTATTTAAGGCTCGAACTTAAGTTTTAAGACTTATTGACCTAGTATCTTACCAAGTTACCCAAATATTAGTGCAAACGGCGTTTTTTACATTAGAAGAAAGAATGCAGAAATAATCAATCGGGCAAGAACCTGCAGGATTAGGCATCTCCTAAAAAGAAAAGATGAAAAAGGTACAAGAGTAAAGAGCTGTATAAAGTTAAATCATGGCCAACAAAAGATTACCTTTTTTTTTTCCCAACAATATTAAACTAAACGTAGTTGGGTGCCAACTAGTAGACACATGTTCCCTAAAGATAACTACTATAAGTCCATAACCAAAAATCTTGTAGGCAAATTACTTGAACCTTGCAGATAGAATAGGACATAGAAAGAAAAAGAAGTCTCCATAAAAGCACATGATAACATTTTTATATATCCTTTTATATCAATTTACACGATAACACCTTGCTTCTTCTTCTTTTTTATTTTTCATTTTTTTAATTCTAGACTAAAGATGCTAAAGATAGTATTGCCTTTTTTTTTCTTTTTTCTTTTTTTTTTCTTTTTTTTTTTGAGAAACCTAAAGATAGTATTGCTAAAGATACTCTCTATTATCTTTAGTCACAAGTAGTAGCAACATTTTTTTTTTTTTTGGCATCTTGCGAAATTGAACCTAACTAGATGATGTCTCGCAGATAGATTTGGAATTTTTTTTTTCTGTATATTAAAACCTATATATAATGTTGGGAAAACACATGAAAAAAAACGGTTTTGTATCTTATACAAAAATACGCAGCGGAATATAAACGGATTTACTTCATTCATGAGAGATAACATACAACATCTGAATTTAGAAACAAAGAATATGAAGGCGTACCTTGATGTAGCGAAATTTAAAACAGATGAAGATTGAACTTGAAAAGACTTCCAATCTTCACTTCAATTTCATAATGTGCCCAATATGTGTGGTCTCTCAATCGGTTTTATACGTATTTATTCAAGAGAATAACCAAGTGCCTCTTAACAACTCTGAATCTTTCTCTTTTTAATCATGCGTATCTTTCTGCATTTTGTAGTTACCTTATTTAATAACTCTTATTAAATAAACAATTGATTACCTAATTGTGTTAGCCTTTTGGACCAACCAATTGGGCTTAAGTGTGTGGCTTGGAGTGGAACCAAAAGGAACAAATAAAGCTCTAACTCCAATGGGCTTTGGACTTATCTGTCAACTTTTGACAAGTTCAAAGTTACCATTAATTATATTTAATACCACTGTATCAATATAATTGCACTCTAGGCCTTAATAATAAATTATAACCCAAGACTTTATTAAACATTAAACCCCTTCATGAAAATATTCGTAGTAATACAAAGTCATAATATATTACTGTCACTTTGAAGATTACTACATATTGATCCTTAAGTACCCAGTTTAATTTTTTAAGTTATTCATATATATTTAATGAAATCTAATTTCATAAAATATAAACTTTAGTAACCCTTTACTAAAGTGGTTAGGCCTAACACTCTAAATAACTAAATCCATTAAACTGATCTCTAGGGAATATTTTGTATTTCTATAAAGAGACTGAATTCCATCTTGAGAATATGTGTACCTTCAACATTACGTGTGGTTGCCCAACATACTGAGATTTTAACTGTATGTTTAGATCTTACTCCTAATATATTAAAGTAACCTACATTTCATGATTGGGTTCACCATTCCCTCAGGAATGAGAGTTTATGTAAATGAAAGTCGTGAGATTTATTATTCATTTGACAGTCATTAGTAGAATAATAAATCTCACAGTGGTCTTGTTCAATATGTCTTATACACTTAAAATATATTAACATATCAATTAGAAATCTTCACTTCCATGATCAAGACAAATCATCTTAATTGACATGTTATAGTCTTCACATATGAAATGCCTTTCATCATCGACTATGAACTAAGATTTGAGTTTACAAAGAACTTGTGATTTATATCTCCTGTAACTAAATCACATATTATGCATCTTAAGTGAATGTTCAATTAGTGAGTAAAATACTAATGAATGTTTAGACCCTCAATTTCAAAGTAACCAACACAAGCTTATACTCAAACAATAAATGTGCGGAATGATAAGTACAAGCAATACCCAAATAAACAAACTACTCTAAACCATAAGTAATGACAACCCAGCAGTAATTAAAAGGCAAGAGTAAGGATTAGAGAGATACAAACACAAAGATAACACCGGTACGTGTTATCGAAGAGGAGACCAAAGAACTCGGCAAAAAACCTCTCCGCCGCCCTCCAAGCAGTCAAATGATCTACTAAAAAATAATGTTGAGATAAGCCCATTACATCAACAGGGTTATGCCAAACATTATCTTCTTTAGCTTCCCAAATCCCACAATAAGCCCATTACATCAACCAAATAAATTGATCCTCACTGAACTGCTTCCAAACACCAAAATACCTCCTCACTGATATGGGTATGGTGAGATAAGGATTTAGTAAATGAACCTCTCAAGAATATATTAATGGAGAGGGTGACAGTAGAGGAATTTGGAGAATCAAAAGACAAAGATTGTGGATGAGTCAATCTTGGTTTTCTCTAAGGTTTCTCTCTCAAAATTCTCTCTGGAAGCTCTCTACATTTCGTGAGTATAAGGGTATTTATAGTAAGGTACGTGAGGAATGTAAAAAGTCAGTTTTCATCCAAACAGGGCATTCTGGCTACTTGTCCTCACGACTGGAACAAGTTGCGAGTTTGAGTCGGGAGCTAACAGCTTGGACAGACTGTACATTTTGTCCTGTAGTGCTTCAGCTATCGTGACTCTTCAGTTCCTTACATGCTTCACACGTGTGCCACTTTGGCGACTTGCCAATCATGAGATCCAGTCGCAAGACTCCTTTGAGTGCACACATCTTGAGTTTTCTTAACACTCTTTCACATACTAACCTTACATAATTCCCACCTAAATACAGGGTATCTAATTGCTAAAATGCAAGCAAATTTGGCGCGAAATAAAATCAACACATGATTGAATAAATTCAGCCTTACATTAAGGACTATATGATAATGTCCAAATATTCATGTTACCATTATTTTAGATAATAATAAAAACAACTTTATTACATATAATATGATGTCATACATAATGTCAAATATATATATATATATATATATATATATATACAATAGGATTTTAGGGCACTAATCCTAACATATAATACTTGTTTTGTTGTATAATATTTATGTTTGCCCACAATATTGTTGAATACTATGTAACTTGATTTTCTTAATTCATATTTTATTTAAAAAAAATTGTATAACACTATAAAATATTATAATATTTATAGTTAAAAGTATACATTATTTTTTAAACTAATTAAATGATTTAGAAATTTATAAACAATAATTTAAAGCATAAAGTACATTTATATCCTAAAATTACATTAATTTAAGTAACCTCTCAAATACTTCATCAACCACTCAATTCTCAAAACCAAATATGGAGACCCCAATCTCAAACACCCAATTCATTATCTCAATGAAATTAAGGAAATTATTTGTATGTATTAACTTAAACAAAGAGAAATTGGCTAAAAACACATCCATTTATCAAAATTTAATTGCTTTTTGTTAGGCTTTCGTATCCTTTTTTTTTTAAAAGCTAAAACACTTTGAAATCATCTTCACTTTTATTTTTATCACTATGGTTCATACCACACAAAATAGCAGTAAAAACCTACAAAGAAACTGACAAATTATGAATTCTAAAACAAAATATAAAAAAAAAAAGCTAATTTCATAAATAATAAAAAGAAGGTTTCTTTTTCTTTCTCTTTAGTTCTAAAACAAAATATATTTATGACTTTCTCAAACCAAAATCCCAAAGACTCAAAACAAATCATAACATTCACAAAATCCATAATGCCTGGCTTCAACATCAAAACCATAAACTACCGTCACTAAATAAAAAACAAAAGCCCCATTCCTTGGTCAAAGTCTAATCATACGAATTAGAATCAAATGGTATGACATTGTTAGAGTTATGCAGGTGTCGTCGAAAGGTTGAAGACAAATGACATCGTTTTTTGTTTGGGCAAGTTAGAGATGAGATAACATGAAGAGTTATGGACATGTGTATATAAAGGAGCTGAAATGAAAATGGTTAATGAAAATGCAAAGAGTTTTCTGTGTGAGAGGGAGGGGAAAAGTTCTAAAACATTGAAACAAATGAAACACATAATAGTTTTAAAACATTGAATCAAAGAAAATAAAGAGTATTTCAATTCTCTTCAAAAAGTAGTCTTGAAATATTGAACCAAAAAAAATAAAGTGTTCCTATTTTTAAATTTGTTTTTAAAAGCAAAGATCTCATACGGGAGAATTCGAAGTTCTAGAATGTGACACACTCTTTGAAGGGAATTGAAATATTATTAAACCACATCAGAGATAATTACACACACACACACACACGTATATATATAATTAGTTTAAGAAATACTTCAACACAAGTTGTGTCAATGTCAACCACTCATCAATCTTGAGATCACCAGAAACAATGTGTCCAATCTTTCTTCTTTATTTCTTTTTGGTCGAATCTTTTTTCAATCTTATCATGAGTCATGAGTGACATCATTATTTATATATCAAGACAATGAAAACGAAGCATAATATGGTAGATGAGAATTCCTTCTTCCTTGTGTGTGTATTTGTTTCTTAAAAAAAAGGGGGGGGGATAATTGTCCCACATTGCTTAAAAGAGTATATTGTGTGTAGTATAACTTACCCCACCCTCCCTTAAAAGTTACCATAGCTTTTAAGTGGAGTTGTGGTATGACTTTGTATTAGAACTCATTTCCCCTCCTTTATGTGTGTGTGTGTGTGTGTGTTTCTCAAAAAAATTATGATAGATGGGATTTATTTTACCATCAAGGAATATATGCAACAAATAACTTGATCCGGCAATTCTAAAAAAAAAAAAAAGGATTATTTGATCTGGCCTTTTCCAATTATTGGTTAAAGAAAAGCCCAAACTCTAATTGGAACCATTTGGGTTCAAGTCCGAACAACTTCTCACAAACAAAAATTTGGGAATGTTTGACAACTGTTTTTTTTTTTAATACCAATTTTCTGTTTTCAAAAGCTATTTTCTATATTCTACAACAACAAAATTGTTTGGTAACTCATAACAGATAGAAAACAAAAACTGTTTCCACTTCTCCATTTCCAAAGGAAACTGAGAATAGCCTAAGAGCTATTTCCAGTTTTGAAAACACGGAGGAATCAAGTACACCTAATGATGTCTAGGCTTTGAATCCTAGCGAAGAACCCAAAAAAAAAAAAAAAAAACCAAATATATTAAGCTATAAGTTCAGTTTCCAAACACGCCCGACGTCCTTATGATACAGTTTAAAACCACACACATATTATATATATATAAAGATGGCTTTGATTAAAACAATCATGAATTTTACTTATCTTCTTACTTAAGTTAGATAAAAATTTCACCAATTCTAGTTATCTATATGTTAAGTTGACACAAAAGTTGTAAAGGTTCACAAACTATATATAAAATTCCACAAGAAACACTTATACACAATGCACGTACCCCATATCCTAATTCATTAAACTGAAGATGACAAACGCTTTTATGATATACACATAGTGATAAGCTAAGAAAAGTTGTAAACTTGATCATCAAAATTTTGGCATCTGATTCCCAGACTAATAGTTCTAGTAATCTTAGCAGAGTGGAAGATCTTTAGGTGGAGGAAGCAAGCTCTGAGATTGGCCTATACCATTTTTGACAATGAAAACCATAGCAAGACCCCAGGAAGTATGTTCCTCAAGATGGCAATGTATGAACCAAACTCCTGGATTGTCAGCCTTGAGTCTAATTGCAGCCCATCCCCCACTTGGAACAGGCACTGTGTTTCTCTCAGGAGGATCAACAAGATTATATTTTGCTGGATCCTTAGCAACATCGAAATTCCCAAACCCGCTGCCAACAACAAAGAAATTGTGACCATGGACATGAATGGGATGGTTCTCTGTATTAAGAAAACTTGTACCCTGCAGCACAATTTCCATGTTTGTGCCATAAGGCACTACCAAAAGCTTTGTACCAAACTCTGTGTTCATGTTTCCAGTGAGGGGGTCTACCCCGGTATAATTAAAAGCAGTAGGAGGCTTTTCGGGGAAATCAGACGAAAATTCAACATTTGTGAGGTTCTTGTAATGGCTTTCCAATACTGACTTAAACGGCCGAACAAATGATTGATTGTTCATTGAAGCAAAGAATCTCTTGCCGTAAGCACCTTTGCAAGTTTTGTTTGCAGGACAATCTTGAAGGTTAAGGCTTACAGTTGTTATAACTCGCTTGTCAATCTTTTTGGGCACGTTGCACGGGTAATCAGGAGATGCAAGGCTGCGAAGCATTTTAGAAAATGTTGTGGCATAGACTGTGTCTTTCATTTCAGGAAGATTGTGAAATGCGAGGTTGGTAGGCAAAGCTGGGGCCTCAATTTTTTCAGTCCTTGTACTTTTGTATTTTAGAAAGCCAGCTGTGGTGGAATTATCAAAGGGGAAAACGGCAGTGACATAAGGCTTTGCTGCCATTAAAAACATGCCTGATGAGTCTGGAACTTGATTTGCTGTGACCAAAACATTAGTGGTTTGTCCAGGAGCAACCATTATGGCTCTAGTTGTGAAAGGTTTGGTATAAACTGCATCAGCTTCAACAACAGTCAATGTGTGATTAGCTATGGCAAAGAAGAGCTCATCATTAAGTGCTGCATTGATGATTCTAAACAAGTAGGTTTTTCCACGCTCGACTGTCTGGATGAAAGTATCTGCACAATTTTAACATAACATGTAATGTAAGATCATCCTCAACTATATGAATTGTTTCAGACATAAGTTATGTCTTCTCCAATATATGATTTTGTACTTATTTGTTATTCTATGCTGTGTTGGATGGGAGGATGAAAATGTAAGAGGATAGAAAAAGCAGGAAAGATAAAAAATAATAATAAAAAATAAATAAAAATGAAGAATTGATGAAATTTTAGTTTTTCAACATGTGTATTTTGTAGAGAGAATATAAAAGTGGAATAATAAAAAATAAATATAGATTTATTTTTGTTTGATTCAGAAGAAAAGTGGAAGGTAGAAAAAATATTTTAATCCGAATTTATTATTACATCCCTATTACATGAATTTTTTTTCCATTATTATATAAGAAATAATATTGTTAATTATATTAATAAGAATAACATCTTATAAAAATGAACTCATCACATTTTTTTCTTTATCCATTCATTTTACATTAAAAAGATAATAATTGAATTTGTTATCATGATGCGTTATAAAATTCAATGCATAATAATTATATATTATTTTAAATTTCTTTCTCTATTTTTTTATACCAACAACATTCCAAGTTAAGGGATAAGTGATAAAAGGCTAGGGTACATTACCATTTTCTATCTCCTTGTCAACATTTTAGGTGAAGAAAAATAAAAAGCAAAATTGTGGCCACAAGGAGAAAATGGTCCCCTACCTACTTTATCTCCACATAACTTTCTTTCTCATCAAAGGATGATAAATGGTAATATCTTCATTTTTTTTCCTTTCATATATTTTTCATCTTTCCTAAAATCCCATAACAAAACATACAAGGTATGCAAACTAACCTCGCGTTTTGATTTTTTTTTTTTTTTTTTTGAAAGAGGCTTTTATTTTTTCGAAAATGATTAGAAATCTCTATTCTATTACCCGAATTCCTCCCCTCCCCTTAACATTTAGGTATTAAGTACCTATAGAGATGCCATCAAACCAATTGAGTCATTGGATTTGAAATAGCCTTTTGATCTTTTTGGTAACAAAATTTATGCAAAAATTTTACATTTTTACTTTCCAAAGTCGAGAATGCTTCACAATTACCAATATTACCTTTCTTTGAGCAAGGATAAAGAGGTCCAGGCAAGCCATTAATGGTATAAGCATCTGAACTGTTAGGCCCACCACCATACAACATCATCTCATTTTCCACAGCATCCACATCTCCATTCCACCATTCCCCTGTAGTCGATCCGACAAACACATGTCAATCATAGAGAAAAATGTGAGGGAGAGACAAGAGAAAGTACTAATAATTATAACACATACAAAAAAAGATATTTGCCAAAATTAAGAAATAAGTCAACAACCAAAAGATAACATACATGCATTCAACAAAATACAACAATAATATCAATAAAAAAAAAAAATCACTAGTCCTAGCACATGTTAACAGTACTCTTTCATATTTGATCCAAATTATAAAACTAAAAATGAAATTGAAAGAAGAAATTAATTGAGAGGTCAAAGAGATTAGTGGGATTATTACCAAATATGATAGGGACTTCAGATTGGATTGGAACTGAGAATGGATATGGCATGCGAGGGTAGATTATGAAGGCACCATATAATGAAGCACGTTGCCAGCCATAATGTGCATGCCATAGAAGGGTGCCTCTTTGGTCAATCACAGTGAAGTTGTATGTGTAGGACTGCCCTCCTCTAATAGGGCACTGTGTGATGTAAGCTGGCCCATCTGCCCATGCACTTCTTAGTTGCCTTATTCCATGCCTATGTAATTAGCAACACGACAGATCATCTCAGTAACAAGTCTAGAGAGAGAGAGAGAGAGAGATTTCTTGTGTTGTGTCTTTTTCAATCAATTTAAACTTATTATAGTTCTACGACAATAATTTTTGTCACAGTTTATTGAAGTTATCACCATAAGTGATGAATACTTAAATATATCCATTTTAGTGAGCACATGTATAACTTAAAATAAATAAATAAATAAATAAGGGAGGCACATGAAGAGCATTTAAATAGTATTTCTTATATACCTAACCAAAATCGGAAAAATAGAAATAAAAATTGAAAGGACCTTTTATATAACACAAGACTCAGACTAATCACTCATAATCAGTCATGTTAGAGTTATGACAAAAGTTGTGTACCTAACTTTATTAACTTATAACTTACTTAAATATATCCATTTTAGTGAGCACATGCCTAGCTTAAAAAAAAAAAAAAATAAATAAATAAATAAATAAGAGAGGCACATGAAGAGCATCAAAATATTATTTCTTAAATAACTGACCAGAAACAGAAAAATAGAAATAAAAATGAAAGAACCTTTTATATAACATCAGACTCAGACTACCACTTTTTCTTTTTCTTTTTTCTTTTTTAGTGATTTTCATATTCTGCCAAGTTGTCCATGACCGAAAAAAACTACAAATAGAAGTATTACTCAACAACATATATGTCAGCGTGTAATAGCTAGGTTCCATTTTATATTGCAAGATAAGGCTAACAGAGTATGTAATTGTCTAATTTACCATAAGAGTGCTCTTTCATCTTATCATTATTTTATATCTCGATTTCAAATTCGCGACAAGTAGTGCATAAAAAGAAAAAAATAAAAATAAAAACAGAATGGATAAATAATACATAATTGTAAAGAGTTAGCATTCTGTAATCTTTATTAATCTATAACATGTCTTTCCAAGTTTCCATTGAAGGCACAACATATTTGACTATACAATCTGCCAAAAGAGGAAGCTATAGACTATAGAAAAAGAGAGAATGAAGACTTAGAGAAAAACAAAAAAACAAAAAAAAAAAAAAAAAAACAAAAAAAGAAGAAGAAGAAGAAAAAGAAGAAGAAGAAGAAGAAGGAGACTAGTCCTATGCTTTTTACTTGTTGCCTAAGCGTGTGTTTGCCTAAAAATTATTTTGCGTTGTATTTTTGGCTGGTTCCATGACACTATTCATGACCCAGTCAAATTTGTGAAAAACACGCATAAGCAGTAAATCCTGAGTCCCACGGTATTGTTCATAGTTTAAAAATTATTTTGTTGCAGTATTTTCAGCAATAAGTTTTCAGTAAAATAAGCTGTATTCAAACAGACTTTTAGTGTCAAAGGTCTTTCTTTTAAACAATGCTACATACATAAAAAAAAAAATAATAATAATAATAAATAAATAAATAAAAATTGACAAATATTTTAAACTTACTAAGTTGTTGAATTTTCATTGGTTCTCGTCTGGGTTTATATCTTACATAACTTTTTTTTTCCTAATTATCTATCTTATTAGCAAGTGTCAAATGTTGTCTTTCTAAACTTTCTTCTTGCTATTTCACATTTGCACCGTTATTAATTAGTGTATCTCTCTCTCTCTCTCTCTCTCTTGGCTAGTTAGCCTATTGTGCTTGTGTTTGTGAGTTAGGGTATGGGGAAAGTTATTCCTCTCTCACAGATATAGACGCGACTGTCCACTCACAAGTCACATCCTTAAAAATACTAAGAGAGGTACGCATGACACTTCCACAAACTAACGTGACAACTACAGGATGCCAAGGCAGCTACTTTTTTTTCTTTTCTTTTCTTCGTTTTTGCAAGAGCCATATCAATTACTAATTTTTAATCTCAAACTTTGTAATTCAGTTTTAACCTAAGGGAAAAAAACAGAAAACTTTCCAGACCCACCAACCACCAGACCCGTCCCTTTTTCTCTCTTTCTCTTCTTTGAATGTATAATTAATTTATTACTGTAATATATGGTGTTGATAGAGTATTAATTAAAGAATAATATTACAAATACAAACTATTGATGTGGTTTTAGTATTTTATAAATAAATATTGTAAGTAAAAATATGATGTTAGTAATAAGTCCATATTAGAATTAATAAGAATTTGTCACATCAGCAGTTTGTAAAAATGTTATAAAATAATTTGTGTCTGTAGTATTATTCTTAATTAAAATTAAAAGAATTTTTAATTATATACCTACCCTTTAAATAAAGCATGAAGCTGTTGACCAGTGCTTAATCAGCACTCTAGTACTGTATAAAATGTTATATTATTTAAAATTAAATAAATCTTTAAGATTATAATATTCAATCTAAACCATAAAATTAATCAATTTCAAATAGAAAATATTCATGATCAACAAACTCACTTGATGCTACGAAAGTAAAATAGTAACATTTTTTTAGCTCTTAATTAAACTCAACATAATTAGATTCAGTATGCTCACCAATGGATGGTAGTGTTCATGGCAACGCGATTAGTAACCTTCACTTCAACATTTTCACCTTCATGGACAGCAATGGTTGGACCTGGGTACTCCCCATTCACTGTTAGAAGTGGTTTTGTGTGGCACAAACGTGTTACCTTCTTCCACTCAATCTGAAAAAACAAAACCATAATGCTTAAAAAACTTGCCAATATTGGCTGAGATGGATGATATATGATGAAGTCTCTGAATATGAGGTTACATTAAATTCAAACTGCCGAGTGTTTGTTGAAGAATAAGATTGCCGAAGCCCAGAAAGCACCACTAGTGTTAGTATTAAGAACCTATAATGATGGCACAAACCCTCCATTTTTAGCACCAATATGGAACACTCTCTAGCTATAGGAATAATAAGTTGCTAATATCTTACAAAACTCCCATGCACACTTACCCTTATATATACTATGAGATTCTCCAATTTCCCGTGAATTTTTTATTGGTATTTAACGTACCAATTATTCATGATTCATACTTTTCATGTAAAGACAGATTTTGTGACGCTGGAGGGTAGGTAAGGAGGGATGACTGACAATGAAAATATCAATTAAATTTTCATTTGAGTCAGTTTTGTTCGAAGCCTTGGTGGCTAATATCCATGCATTATCAAGAAGCGTACAGAGGACAACAAGGAAGCCATCAGAGCCATCACCTTCAAGTTATCAGCCATGCAATATTCTACTTGACAAAAGCATATTTCTTCTACATGTCTTCAATTTTAAAAGCTAGAATTATTTGATTTATCATCACCCTCAAGTCTCATCTACTCCCTTGTCGTTTATATTTGGATTCTTAATATATAGGAGAACTTTTATATAAAAAATATATATAGGAAATTTTGGGGTCCAAATTAAACATAGCCATTGGTGGGTTGGTGGGGGTCAATTAAAACAAAGTTGGTCTAAATGAGTATCTTTACGTACCCCAAAACAGCACAACTTCGCTGCAATTTCCACTTAAAATTTCATGCTCTGACTTGGGTGGCTAGCTCTAGGCTGCTGTACCCTTTCTTCCGATATACGTAACGACTATATAACTTACCAACCAATTACGTGGCTAATAACATGACAATCTGTATAGTTCATAGTCTCTCACTACTAATGATGGGGATTGGAATTTGGAACCTTGAAAATCATCTATATATGCATAAATAAGAAAGAAAGTTTCTTATTTTAAACGGCCAGAAAATTGATGGGTATTATTAACAAACCACGAGGTAACACCAATAACAACAATAATATTATTGGATTAATTGCTACACATATAGACAACGATTTAATATAAGGGTTCAGATCGAGTTCAGTGCATCAGTGTATTGGATACGTTAGGATGCGATTATGTGTCCAGAACAAACCGCTAAGTAGCACCAATAAGACAATAACAACAACAATATTATTGGATTATTACAAATTTAGACAAATATATAAGGGTTAAGTTGTGTCTAGTGTATCAACACACTAAACATATATTAGGATGCAGATGTGTTTAGTTAACACTAATAATAACAAGAAGGTAACATCAATAACAACAATATTATTATTAGACTACTACACATATAGACGACCATTTTTAATATAAAGGTTATCTATACATGTAGTAATCCAATAATATTATTGTTGTTATTGGTGCTACCTAGTAATATATCCAGTGCACTAATGTATTGGACATAAACTATGTCCTTAATATAATATAATTAACAAAAAGGGGGAAAAATAACCTTCTCTAATCTCCCTCTCCGTACAATATTGAACACAATGACAGTTGGGGAGATAACACATTGGAGATACTCTAATTAAATAATTAATATAATATATATGACACCACTTAACCCAAAAACTTAAATTAATAGGTTTGAGTTTAATAAAGTTATATTAACAACTTACTATTCTCATTACTATTCATTGTGTGACATTTCACTCACGCGTATATATTAAACAATAACAATGTCAAATATTTTAATTATCTAAAATATGCCTCATTGATCAAGTTTAAAAGAAAAACACTTCATGATAAGGAAGATTCTTGTTTTAATTGGAAAATGATCCTCTCTATTTCATCTATTTCATGGTTGATTAAGATTTTATTTTTAAGATCTAATGGTCTATAAATTGTCACTTCATATAAAATTTTTACTAACATGACAATTATTTTTTTTAATAGTTACAGCAATAGGTGATTTTCTCAGGCATATCTAAAATTGTCTAATATATGCTCTCAAGTATAAATTGTTTAATATATGCTTTTCAATTTACTTTATTTAACCTAAAATTTAATATGACATGATAGGTTATAAAGCTTTAGATTTATAATATTTAATCTAAATTATAAAATAATCATAATAATAATAGAAGAAATAATATTTTTGAAAAATTAAATGTAGCTGTAGAATTTAATCATATTTACCTTAAGCAGCATGCAAATATGCTTAGCATCACATTAGATGCTATCCAGCTCTTGAAGAAATAAGGTTAAGAATTTTTTTTTTTAAGAAGAAATAATACTTTGAACAATTATTTATTATAACAAAATAAATAAATATAAGAGATAATTATTCATATATTTTGAATAATCACTTGAAGCTTTGTTCTGAAAAATTGTAAGTTAGATTGAAAAAAAATCGTATACTAATGAAAACAAAAATGCTAAATAAATTAAAAGTAAGAAATAGATGAAAAAAAATATTCAGAAGTAGTCCGGATGGTCAGCATTGAAAAGTCCAGACTGAACATCTACATACAACCTTCCCACAAGTGTCAAATTGGACCCAAAAAACCTTGTACCTTTTTCCTTGGGACCAAGCGTCGATCGAGATGTTGATGTTGTTGTTTTTGATGTGATGTTGTTGTTTTGCATTTCTTATGTTTTTTTTTTTTTTTTTGGCTGAATGCTTTAATTATGCAATTATTGTGGAAGAAAATGGGCAAATATTCTTTTCAAGCAAAGAAAACAGTA
Organism: Lithocarpus polystachyus; assembly: GCA_033629205.1. Classification (NCBI taxonomy): domain Eukaryota; kingdom Viridiplantae; phylum Streptophyta; class Magnoliopsida; order Fagales; family Fagaceae; genus Lithocarpus; species Lithocarpus polystachyus. The sequence continues at coordinate 28,733,649 of CM066171.1, forward strand.
TTTTGTCTATTTTCCTAAACTAATTAGGGAAATACATCTCTTTTGAAAATCGATTTTCTAAAAATCGAGTTAAGTCTTATAGTGGCGTTTTTAAGGAGCCTATAGTGACGTTTTCAGAACATATAGTGACGTTTTGTAACTCGACCTCTATGAAGTCTAGTTATAGGAAAAAAAGAAAGAAAAAAATTGCCTACAACTCGACTTTATAGAGGTTAAGTTACAAAACGTTACTTTATGTCCTGAACACGTCACTATAAGCTCCTTAAAACGTCACTATAGGGCTCAAAAAAAAAAATTTTAACTTGATTTTGAGAAAATCGAGTTTCAAAAGAAGGACATTTCTCTAATTAGTTTAAAAATGAGAGTAAAATGCTACTTTTTTTGTTTGAAAAGGGTATTTATCCATTTTGTCCAATTATTACGAGAGACCTATTGACGAAAAACAAACGTCAGGGCATGAAGATTTTTTTATGTGGAAAATAATAAGCGTAGGTGTTAGAGAAAGCAAGAGATCTTAGGGCCATGCATGTGGAAACATATGTGACGATAAATCAGTAAATATAAAGGCATGAAGACATTTTCCCAAAGATATCACTTTATTTAGCATTTAGTAAGTTACTTCCTAATCTAAATAATGTAAATTACTACTTTTTAATGAGATTTAAATTGATCACTGCTAAAAATTTTGAAACTTAATTTACATCTTGTGGTATATCGAACAAAGATGTTCAGGATTAATTCTCAACCCCCCCCCCCCCCCTCCCCTCCAATTTTTGAATCATAAATATTAAAATTAAAAAAAATCATTGAGGAAGCATTAGGTATAATTCATAAAATATATAGATTATATCGTATTTACATGCATATGCATATTTCTAATTATAAAAAAAAAAAACTAACATTTATTATATGAAACAAAATTAATTAATCTAAAAGATATATATTTTCTATAATTAAAATTTATTATATTTATACAACAAATGAATGAAGGAATATAAACAGCATCAACTTTATTAACGTATTATTTTACTTGAAAAGATAATCAAAAAAAAAATATATATATATATATATATATATATATATAGACACACACACTAAATATATTATATTTAAATAAATAAGTAATAAGTTAGATTTTTTTAAAATTAAATATCTTATAAAAATTATTCTATAATAACATAAACATACTATTGAATATAAATATAAATTTAAAAAATCAACATATATCACCGTTCTTTTGTAGTTGAATTTTTCATTTAAATCTCTATTATACATGTATATATATCTATATACGTTTTTTTTTTCTTCTAATTTTTAAAAATAATTTAAAAGCTTGAACTGAAAGGAAGTACTCGTATATAGTTTTGTATCGTATATATTTCCTTTAATATATTATTAACTATGACGTTAGGATATGTCATCTCCGCTAATATACAGTGACACAAAAAATTAATTGTTGCTAGGTTCAAAACCAATTTAAAATTTTTAAATATTCTAAAATATATATATATATATATATATATATATATAAATATTTAAAATGTACTAGTCTACTAGACCATTAGAAAGATAAGCTCCGACTAAATTTAGTCTCGGATGCTATCATTGATATTCACTGAAGCGGGAACCAGGAATTTTCTTTTGGGGCCCCTCTGTTTTTTTTTTTTTGGGATGGAAAAGAAAATTTTGTTGCACTGAGAAAGAAAAAACAAACAAAGACTAGTTTAGCTGCTGTTTGACCATTTGTGATCAGTCATCATTTCATAAATTTCTTGTAGATAGTCAAATATTATTGAAGTGGATTGTTGCATAGCCTCCGTATATACTTTCAAGTGTGGAAATCATGACTAAGAAATAAACAATTAATCAAGTGGTCATAGTGTGAATAGGGATGTGGCTCTTTTCAATAATTGAAGTTTTTTTTTTTTTTCTTCGTTATTTTTGTAATTTTTAAGTGCATGATTTTATTTCCATCTCTTTTATATTATTTTAGAGTTTTCTAAATCAAATTAGACTCATGATATGGTATTTATCAATGCTTAATTAGGAGTGGTTTTATTTGAGAAACAAGTTTTATGAACCCATAAGTTAATTAACCTTACGCTATAAATCGAATATCAGAGTTTAATTAATCTTCAAAAATATTATTCGGGTTTTTCCTTACGTTTCTACAGATTCTAGAGTTTTTTCTTATAAATTTAATGAACTTTTAGGGTTTAATCATGCGCTTGAATTTCTTGTTATCACATAGTGTCACAATCAGTATATATTAAAGAATAGAATTTTCTCAATTTCACAGTTAAGATTTTATTTGTTGAATGCAATAGTATGGACATCAGTTTTCATGCCTCAATAATACAAATTGATGTGTGCTTAAAACAGAGGCATGTGATCCACAAACGACAGCCATCATATCTTATCGCATTGTGATCATTTTTTCAAACTGGTAGGGTATTCATTAAATATAATGGCCGTAATTTCCAAAGCTTGTCCAAATAATTCAAATATTGTATGGTCCCCACAGACCCATAAAAGTCGAAGAAAAAAAAAACTCTAATGTGGTACACGATTAGGGCAGCTAACTACATGTCTTTATTACCACTGAGAGGGGTAACGTGGTGTTTTGGGTGTGTGATTGCTGCTATAAGGTCCCTAGTTCGAGCCCGGGCGGGTACCTGGGGAGGAATGTGGGAAATCTCTTGCAACTAACCCCTGGCTGCCAGCTCTCTCATGGCACTGGAGTGAGGTCTATAGTCACCCCGAATCACAGTAACTATGACTCAATCCAACATTCCTTAACAGGAGTGCCCCTATGGTTACACCCAGGGAGGTGAGTCGTAATGATCGCCCCCGCCCTTCCTTCTATTTTGCACACACACACACACACACACAAAACAAACAAACAAACAAACAAATAAAACAAAACAAAACAAAACAAAACTACATGTGTTTATTAATCTTAGATTCATATAAGTACCTAAATGTGAGGGATATATGCCAAATTATATTAGGATGCAAATGTGTGGCGGTCAAAAAGGGGTGGCAAAATTAATTATATTAGATTATTAGGCTCCCAATCAATTAGGAAGACTAGAAGAGAGTGCGAAACTAGAACAGCATCCAACTGAATTGGAGAACGTTAGAGATACTGTACTTAGGGACAAAATTGGCCTATGCCCTTTTCGTGCAAAAAAAAAGTGGCATTTTGCCCTCTTTTCCAAACTAATTAGGAAAATTTCTCTCTTTTAAAACTCGATTTTCTGAAAATCAAGTTAAGTCCTATAGTGGCGTTTTTAAGAAGCCTATAGTGACGTTTTTAAGAAGCTTATAGTGACATTTTCAGGACCTATAGTAGTGTTTTGGAATTTGAGCTCTATGAACTCGAGTTATAGGTAAAAAAATAAAATAAAAAATTTGTCTGTAACTCGAGTTCATGGAGCTCGAGTTTCAAAACGCTACTATAGGTCCTTAAAACGTCACTATAGGCTCCTTAAAACGCCGCTATAGGGCTCCAGAAATTTTTTTTTTAATTTGATTTTTAGAAAATCGAATTATAAAAGAGGGGCATTTTCTTAATTAGTTTGGGAAAGGGAGCAGAATGCCATTTTTTTTTGCACGAAAAGGACATTTGCCCATTTTGTTCCTGTACTTAGCCTTGAAAACTTATTTTCATTGGTATAAGGGGCTTAAAAAATAAATTGAATAAAAACCCACTTATAATTAGAAAAAGTAAAATTTAAACAATAAAAAAAAGTAAAATATCATTTTCGTAATTTCGTTCCTAAACTTTTATAGAGGTTTGTTTTCTTTCCTGAACTTTTAAAAGTTCGTGTTTCGTTCCTAAACTTTACAAAACGTTTTACTTTTCATCCTTCCGTCTATAACAATTAATTTATGTCCTATGTGCTATAATAGAATGATGACGTGATATTTGATTTGGACCAAATACTTTTATTTATAAAATTATAGACATATGGAAAAGAGTTATTGGCGCGATTTAATATTTTGTGATATGGCATCCTTTCAAACTAATGAGGCATTTTAAAACAATAAAAAATAAATTCCAGCTCTTATTTATGTTAAGAATTTATTAGGATTTAAAATAAAAACTTAAAACACCAAAACATTTAAAAGGGAAAAAAAAAAACCATCTCTAATGACGTTCAACCAAAATTTTCCAGATCTTTCATTCATTTTTTGATGTTTTGATGGTTTTTTTTTTTTTTTTTTTTTTTTTTTTTGGTATGATTAAGTTTTGGATCTTTAGGGTGTTATATATTGTTAGGCGTGAACAGAGGAAGGGGTTTTTTGTTTTTTCCTCTATTTTTTTGAGAAAAATACTAGATCTTCTTGTAGCGTGGACTAGTGTGCAAGTGAGGGCAGATTTTTATGGACAAGGATGAAAGTCTTTGTAATTCGTAAAAGCCACTGTTTATTGGTTGCAAAGAAACCCACTACTTTGTTGTCATTGCCATCATCTCCTTCTTTTTCTCTAGTACTCTCCTTGTTTCTCTAGTGCTTGTCATCATTGCAAAAAAGGATGAACGTTTGGATGGATTGAAATTAATGAAACTGATGAGGACATGGGTGGGTGGTAACTACCGGAGAATAGAGCTTGAATCAGTGCCGACAGCGAGAGATTGGAGCAGATGAATAGTCGGCTTAAATTAGGGATTTTGATATTTTTGGTGTTTTGAACTTTTTTTTTAAATCTTGATTAATTCTTACACTAAAATCTGACCTATTATATTTTTTTTTTTTATTCATGTGTGCCAATAACTCTTTATTGTGTGTCTATAATTTTATAAATAAAATAATTTGGTCCAAGTCAAATATCACATCATCACTTTATTAGGCCACGTAGGACATAAACTAACAAACATAGACGGAAGGATGAAAATTAAAACGTTTTGTAAAGTTTAGGGACAAAAAATGAACTTTTAGAAGTTTAGGGACGAAAATGATATTTTACCCTAAAAAAATCATTTATAATTGAATGTTAGGACTTAAGAGATATATATTCATACTTTTAGAAAGCAAATAAATAAATAAAATGGAAATATGCGGTTTTATATAATATAGTAGGACAATTGGATTTAAAAGAAATATAGTATGACTTCTAACATAATAAATAATTAGTCACTAATTCATGCTATGCACGGGAACTTACTTATTTGTGAAGTAGACTAAAATAATTTTATAAAATCTATTGATTAAGAAACTACACCATTGTGTGATTTGCTCTTATATGACTTCAATTTGTGTTACAATTTGATGAAGAAGTCATTGCTTGAATGTGTATTGGCTTACAAAAAAAATTTCAAACAATTTCAGATACTACAAAAAAATAACTCAAAAATTCAGATATTAAAACTTCTTAAAGACCAAAAAATATGAGAAATGATATGTCTACAACAGTTTTACAACAAATCATAAGTGGCAGGTTGTTACTGGTTGTTATTCTTGGGACAAAAAAGTAATCTTAGTGTTAGGTTCAAATTTGAACCAAGAACAACTAACCATCTATGATTTGTTGTGAAAATGTTGTAAAAATATTGTGGACGTAAAACCTCTCAAAAAATATTAAAGAATTAGATGATTCACTATTAGAAATTATTGAAACAAAACAAAATATATATGACTAAACAATAGAGAAATATAAGAGAAAGATGAGTTACATTCAAAAAAATAATCCATAGTTATAACTATTGAAAGGAATCAAAAGATTCAAAGCCTACAAATTATAGATAAAATGTGTGTGTGTGTGTGTGACTACACAAATTTAGATGTCAAAACTTCCAAAATGCTAAAAAAGATATATAATTAAAGAATAAGTTATTGAAACAATACAAAAAATATATGACCATTCAAAAGAGAAATATAAGAAAAAGAAAAAAGTATACAAACCCATAAAGCAATAAGTTTTAAATTTTAATGTGTCTAAACTTTAAATGAACCTTATTAGCATGTGGTCCATGCTAAAAAATGTTGAGCAAGAGCTCACATTGAAGTAATGAAAGTCATACCTCCTCTTAATATATCGCATATAAGTTCTTGCCCAAAAAATTAAAATACTTTCATATTGTGAAGCAAAGACATATGCAGTAGTAGCAACCTTAAATTTCAATTATTGCAAGCTTTTTTATTTTGTAAAAAATGGGTAAAGAGAGTTTGGTAGTTCATATACAAAAATTACTTTTTAAAAAATACATGAAAAATCATAATTTTTTTTAACAAAGTAGAGGACAAGAAAATAACAGAAAAATGGCTTATACCTCTACTCGGCTTTTAAAAAAATATTGGGGTAACTTCGCAAATTTGGAGATAAATTATCAATATTTGAGTTTGAATTTAAGCTGGACTCGTTAGAGAGATAGAGTTTCACTCCTTGTTAAATTTGGACTTTGAAAGTTCAAATAATGTATAAAACACCAATGAACATTTAGACCCCTAATTATAAAATTACCAACACAAGCTTATACACAAACAATATATGTGCGGAATGATGAATATAAGCTAAACCCAAATTGTTAAAACACTCGAAACCAAAATTAATCACAACCACAGCAGTAATTAAAAGGTAAAGAGTAAGGGAAGAGTCTGCAAACACAAAGATAATACGGCGATGTGTTATTGAAGAGGAAACCAAAGTACTCAACGAAAAACCTCTCTGCCACCCTCCAAGCGGTCAATAATCCACTAGAGAATGAAGTTGGGATACATGAATAGCAGAAGACCCTCCAAGCCTAATCTACCCAGTGCACCTAAGCCCTCCAAGCTTCTTGCACCAACAGGGTTACGCCGAATTTTGTCTTCTCTAGCTTACCAGATCTCGCAATAGCCCATTACATCAACCAAATGAATTGGTCCCTTCTGAACTGCTTCCCAAGCACCAAAATACCTTCTCACTAATATAGGTATGGTGAGATAAGGATTTGGCTAAATGTACCTCTCAAGAACATGTCAATGGAGAAGGTGAAAGTAGAGGAATTTGGAGAATCAAAGGATGAAGATTGTGCATAAGTCAAACTTGTTTTTCTCTAGGATTTCTCTCTCAAAATTCTCTCTGGAAGCTTTCTACATTTCGTGGGTATAAGGATATTTATAGTGGTGTCTTTGAGGAATACGAAAAGTCAGGTTTCAATCAAACAGGGCATTTTGGCGACTGAAACGAGTAGCGAATCTGAGTCGCGAGCTAACTGCCTAGCTAGACTGGAAGTTTTGTCCTCTAGTGCTCCAGCTTTCGTGACCCTTCAGCTCCCCCTACATGCTTCACATGTGTGCCATTCTAGCGACTTGCCAGTCACGAGATCCAGTCGCGGGACTCCTTTAAATTGCACACTACTTGAGATTTCTTCACACTCTCTCTCATACACTACCCTTACATAATTCTCACCTAAATACAGGGTATCTAATTGCTAAATTACAAGCAAATTTGGCACAGAATCAAGCCAACACATGATTGAATAAATTCAACCTTACAATCTCCCCCTTTGGCAATTCCGTGACAAAACCTTAAAATAGACTCTAGACTTAACACGTAAGTTGGGAACAGTTGCCAAAACTCACTCTCCTAATTCTAGAAATTGTGAAGCTTTTGAACCATACAAACAAGTATTTCCTGAAAACAACAACACAAGGCGATCATTGTAAGTAGAAATTCTGAAATGCATATAGAGCAAGCACAATGCGATCAAGTAGTAAAGATTAAAGCAATAAAGTATGACTTGACCAAACAGGAACAATCACTATAAACAATGATCATAATGATCATTCACAGAAGGAATGAACATCCGGACATGCAGGCTAATAAGCTCAATGCAAAGTATCATTAGCATGTCTAACACTCAACCGATACAAAAACACAAGGTAATTGCATCAAGGATATAAAATCCAACAAGGGCACAAGAGTGAAGTTCTAAAGAAAATGCATAACATTAACTTAAAGTACTAAGCTACAAAGCAAAGGTAAATTTAAAAATATAGTTTAAATAAACAACATAAACCCTAATATATGATAATATAAAGCAAAATATTAAACATAGGCCTTTTCTTTCTCTTGCTCTTCAACTTCAATACTCCCCCTTTGATCAGGCTTTTTCTCCCCCTATCATTACACTCCCCTTTTTGTCATGGAATAGTTAGTCATCATTTTCTTCTAGCTTTCTCTGAATTTGGTCCAATTGAGTTTGGAGAGAAGTGAACTTCGTATCACAACAGATGTTGTGAAAGCATAGGAGAGAGGTTAGTCCGGAAATCTTAGTGCTTATGTCTTGGACGGATGTGATAATGTTGTCTAACTTCTCATCATATGAGTGTGAGCTAGATCATGAACCACCATGAGGAGCTGGACTCTTTGTCTTGATTCCCTTTTGGCTATGACCAATGCTAGCATTAAGCGTACGAATGTTGATTGGACTCTGCTTAGGGTAGGGAGACTCATCTTTCGATGGATGAATACCTTTGAGTTTCAAAATCTTTGAAATGAGGCAGCAAAAAGGAATGTAGTTCCTTGAGGTAGTTCTCTTAGCAGTTTTACGCAAAATATGGAAGATATGAGCGCAAATATCGATCTCTTCATCAGTAATCAGGTTATGCAGGAACAAGGCTCTACCAAGATTCATGTAACTGGTGTTGGATAAAGGATAGAGACTGTGGAACATGATTGTTGTAAGCACCCTCAATTCTGGAGATAGTGAGGAAACATTAATTGACTTCCCATTGGGAGAGAATTCCATGTTATCTCCAAGAATGTCCCAAAGTAAATCTTCCTCTGGATTCAAATCATCATACATTGGTGGCTTTGGAAACATTGGCCGGTTGATGTGCAAAATGTTAGCAAGATAGCAAGGTGTTACTATGAAGTGATGTCCTCTAACCCAACATTTCATCTCATCCCTTTCATAAATGGCGTTTGCATAGAATTCCTTCACCATTTGTTCATACGGTTCTTCTAAGCTAGATAGGAGGATGTTCCAATCCTTATTAGCAAACCATTTCGGAATGTTAGTATCCAGAAGAGAACCTTGCTCAAGCACCCTTTCCACTAACAAGGGAGCATCCATGAATTAATTCTCATAAGCTTAAGAAGTTGCATATGATCTGAACTTGCTAACATCATAGAATCCTATCAATGATCGAGACTTTTGGCTTTAGGAGTGAAGCTCTCAAGATCAATCACTAGTTCCTTTCCTTTGCTACTACTTCCTTTTATAGTTGATTTTTTAAACGGAGACATTTCCAAGCTGGATCATGTAGTATCAAAGAACAAGATAAACCACACATGACAACAAACTTTATTAGCACTAGGTTAGTCCCAAATCAAAATTTTTTGAGTAAAACCCTAAAGTCATGACATTCAAATCTCAAACATGTCAAAGAGTGGGTGTGTGTGCAATTAACACCATGTATAACTTAGTGCATATTGCTAAACACATAACCAGAGATGCATTTTACAATCATTGTATTTCATGAGTTCCCTACAATCATTGTCTTCCATGGAATCCTCAAAAATACAAGAAGATGTCGATAAGGCATTTACCATGGGCATGATATGCACAACACAACACAAGCAGGATATACTACTCAAAAATGAGAAGCAAACATGAAAGATGTATTGTAGGCATCATATTATCAAAACCAACAAAGCCCATTCATCAAACTCAACCAAAAATACCCAAACCATATTCGAACAACATATTTTTCAAAACTCATCAAAACTCAAAATTCAAGAAATCAAGGGCTAGAAACAGAAAATACAAAGTGAAAATGACAAAACCCATACCTTTTCTTAAAGATTGGCGAAGAGATGATGAAGAAAATGGAGTTTTTGAGAAAGAACACAGTGAGATGGAAGAAAGAGACAATGAACAGTCATAATGTGCGAGGGAAAACTGAAAAGTTTTTGAAAATTACCTTGAAAATAACCCTCAAAGCGCAAAACACGTGTTTTTTCACGACTAGAATGAGTCGCGGACAAGTCACCAGTGCAAGTCACCAAAAACCCGTGTGACAAAATTTGAAAAATTTGTCTAAGTATTCTTCGTGACTGGAAGGTCCACCCGCGAGTAAGTCACGAAGGGAGTCATAAACCATTCTAAGTAAAACTTGCGACTAGAGCTTCCACTCGCGCACAAGTCACTAAACTGAGTCGCAAAAATGTTAAAAACCCAGATTTTTGAAATTTCTCTATGTCTTTTTCGTGATTGGGGCCTTGACCTGCTAGAGAGTTACCAAGAGCTTCTGTGTAAGCTTGCGACTGGGGGCTCGTGACTGGGGCCATGTGACTGGCTTGACCTGTGAGGCAAAGTCGCCAAAACAAAGATGCACAGTTTTTGAAATTTGTGTAATTTTTCAAAAACAAAATACTTTCCAAAAACAATTAAAACACTAAAAAAAATTTTTGTGTTTGATCAACATTTAATTGAGTATGTGCAACACATTTAAACAAGTACAATCACACAAATGAATAAGGCATTCGTTAAACATAGACATGTGTGATGTGAATGGGTACCAAATATGAGATAATCCTTAGTCTAATGTGCAGCTTCAATAATTAATTCAACCAAGCCACACACAATTAGTACTAGGAAGAGTGACCAATCTCTATTATAGAAGTATGCATATATGACATCCCACAAAACTTGATTACATACATTTGAAGCTTTTCATTTGGCTCCATACACATTATAACATTTGATAATTTTGAATCAATACATCACATTTTGAACAAAACATCTCATTTTGAGATCGATGCCTGAAATTTTTGATATTTCAATTTGATGAACAAGCCTTTAGCTTTTTAGGCAACATACATTTTTTTAAAAGTCGTTTTCCCTTTTTCCTAGTCAAATACTAGTATGTGCGACGGCTTTTGCAACTCATTATCTCTTTTCATTTTGTGATTTACATTTGTTGAGCTCTTTAAGCAAAAAATAAAAAATAAAAGAGTGGGATGATATATAGGCATAAGTCTATACAAGTCTCAAGATCAACAAAACCATTGACTAATCATTCATGACAAGTTTGAAGATCTATTTACAACAGTCACATAGATGTCAAGATTTTTCCCACAATGATATGAGTGCATAAAAAAAAGCTTCGCTTGTAAATGCACAAAGCCACTTGTATGAAGGTACAAGGCAAAACATAATTGTGACAAAACACAATAATGTCGATCAAACTTTTTGAATTTTCTACTTTTTATGTGTTTTTGGTTTTTTGACACAAAAACAAGTAAAGATTGATAATAAAAAATGTAAAAATATTCAAAGCAAAAAGAAAACAAACAAAAATTTTCAACACATGCTAGAATGATAACAAAAAGCACATAACCAATCAATGTCACAAAACATAGGAATTATTAATGCATGGTCATGTTGTAATGCTTATGCATGTGTACCATTCTTTACCCACACGGCACGTGCGTTTGGAGTGATATCCTTAGAAGATTAGGTACTTGGCTTACGATTCTCAAACCTGAGGGTGAAGTTTGCCAAACAGGAGGTGATGGTGTCTATCATCTTTATTACATCCCCAATGTTAGAATTAGCTTCTCCCCCTTTCAATTGCTTGATGTTCCCTTTGCCATTTCTTTGTCCACTTGGCCTTTGATAGCTGCCATTCTTCAATGCCCAAAGCTTGAAGCAATTTGGTCTAGTGTGACCTTTGATTCCATGATGGTGACAAAAGTGTTGAGTTTTCGGTCCCCTTTGTGACTTCAGAAGAGATTTTCCTTTGTTATAACCTGTTGAGCAGTCATTTTTGGGCTCCTCTCAAACTTCACTTTCTCAACATCTGATGTTGTTACCACTGGTTCTTTTGCTTTTACAAACTTCATCTCCATAGACAAAATGGCGCTTGAACTAGCCTCTCCGGTGTATCCTAAGCCACTTTTGTTAAAAAAGGGCTTTTGTTATGCAAGTACTTCATCAAGCTTTTTGGAGGAGACCCGCTTTACTTTAGCATTAGCTTGAATCACCTCAAGTTCAAGAAACTTAATCTTTGAGTAGGCTTCGGTTAGCTCTCCGCTCAGCGTCTAAACTTCACACTTAGTCTCCTTGTACCACACCAGAAGACTTTTATAATCTTGCTCTGCTCTCTTCATTTTCTTAATGGCTGCTTTAGCCACTCTTGCATATTCACCGGTCTTCTCAAGGAGGGAATTGTAGGTTTCTTGCAATCCCACTGTTCTTTTGTCTTCCTCATCATCAGATTCCTCTACTATCCTCATCGACTCCACTTCGGTGTGCTCACCAAGCTCTTCTACTAACACACTCAAGTCATCCGAAGATTGCACAGGAGCAATGGTCATAAATGCGGAGTAGTTTCCCTCTCCGTCACAACTTTCTTCCAAGTCTAAATTAGAGGAGTCTGTGTCACTAAGAGTAGTGGTATACACTTTACCCTTCCCTCTCAAATAGTTGGGACACTCTTTCTTGAGATGTCCATGATCGTTGCATTCGTAGCTCATGATTCCTTGAGAAGATTAAGAATCCTTCCCATCTTTCTTCTTAAAATCCTTTTTCTCCTTCCAGGAATTTTGGATTTTCCCATCTCAGCAAACTTTCCATTCTTTTTGAACTCTAAGAACTTTTGGAAGTTCTTAACAAGATACACCACATCTTTTTCAACCTCATCCTCATCCTAGGAGCCTTAAGCTTCCACTCTCTCATTGATTGTCTTTAGAGCAAGAGATTTGCTCTTCCTTTGTGATGATAGAGATAGCTCATAGGTTTGAAGAGAACCGATGAGTTCTTGAATTTTAATCTCATCTAGGTCTTTGCTCTCTTCAATGGCCATAACCTTTACATGGAAGCTCTCCGACAATGATCGTAGGATCTTCCTCACAATTTTGGAGTTCTCCGTCTTTTCACCCAAGTTGAATTTCCCAATTACCACCTCATTGAGCTTCCCATAAAATGAGTCAAATAACTTATCTTCAGCTCTTCAAAGCGTGTGGTGAGCATTTGCAGCTGTGTCCTTCACCTTTTTGATTCCCTCATAAGTTGTTTCCAAAATTTGTCACGCCTCCTTGGAAATTGTAATGTGAGAAATCCTGTGAAATTCATCTATGGAAACACCACAAAAAATAGCATTTAGAGCTTTGCTATTAGCGTTAGCTGTCGCAAGGGCTGCCTTATCCCATTCAGATTTGGCGGCTTTTGGCCCAGTCCATCCAATATCTATACCATCCTAAACACTCTCATTAATGGAACACAAGTTTGCCCTCATGCGGACTTTCCAAAGTGCATAGTTGCTTCTATCAAAATATAGAGGAGCATTAAGAGATTGAGACCGATTCATCTCAAAAAGGGGTATAGGATCGCACTAAGATAATTAAACCACAGCAAGTGCACCAGATCTGATACCAAATGAAAGATCAAATAGTGTATAAAACACCAATGAAAGTATAGGCCCCCAATTATAAAATTACCAACACAAGTTTATACACAAACAATATATGTGCGGAATGATAAATATAAGCTGAACCCAAATTGGCAAAACACTCCAAACCAAAATTAATCACAACCATAGCAGTAATTAAAAGGCAAAAAGTAAGGGAAGAGAGATGCAAACACAAAGATAACATGGAAATATGTTATCGAAGAGGTAACGGAAGTACTCGGCAAAAAACCTCTCTATTGCCCTGCAAGTGATCAATAATCCACTAGAGAATGAAGCTAGGATACATGAATAGCAGAAGACCCTCCAAGCCTAATCTACCCAGTGCACCTAAGCCCTCTAAGCTTCTTGCTCCAACAGGGTTACGCCGAACTTTGTCTTTTCTAGCTTACCGAATCCCGCAATAGCCCATTGCATCAACCAAATGAATTGATCCCTTCTGAACTTCTTCCCAAGCACCAAAACACCTTCTCACTGATATGGGTATAGTGAGATAAGGATTTGGCTATATGTACCTCTCAAGGATATGTCAACGGAGAGGATGAGAGTAGAGGAATTTGGAGAATTAAAGGATGAAGATTGTAGATGAGTCAATCTTATTTTTCTCTAGGATTTCTCCCTCAAAATTCTCTCTAGAAGCTCTCTACATTTCGTGGGTATAAAGGTATTTATAGTGGTGTGTATGAGGAATGCGAAACGTCAGGTTTCAATCAAACAGGGCATTCTGGCTACTCAACCTTGCGACTGGAACGAGTCGCGAGTTTGAGTCACGAGCTAACTACCTGGCTAGACTGAAAGTTTTGTCCTGTAGTACTTCAGCTGTTGTAACCTTTCATCTCCCCCTGCATGCTTCACACGTGTGCCATTCTGGCAACTTGCTAGTCGCGAGATCCAATCACAAGACTCCTTCGAATTGCACACTACTTGAGATTTCTTCACACTCTCTCACACACTACCCTTACATAATTTTCACCTAAATACAGAGTATCTATTTGCTAAATTACAAGCAAATTTGGCACGAAATCAAGCCAACACATGATTGAATAAATTCAACCTTACAAACTTGAAAGCTCAGATTTGTACTAAAACACATGAGCTTGTTTAGACCCCCAATAAAAAAATTTCGACTAAATCGCTTTTATTCTAACTTATTTAAGTGCGGAACAAGAGTAAATGAAGCGCAATCACCGGATCTACTCTAGTGCATACACATGAACAATAAACAATAAAAGTAAAGCACAGGAGTAAGGAAAGAGAGATGCAAACACAAGATAACACCAAGACGCGTTATCGAAGAGGAAACCAAAGAACTCAACAAAAAACCTCTCCGCGACACTCTAAGTCAAAATCGATCCACTAGTGAATAAGTAGGAGTACACGAATAATAAAAGACCCTCCAAGCCTAGTCTACCCAATGTACTTGAGCCCTCCAAGCGCCTGCTACCAGCGGAGTTCTTGGAGTCTTGTCTTCATTAATTCTACGGATCCCGCAATATTGCCCAATTGCATCCGCCATGCCTCACCAACTTCTTTAGGCAAATCTCAAATGCTTCCAAAACTTCAAAACACTCTTTACACTCTGAATAGGTGTGGGTTGTGTTTGGGTATAAATCTCCTCTCAAGGTATGACAATGGGAGAGGGAAGGAGAAGAGACTACAATGATTTCTCGCTAAAGGATGAGTAGCTCTCTCTCTAAAATGGTAGGTGTGTTGTATTGTAAAAGCCTATCTAGGATTTTCTCTCTGTATAGCCTCTTTTACTTTTATGGGTAATTAGGGTATATATAGTATGGATGAAGAATAAGAAAGTCACACTTAAAATCCTTCAGGCAGAGAGTTTCACAGGTACCTCGCGAGATGGCCTTTCTCGCGAAGTACTCACGAAATACAGCCTGACACTTAACTCTTTAGCTTCCAGCATGTACTTCTCAGGTTGCCTTTTCGCAGGAACCTTTACTCGCGAGCTTCTCGTGAGATAGTCACAAAACTGCACTGATCTTCATTGCATGCTTGATTCTTCACCAACTTAATACTAAACCCAATACAATAAAATCCCACAAAATACAAGGAAATAATTTAATGCAATTACAACACTTTTTGTCATGAAATAAAGCCAACATAAAACATAGTTGTAAGCCACAACTTTACAAGACTAAACAAAAATAATTTTGTTTAAAAAAAATGATAATGATGAGTTTGAGTTTAATTTAAACTTGTTAAAAAGATAAAGTTTCACTTCTTATTAAGTTTGGACTAAATAAAAATCATTTTATTCAAAAAAAAATGATAATAATGTGACAAGCTCTGAAGAGGTTAATAAAAAGTCAAAGTTTTGGTTAGATAGATAGATAGATAGATAGATAAATAAATATTTAATTAAATATATGTTACTAGATTAACTACATACTCTAAAACATACTTGTTAATGTTTAAGCCTAATAAAGACTTATTGAAAATTGTCATATGAACTACTACTGTGAGGCTTTTCTATATCAAGAATTCAAGAAATATAGAAAGGAAAAGTGGCTAGCTTGTTTAAAAGTAGTGGGTTCCAGTTAATTTAATTAGTAAAATCTCTAATGGTTATATAAGAGATCTGGGGTTCAATCTCGCCTACACCAAAAACTGATTGGTTTCTTGATCTAATGAAAAATGATTATCATCAGGAGCAGACGTCATAAGTTGAAACTCTCTAAAATAAAAAAGTAAGATATTGTCAAAATATTTTTCTTTTCAATATGCCTAGCTTGATATAAGATATATAAAAGGGAAGAGTGGCTAGTTTGTTTATAAGTAAGATGTTAAAATATTTTTGTTTTCAATATGCACTAGTTTTGTTGGGAAAAAGACTCACACATCATTTTCCCTCTCCTTTTTTCTTCATATTTATTGGGAAAAATACAAACAACCCTCATGTGGTTTACTCATAAACATAGAACCCTCCTTGATAATCCTATACGATATTGTTTATTGCATAAACTGTTAATTATATAACACTTATCACAATGGTTTCAAATAACTTAAAGATCAAAAAAAAAAAAAAAAAAAACTACTCAACAATTTTTTATAGTGTAACATCAAACTTTTATATGGTATTATTTTAAGTGAAAATACAACTCTAAATATGGACACATATCATCACATTAACAACTCACTATTTGATTTATATATATTTCAAATAACTATCTAAGCTTGCAACCTTTCCCTTTCTAGTTCCAAGCCTTGTAAGTACTATTATCCTGTAAGTGTTTTAATCTATTATCAAAGCTATATCTTCTTAAAATCTCAACTACTTTTACTTTACTGTTTTTTATCTTCAAATCTTACATTAATTCTTTTAACTTAATATATTGTGCACTTTCGCTCATCTTATGGTATCAAAGCCATTCTTTTCAGGCTAGTGATAGTGGTATATTGTGTTCTTTGTATTGTCTATTTCTACCCAAACCTTTGATACTTCCTTTGTTGTGTCTTTCTTCTTATCTCCGTTGGTGCCAACCTTATCGGAAAATGAATTCCCTATACCAAACAATAAGGCCTGTTTGGCTAGAAGAGCGTTAGGAGATGAAAGGTAGAAGGTTGATTAGGGTATGTGTTACGAAATGCAATGGTTGTAAGAATAAACATAACAAGTAAGTGTTGGACCTAGGATATTATGGATAGATTATTTAGATCCAATTCCTCTGTTAGGTCCAGATCTAGTGTCCCTCAGGATATTATAAATGAAGAAGATTATTCTATTGAAGTGACTGATTTCACTAATTTTAAGAAATGGTGTATTTCTAAAGTTGATACTAAATCCATCTATAAGACTAATTGGGTCCAATCTACCTTCAATTCTCAGTTTAGTGTTAGAACTGTTGAGCAAACATATTCTATTTCAAGAACTTATGAAAACTATTGTTTGTTTGATAGAAGCAGTTGATGATGAATTGAAAATTGAACCGAGCCAACTCTAATTCGTCTAAGAAAGTCGTCCAGATGAGGAAGACAAGAGCGATTATACCTAATAGGACGATGGTCCATAAACATGTGAGTCGTCCATGTCTAGACGGCCCCTGACACTTGGGAAAATTCCAAAATGATCTATCTACAAGAGCTAGTGAATTGAACCATGTGTCATTTTTTCGAGGTGTAAGTAAGATCCTGGTTCATCGTTATGGCTCCCTATTAAGCACTTAACTTCTAACGATAGTTATAAAAGATAAGATTGAATATTCTAACTCTTATAGCGGTTGTGGGAGTTAACCCTGGACCTTCTAACTTCCTCAAACATAGGGGAAGTTACAAGACAAGTAACCGCTCCAAGAGTACACTATATAAACACTTATTCGCATCAAATGAAAGGGGTATGAAAAAACACCTAAAAGTTTTGGAACTCTAGAATTTAAGAGAAAAAACTAACTTTAGCATCGGAGGGTTCTTGGCTGGTCCACCCCAGTCACCTTTGATTATGTATTTTTCTTTTCAAGCCTTTCAAGCAATTACTAGCCCATTAAAGCCTAGAGCATTCAGCTTACTAATTTTTTATGCATCATCAGTTGGCGCCGTCTGTGGGAAAGAATTAATTGTGTTTTGCACTTTATCTTTCTTTGACAAAAGGCTGCATGATTCAGACAAGATTAAGGGCCACTAGTCTAGGCCACTAGGAGAATAGGAATGCTTCTAGTAATCCTCACCGTGATCGTTAGTCAGCACCCATTGTGCAACCGCCTTCTATCCAACACGTACAGTTCATGGCAGCCTCTATGGCGGAATTAACCCATCAGAACTAAGAGTTGACTAGGGAGATTAGTCTAAAAGGCAACGCCATGAAAGGCAAGCGGAAGGACAAGCCTAGAGTCAAGAAACTAGAGAGGGAGAAAAGGCTGAGCTCGAGAACCAGTCAAGGGGTACCACTTCACGAAGGGTACCACACTTAGAAAGGGAGATGGATCAAATTAGGAAGGCCACGAACGAGATGAAAGAAAACATTAGAAGGGCGAATCCTGTAGAGGATTTAGTTCATCGAACCGATTCCCCTTTTGTGGCTTCCATTAACAGTCACCCCCTGCCTTCTAAATTCAAGATGCCTTCCTTAGATGCAAATAACGGAACGTGTGACCCGTGTGATCACATTGCAACCTTCAAGACTATGATGCACCTTCAAGGGGTTCCAAACGAGATTATGTGTAGGGCCTTCCCTACCACCCTTAAAGGGCCAGCGCGAGTGTGGTTCGATAAGATACCTCCAAATACTGAGTTCTTTCGAAGAATTGAGCAAATTATTTGCTAACAATTTTATCAGAGGACAAAGGCATAAGCACTCCTCGTCCAGCCTATTAACCATAGAGTAAGGGGGAAATGAAAGCTTGTGGTTCTTCATTACTTGTTTCGATAGGGAAGCCCTAAGAGTGGACGAGATGGACAACAATTTGTTATTGGTGGCCTTCCATAATGGAGTTAATTCTAATTTATTCATTCATAAGCTTTATGAGCAAGAGCCTTAAACTATGGCTGAACTTATCCATTCAGCCTAGAACTTCATAAATGCAGAGGACGCGATTATAACCAAGAAGAGGAAGAGAGCCGAGGGAATGGAAGCAAATATCCCACACCATCATGAGCAAGGTCCTCGACCAAGTAAAGCTCGGACAAGAAAGAAGAAAGATCGAGACAACAAGAAGGCAAGTTCTTCAGCACGGAGTCAACAATATACACTCTTGAATGTGTCACTTGAACAAGTGCTTATGCAAATCAAGGACGATCCATCCTTGAAGTAGCCGGAAAAAATGAAAGGGGATCCCAACAAACACAACAGGAACAAGTACTGCCGCTTCCACAAAGATCATGGACGAGTGTTTTGATTTAAAGCAGCAAATAAAGAATCTCATCAGGCAAGGGAAATTGAGAAATTTTCTTGGATGAGATCACAAATACGAGAAGTTGATGGGAAAGATAGAAGAGTTACCGTAACCCCCACTTGGAGAAATAAGAGTCATTATAGGAAAGACTTCGACAGGGTAATCTTTCAAGTCAAGGAAGACATCTGAAGGTGGTACAAAAGGTCCAACTTTCTGGACGATCCCCAAGGACGAGGGAAACGAATGAGCAAGCCATTACGTTCATAGAAGAGGATGCCGAAAGGGTTCACCACCCATATGACGATGCGATCGTCATCACTTTGCTCATCGCTGATTACACATCTAGAATGGTATTGGTAGACAATGGAAGTTCAGCGGATATCTTATATTACCTTGCTTTCCAACAAATGAGGCTTAGACAAGATCAACTTTGTCCAGTGAATGCACCCTTGGTAGGATTTGAAGAGATGAAAGTGCAGCCTATAGGTACCATTACGTTGCTAGTGATGGTAGGAGCCTATCCATAACAGATAACCAAAGAAGTAAACTTTCTTATTGTAGACTGTTCGTCATCATACAACGCTATCATTGGAAGACCTACTTTAAATAGTTGGAAAGCAGTGACCTCTACCTACCACCTATCAATCAAGTTCCCTACAAATATGGGGTAGGATAGGTGCAAAGCGATCAATTAGCCGCCAAAGAATGTTATCTGGCCATGTTGGCTATGGATGAGCATGTAAAAATGATGAATATAGAGGAGAGAAGAGTTACTGTGGAGCCCACTGAGGTGTTGGAAGACGTTCCTCTAGACAAGAATAACCCTGAAAAGTATACGAGGGTTGGAGCAAACATAAAGAAGAAAACAAAACAAGACCCTGTCCAATTCTTAAAGAAGAGCATTAATGTGTTTGCATGAAGTCTTGAGGACATGCTAGGTATTGACCTAAGTGTCATTACCCATCGTCTGAACGTCTACCCTTCCTTCAAGCCCGTCTGTCAAAAGAAAAGAGTTTTGCTCCAGAATGAGATAATGCAATCAAAGAAGAAGTCCAGAAATTGTCCATGGGGAAATTTATCTGGGAAGTTTATTAACCGGAATGGCTGGCTAATTTGGTGATGGTCAAGAAGCCTAATGGCAAATGGAGAATGTGCGTGGAATTCACCGATTTGAACAAGGCTTACCCCAAGGATAGCTATCCATTGCCACGTATTGACCAGCTAGTAGACTCAACTGCGAGTCATAAATTGTTAAGTTTCATGGACGCCTTCTCAGGTTATAATCAAACAAGAATGGACGAGGTGGATCAAAAGAAAACGTCCTTCATTACCAGCCAAGGTTTGTTTTACTACAAGGTAATGCCCTTCGATTTGAAGAACGCGGGGGCAACTTATCAAAGGCTGGTTAACCATATGTTTCGTCCGCAAATTAGATGGAATGTGGAAGTTTATGTAGACGATATGCTAGTAAAGAGTGTGGATGAAGAAAGGCATCTAGACGACTTTCAAGAGACCTTTGATACACTTAGACGATACAAAGCTGAACCCATGCAAATGTGCTTTTAGAGTTTCGTCAGGAAAATTCCTTGGGTTCATGGTTTCGCACAGAGGAATAGAAGTAAATCCTGATAAGATTCAAGCGATGTTGGATATGGAGCCATAGAGGAATGTCAAAGAAGTCCAGTCTCTTACTGGATGAGTTGCTACCCTTAACAAGTTTGTCTCTAAAGCTACTGACAAATGTTTACCATTTTTTAAGGTTCTTAAGAAGGCATTTGAATGGACGGACGAGTGCCAAAAGGCCTTCTAATACCTCAAGGCCTACCTCACAGCAGCTCCTCTCCTAAGCCCGTCAATACCATGTGAAGAATTATATTTGAATTTAGCGGTCTCCCCGCATGCAGTGAGCTTAGCATTAATTAGAGAAGAAAGGAAGATACGGAAGCCGGTTTATTATACAAGCCGAGCTCTAAGAGGAGCAAAAGGATGATATCCCATGATAGAAAAGCTGGCCTTTGCTTTGGTCATGGCTTCTAGGAAGTTAAGGCATTACTTTCAAGCTTATGTCATCAATGTCCTAACAGACCATCCACTAAAAAAGGAAATGAACAAGTTGGAAGCCGCAGGGCGACTATCCAATGGGCCATAGAACTCAACGAGTTTAATGTTAGGTACCAACCAAGAAACGCGAGAAAGACACAGGTATTGGCGGATTTTATTGCAGAGTTTAGCCCCAATCAAGGTGAGCTAAGCTAGGTGGACAAAACACAGAGCTGGGTCATCAATGTGGATGGCTCATCCACGTTATATGTAGAAGCTATAAAAGTTACTTTGCAATCCCCGGAAGGGGACAAGTTGAAGTACAAGGTTCACTTGTAGTATCCAGCAATCAACAGTGAAGTGGAGTATAAAGCCCTTCTTAAAGGGCTAGAATTGGCTAAGCCCTTAGAAGCAGAATCAATACTTGTCCAAGGAGGCTCTCAACTAGTCATAGGTCAGGTGAATGGAACGTATGAAGCTATGGAAGAGCAGATAAAGAAATACCTTAATAAGGTAAGATGCCTCATTAAGAAATTTAAAGAAGCTAGATTTATTCAAGTCCCAAGGGAAGAAAACATGGAGGCAAACACCTTGGCAAAGGAAGCATCGGCAAATGAGTTAACGGACGAGTTTGACGAAGTTCAATATATGACAAGCATAGATCTTCCAGAGATACAGCAGATAGCAGGCAAAGAAAATTGGATGACCTCAATAATCGCTTATCTAAAAGATGGAAAGCCTCCAGAGGGAGAAGACGAGGCTAAAGGACTAAGGACGCAGAAACACTTCTAGACGAGACACTAGACAAGGAGTGTCAAGGAAGAAAATTTGGGAAATGCGAAGGCTAGGAGAGGAATTCCAGTATTTATAGGCAATGAATTTTGGTATCAGAAACGACGCGACCAACCATGAAACGTGGTGCGACCTCTAACAACTAACATGAAGAGATGTCCAAAGAACAATAGTAGGTTTTACAGTGCTCTGGACGACCCTTGGACAAGGGGGCAATTGATGATGAATTGAAAATTGAACCGAGCCAACTCTAATTCATCCAAGAGAGTCATCCAAGAGAGGAAGAAAAGAGCGATTATACCTAATAGGACGGTCGTTCATAAACACGTGAGTCGTCCATGTCTAGACGGCCCCCGACACTTGAGAAAATTCTAGAATGATCTATCTACAAGAGCTAGTGAATTGAACCACGTGTCATTATTTCGAGGCGTGAGTAAGATCCTGGTTCATCGCTATGGCTTCCTACTAAGAACTTAACTTCCAACGACAGTTATAAAAGATAAGATTGAATATTCTAACTCCTATAACGGTTATGAGAGTTAACCCTGGACTTTCTGACTTCCTTAAACATAAGGGAAGTTACAAGATAAGTAACCGCTCCAAGAGTACACTATATAAACACTTATTCGCATCAAATGAAAGGGGTATGAAAAAACAACAAAAATTTTTGGAATTCTAGAATTTAAGAGAAAAAACTAACTTTAGCATCGGAGGGTTCTTAGCCAGTCCACCTTGGTCACTTTTGATTGTGTATTTTTCTTTTCAAGCCTTTCAAGCAATTACTAGCCCATTGAAGCCCGGAGCATTCAGCCTACTGATTTTCTGTGCATCATCAGAAGTATTAATGAATTCCTTGCTAAAAAATTCAGTTATTTGCATATTGGATTAGTTCAAGTTACTGTTAAACCTCTTACCCGAAAATGTATTAATGCTTCTATGCTTAAGAGATGCTAGATTTAAAGATTTTCGTACTAGTATTCTTGGCATGATCACCTCATCTCTGTTTGATGGTCCTATTTATTTTAACTGCTATCCTGATCTTACTCTTGCTTTGGATGATCCTAATATTGTTAAAACTTTAACTTTAAATATTTTGACATCTGGTTATGATATGGATGAAGGTAGTAAGCCCCTTGCTATCATTGACCGCATTTATTATAGATTGGTAAATACTGCCCTTAATCTTCATGCTAGATTAAGAGATACTGGGGATAAAACTCTGTTAATCCAATGATCCACTCTTGATGCTAAGGTTCAAATTCCAAAAATGATTCAATGGAAAGATATTAAGCTTCCCAAAGAATGGTTGTTGGAACGAGAAGCTCAGCCTGCTAAGTTTGTTTCGAATGAGTTAAATCTTGACCACATCCAACAATATCTTGATGGAACTGTTAAAATAAGTTTTGGTGATAACAAATCTCTTATGATTAAAGAAGGGAGACATTCTTTTGCTGGATCTAATGTTTCTGAAGATATTTCAAAAAGAGATCAAGATCTCAATTAATTTTTTTACAAAAGAATTTTGAAAAACCTGATTTAAGGTTAAAAGGAGTTGCAAGTGACAACTCCCAAGTAAGTACTGCTTATTATTCCACAAAAACGAAGTCTCCTTCTGAACATGGCAAGCATGTCCATTGAAGAAGAAGAAGAGACCGAATCTGGGTCTCTAACTACTTCTGATGTTCAAGCTCCTACTGCCCTCGATTTTTAAACCCCTATTATTCATAGCCAACTAAGAGTTTTAAAAAAAGCCTTTGTTATTGATATGGTATCTTTATTTGATGATTTTAAATCTGCAAAAAAACAAAAAGAAAAGAAAATCGTATCATGCTACTTCGGAACAGAAAGAAAAAGACCGTGTTAAAAGAAAATGGAAAGAAAAAATGCACCAACTGCAAAAACATATTTTGTTTTTTGATTTCATTGAAAACTACTATTTTCCAAAAAATATTTCAAAAAACAATTTGAATATGGCAAAAAAAATCAAACTTTGTTAAAGAAGATAAAACTATTATTCGGTCTAGTCATCTGCCCCTTGACACGTTTATTATTAAATGTAAAGGGACTAAGATAGAGGCCTCTCCTTTCAAAATTGCTGAAATAATTGATGTTAGCACCCCATTTTCTGCTGAAACAAAAAAGATTATTGAACAAAAAAATTTTGTTAATAATTCCTTACATATTATCAGCCAACAACTCGGCCATATTGAAGAAAAAATTGAAAAACCTACTTCTTCAAAAACTGAAAAACCTTTGATTGATTTACCTAGCCAAAGGCAAAACTTGAGCCTTAAGACCACCCAAACTAAAACTACTGAAAAATTTGAACATAAGCTTTTTGATTTACAAAAAATAAAAACTGAGCAGAATACTTCTACTACTACTGCCCGTGCTATTTCAAGAAAAAAAAGAAGATTAAAATTCTAACTCCTCATCTTCTTCTTCTAATAAATCTATTTTCAAATTATCTGAAATTAAAAGATTTGTCGGAAAACCCAATGCCATGTCTTTTACAAAAAATTGATATTCAAAACCCACTCTTCTTGATATACAGTTCGAAGAAAGATTTTTCTAAACCCAGTTTTCTATTTCTACTAATCAGCTTTATGAATGGAACATTGATGGCTTACCTGAACAAGAAATTATTAATAAAATAGGTCATATGTCTATGGTTGCTAATGCGTATATTACCAACCATAACCTTGACCATGCTGAAATAGTTGACCTTCTTACTACTGGTTTTTCTGGAACCCTTCATGGTTGGTGGGAAAAATATCTTACCAAAGAGTCTAGAGAATCCATCAAAAAGACTGTTAAAAAAGATGATGATGGTCTACCCATTTTTGATGAAAGAATTGGCCAAGGTATTCCTGATAAAGTCAATACTTTAATTTATATTATTATTAAACACTTTGTTGAAACTCCTTCTAATATTTCTTCTCGTATCAGTGACTATCTAAACAATTTACATTGTCCTACTATGTCTGATTACAAATGGTACCAAGATGTTTTTATTTCTAAAGTAATTTTTTGGAAAGATTGTTTGAAACCCTATTGGAAAGAGAAGTTTATTGTTGGTCTACCTCCTCTATTTGCTCATAAGGTAAAAGAAGAATTAACTAATAAAAATGGTACTATTAATTATGATTATTTAACATACGGTGATATTTTTAGCACTATTAAAAAACTTGGTATTAACATGTGTAATGACCAAAAAATGTTAAAACAACAATTAAAAAATAGTAAAAAGGCTAAATATGAAATGGGTAATTTCTATGAACAATATGGTTTACCCCCCATTGCCCCTTCTAGAGAAAAAGAAACATGATGAGGTCCATAAAGATTATAAATATAAAAGATATAAAAGACGTTCTACTAAACCTCATAATTTTTATGATAAGATAAAAAATGTCTATAAGAAACATGATAAGCAGAAATCTGGTAAAGGAAACTGTTTCATCACTTTAGTAAAGACTGCAAACAAAAACCTGGTAAATTGAAGAATACACTTAATATGTTAGATATCAATGATAATGACAAAGAGGATCTATTTCAGATCCTTGAATCAAGATCTTCTTCATCTAATTCATCAGAAGATGATTTTCTATCCTCAACTGATTCTGGCTATCACTCTAACAATGAAACTTCTGATTCCCCTAATATTAAAATTGGTTGTAGAGACTTTTGTTGCAATACTATTAATGTTCTCTCCAAAGGACACAAAACAATTAATGTTTTAACCAAATGAGAAGAACAAGAAAATTTGCTAATAAATTTGATAAGCCAAATTGATAATCCTGAGCTAAAAGAAAAATATCTTAAAAAGCTCAAGAAAACCTTGGTTAAGGATGAAAATGATAAAAAGATGAAATCAAAGATAAGTCTTGATGAAACTTTGGAAAGATTTAATAAAAAGAAGTCCAAATAGATAACTGTTAATGATTTACAACATGAAATTACTATTATTTAAGAAAGAAATCATTGAGCTAAAAAATAAGTTAAAAATGTTAAAAATGATAACTTTGACTTAAAACAAGAAACGTTACTTTTAAAAATTGATAAACAACTTGATAATGAGCAATCTAATAGCGAGTCTGATGAGCAGAGAGACGAAGATGACCCCAGCCAACAAGCTCCTCTTTCTAATACTGCTCCTATTGATAATAGACTTAGTCTTATCTATAGATTGACCCCTCCAAAATGGTTTTCAAAAGTTAAAATTGTTGTCTACCATGAATATGAATTCAATGTTATTGCTATGATTGACTCTGGTGCTGATATGAATTGCATTCAAGAAGGGGTAATTCCTTCCACATATTATGAGAAATCCACTGAGAAATTGTTTTTTGCTAATAATACTCAAATGAAAATTAAATATGAATTAAATGATGCTCATGTATGCCATGACAATGTTTGTTTTAAAATTCCTTCTGTTCTTGTTAAAAACATGACTGACAAAGTTATCCTAGGTATTCCCTTCATAAATTCTTTATATCCTTTTCTTACTGAACATGATGGTTTTACTACTAACCCTTTTAGGCAGAAAGTCAAATTTAAATTTGCTTCAAAATTTGAAATTAACACTGATGTTTCTTTAAACCTAATTCATGCTAAAACCAAACATCTAAATTTTCTTAAGCAAGAGGTTAGATATAAGAAGATTGTTGAACAACTTTCCGGTAAATTATTACAGTCCAATATTGATAACTTTTGTAAAATATTGATCGATGATGTTTATTCTGATATCCCTAATGCTTTTTGGCATAGGAAAAGACATTTTCTAAATTTGCCCTATGTTCAAGATTTTAATGAAAAAAAAAACATTCCTACTAAGGCTCGTCCCATTCAAATGAATGCTGAAACTGTTGAATTATGTATATAAAAAATTCATGATTTGCTTGTGAAAAAGCTGATTAGGAATAGTAAGTCCCTCTGGTCTAGTGTTGCTTTCTATGTTCAAAAAAATGCTGAAATTGAAAGAGGGACTCCTCACTTGGTTATAATTACAAGTCTCTGAATAAAGTATTAGAATGGATTATGTATCCTATCCCTAACAAGAATGACCTAGTACATAGGCTAAGTGACGTTGTCGTATTTTCTAAATTCGATATGAAATTTGGGTTGTGGCAAGTCCAAATCAGTGAAGTTGATAAGTACAAAACTGCTTTCATCACCCCTTTTGGACATTATGAGTGGAATGTTATGCCTTTTGGTCTCAAGAATGCCCCTAGTGAATTTCAAAACATTATGAAAGATATTTTCAATTCCTTTAGTCGTTTCACCATTGTTTACATTGATGATGTTCTTGTCTATTCCAAATCCATTGATGAACATTGGAAACATCTGTATTCATTCCTTGATACCATCAAACGCAATGGTCTTGTTGTCTCTGCTAAAAAAATCAAGTTATTTCAAACAAAGGTCCGTTTCCTTAGCTATGACATTTCTAAAGGACAGATTCATCCCATTGACAAAGCCATTCAGTTTGCTAATAAGTTTCCTGATGTCATTATTGATAAAACACAACTACAAAGATTCCTTGGGTCTCTAAACTACATTGCTGACTTCTACAAGGACTTGAGGAAACAATGTAAACCTCTTTTTGATCGGTTAAGAAATAATCTTCCGCCTTGGACTGAAATTCTTACTTCTCTTGTCAAACAAATCAAGTCCCATGTTAAAACTTTGCCTTGTCTTTGTATTCCTATTGTTATGCCTCTGACACTAGTTATGGAGGTATTCTGAAACAACATATTTCACCAAATTCATCTAAATAAATTGTTCTTTTCCATTTAGGAATCTGGAATAATGCACAAATAAATTATAGTACCATTAAAAAAGAAATCTTATTTGTAGTATTATGTATTTCCAAATTTCAAAGTGATTTGCTAAATCAAAAGTGTAAGAAAAAGAAATCATATAGAGTTCTGTGTACTTTTCTTTCCTTCTTCCTTTTTTTTTTAATCTTTCTCCTTATGCCATGCAACACAAAACAATTGAATCAAAATTATCAAAATAAATTTCTTTAACTGAAACTTTACTACCAAAGTTTCAAGAAGTTTAAAATACAACTTAATTTAAATAATAACAAAAAATCCCAAAAGTTTCTAAATAGTAAAAGAAATTTCACTGTTTATATTATTTTAATAATCTAGGATAATTTTTTGCTTTAACAATAATATATGTCAGGTTTTACATGCCATATTTACACTATGTGATTCAATTTTTTTTTTTTTTTTTTTTTTGAGGAAATGTAATGTAAGTATTTTATGTTGTACAATTAATGAATTTTTATCATCTTTAGGTTCTAGTTAGCTCAATTAGTAAAGTCTCTAGTGCATAAAATTTATTTATTAATAAATTTTTAAAATAAATTTAACATATTATTTATAAAATTAAAGCTCAATTACCAAAAGTTCAAATAAGCTAAAAAGAAGTTTTGTTATTAATTTTAAATTATTTTAATAATTTATCATAAATTTAGTTTAATAAAAACTTGGTCTTGCACTATGTGAGTTAGGCATGTAACTACAGTAAAAAAAAAATTTAAATCTATTTTATTATTGAAATGGTCGTATATTCTTGCAATGCACGGTTAACTAAAATTCATTTGTAAAGTGAATATAATATTTCACAAATATTATTGAAAGTAAACAATAAGATGGTTAATAAAAATAATCAAAAATTTATCTTTCATTATATAATGAAAGCTAGCTGTAAGAGCTTTTTTTTTTTTTTTTGTCAAAACTAAATTTTGATAAATGAATAAAATAATTTAAAGTAAATGATGAGTTTTTCTTATATATTTTTAAACTACTAAGTCACCTATATATAATTTTAACAAAAAAAAAAAAAAAGGAATTTGAACTTTTTGGAAGTATAGTGATGATAGAGTAGAGCATCATATGGAGTAGAATTAATTTAATATTGTTGATATATTTATTATAGTGCCTCGAAGATT
Source organism: Lithocarpus polystachyus (assembly GCA_033629205.1). NCBI lineage: Eukaryota > Viridiplantae > Streptophyta > Magnoliopsida > Fagales > Fagaceae > Lithocarpus > Lithocarpus polystachyus. Next base: position 28,762,689 of record CM066171.1, read on the forward strand.
CTTGTGTTAATTAGTCAAGATAAACAAATATCAAGTGTATAAATAAATGGGGAAAAGGACCATCCATGTGACATGGAGTAGAAATATATTATAAGATTGCACCTAGCCTAGCTAACTGCGGTTATAGAGCAATATTGTCGTGAATAATTTACACTTTGTTTGAAATGACTTCTTCTTTTTCTTCTCTTTTCTTTTTCTTTTTTTTTTTCTTTTTTTTTTGAAAATTTACTTCATTTTCTATGTTTTAGTTGAGACTCCTAAAAATGGGTGAAAAAAAAAACTTTTCTATTAAATTGCTTACAAGGAAAATCATTAATATTTCTTATAACCAGCTTGTAACTCTATGCATATGCGTAGATACACTTAAAAATATACAATAAAATGCATAATATAATTCATATATATAATTTAAATACTATTGACAGTCATTTTTATATTTTGTTAACTCTTTAAAAATTTTGTAAGGATATTATTAGGTATAAAATGTAAATTATCCATTTTAAAAAAAATTATTGTGAAGCTTTTTTTTTTTTAGGATCATTTATTTTAGACTCTTTGGTTTTTGTACTTAATAACTCACTTGAATGAATATTTATGATGTAGTCTCACATTTGATTCTAAAACTAAGAAATAAAACTCTTTAAGAATAAATAATTTAGGACACATGGCGTAAAATTGAAAATCTAATTTGGAATTTTAATTTGAATTTCTCTCAGTTTTGCCTATTATTATTACTAGTGTGTAACCCCGTGCATATGCACGGGTACATTTAAAAACAATTACAATTACATATTACATATATGATTATGTTTTTTATGATTTATTATATTGGACTCTTCGTTTTCTATATTAAATTAACTAATTTGACACAAAAATTTAAAAATTTAGATTAGATGGAACACATGGCATAAAATTAAACTCTAATTGAAATTCAACTTTTACCTAAACTAGTCATTAACCCGTGCGATGCACGGAAAAGTTATTTATATAATAAAATCTAAGAATTTTAGAAATAAAAAATTGGGTCAATAATATGCATATTATAGACATTTTGCTAGTTAGCATTTTTAAAAAAAAACTGTCATAATTAAATAAAATACAATGGGAAGAAATATTTAACTTCTATACTTTTCTATAGTTTAGAAGTGTTGTTTAACATAGAATGCTATTGGGTTGTAAGAGAGATTTTTATAAAATGTTAATACCACATATATATATATATATATATATATGCTTATATTGTCAACATCTCACTACAGGTGCATAGTTACTGAAACCCACAAAATAATTTACAATTCTTTTTTTTTTTTTTTTTTTTGGAGAAACAAACAAACACACACACACACACACACACACACACACACACACACACACACACACACACACACACACAAGGGAGAGGGAAAGTGGTTCTAACTTGCCCTACTCTCCCTTAAAAGTTACCATGACTTTTGAGTGGAGTTGTGGTGTGCCTTTGTGTTAAATAATTTACAATTCTAAAATTAACAAAACAAAATTTCCAAAAGTTATATATATATATATATATATATGTATATATATACACACACACACATGCACACACTCAAACTAATATGAACTACAAAGATATAAACGAATCTTACTTAGTCGTAGTAATAACGATATAAACAATTCAAAGCATGGAATATTATCAAAATTATAACACCTAATTCCATTATCTTTTACATTTAATCCAAACAAATTATTAATTGAAATTAATCCAAACAAATAATTAATCAACCAAAAATCATAGCTTTAATTAAGAAAACAAAAAATCACATGAACCCAAATAAAAATTCTCAATAAAGCAAAAACATATAAGGTAAAGAATTAAGATCAACCTATTGAGACGCAAATACCAAAAACTCCAAGACTTAAAGCTTTCAAATTTTATAGAATTCCCAAATTCTTCAAAACCAAACAAAAACCTTCAAATTCAGAAAAATTCGTATATAATATACCAAATAAAAATTTACCACTCCTTGGGCTGGAAGACATAGGTTGCAGCTTTGATTTTTCTCCAAAAAATAGAGATGCTCCATCTGTCATATACAATATAAAATAATTATTAGAAATTTCAACCCAAAAACCAAACCCACAAAAACACTGTCAAAATATAGAGATTAACCCTGTCAAAATATAGAGATTAACCCAAATACTCAAAAGAAAATCAATTCTAAACATAGCAAAAGAATAAGATAGAAAGAAAATCTCAGACACATATGAAAGCAAATAAAAAAGAAAGAACATACATTTGTTTTTTTTTTTTTTTTTTTTACGTGAATCTCTCTTCTTCTTCTTTTTTTAATCTTAAAGTGAAGTTAAGTTTAGGGTTTTGAGATGGTAATTGCTAGGGTTTTAAGGAGGGAAGAGAAAGTCCTACAAGGAGTCTCTCTCTTTTTTCTTAATACTTTTTTTTTTTTTTTGGCGTGAGTCTTTCTTTCTTTCTTTTTTTTTTTTTTTTTTTTTTTTTTTTTGAAACCTAAAGTGAGACCTTCTTTTTTTCAAAAAAAAAATTCTAACGTGCTATGTGAGTTTTTTTTTTTTTTTTTTAATCTAAAGTGAGTCATTTTTTTAATTATAACGTGAGGTATCTTAAAAAATCATAATTAATTTATAATCTTCAATTTTATATTATATATAGATAATAATAATGATATAATAAGCTCTGGAGAAGTCAACAAAATATATCTAATAGAGTTTTACTTAAACTAAATTATTGTAATACAATCTAAAGTGAGTCCTTTTTTAAAAAAAAAAAAATTCTAACATGTTATGTGAGTTTTTTTTTTTTTTTTTTTGAAAACTAAAGTGAGTCATTTTTTTAATTCTAACGAGAGGTATCTTAAAAAAATTATAATTAATTTTTAATCTTCAATTTTATATAATAATAATAATAATAATAATAATAATAATGTAATAAGCTCTGGAGAGGTCAATAAAATATATCTAATAGAGTTTTACTTAAACTAAATTATTGTAATACTGAAAAGATAATTACATGTTGAAGAAAAATAATAAATATATAAAATATAAAACCTAGAATAAAAAGAATCTAAAATAAAAAGAAAAAGAAAATAATAGCGACGTCAAAAATTGTGGGAATTTCAGAGGCTTCGATTATATATATATATATATATATATATATATATAGATTAACTCACTTGGCACAAAATTCTGAAATTTAGATTAAATGAGACACGTGGCGTAAAATTAGACACTAATTGAATTCCAATTGAAAATTTAATTGGATTTTCTTTCTACTTTACTTATTATTATTATTATTATTATTATTATTATTATTATTATTATTATTATTATATAGATTCAAAAAATTAAATGAACACAAACTTTCACTCACAAGAACATATCCCAAATGGAAAATTCAATTTTTATGGACCATTTAAGAGCTTTGAGTGGGAAAATAAATCCCAAATTTGGATCTAATATGCAAAAAAGTCAACAATTTGTAATGTTGATTAACGATCAGTCAATCACCGATCAACAATTAGTTTGTAGAATAAGAAGGGGGTGAAGACTGAAGAGAGAAAAGTTACCTCTAGGAGTGCTTTTTATGTTGTAAAATTTTTTAATGGTGATTTGTTAAGAATATAATGTAACATATTAGAAAGCATTTTCAGCTCTTAATATAAATATATATATATATATATGTATGAATGTATGTATATATATATATATATATAGGAAAAATGCCCTGACACCCCTTTGAATTATCAAGTAGTGGTTATTACACCGCTTAAACTTTTATTTTTGCCAATTTATTTCATAAACTTCACACTTCTACCAAATAGATACTTCTATCACTCTTCTGTTAAATAAGACTAACATTAAACTCGCGTGGCACGCACATAAAGTAAAAAACAAAAACATAAAACCAAAGCATTCGATGGGAGATAGAAACTTGGGATTCAGGTTTGAGAGAGAGAGAGAGAGAGAGAGAGAGAGAGGATCTCTCAATGGAGCCATATCATCCCTTCCTCCCATTCTCGAGAAATTATAAGATCCTCATGGTAGACAAGTGATGCGGTCTACCATTCCACTAAAAGACTCTCATCTGTTTGAAATCGCTGAGTTAAAATTTTTTTTTAAAACAAAAACTGATTACTAACTCAACAATTTTAAACAAATAAGAGTCTTTTAGTGGAATGGTAAATAAGTGACATGATCCACTAAAAAACTGTATAATTTCTTCCTATTCTCATAGTTCAAGGTCCTGTCCGCAACAACTCCAACAATTCCACCCTGCCAACAATTCAGACAATCCTCCACCAAACTACACATTATTTCTCATAGATGTGAAATAACCACAAATGGGTAGGAAAAATAAATCCCAAAGAGAAACATCCAGATTTTTAGTGTATAGTGCCCAACAACCATTTCAAATTACATGATTAATGTTATTATGGACATTTTAATGATAAAAAATTATATTGGACAATTTAATGACAAAACCCAAAGAAGAAAACCTCCGTAGCGAAACTTCATCTCCTCAATTGGCAATGTTTGCTCTATTGGACTGATTTTTTTGTGAGACACCAAAAAAAAAACATTTATTGTTGATTTGCATTTTTCATTATACCAAACATTAAAATAAAAATAGTACTAAATAAACAAAAAAAGAAAATTTTCCTTTTAATTTTAGGAGGGAATTGTGAATAACCCTAAACATAAACGAAGGACAATGCTTTTTCCCCAACTTTTTTCTACCAAAAACAAACATAACATAAAATCTAGCTAGTTGTCCGATTGAATTTATTAATTGGACCCGCCCATCCGGTTAGGTCCAAGTTTGATAACTAGTCAAAATATTGTGAACTCACCTACCCTAGTAAACACAATAAGTGACCTCATCTACCCTCCACCGACAAGCTTCATTTAAATTTGGCATCCAACTTCACTGGTCATTGGAGCATCATTGACTGATGAGTTCTAAGTTTTAACTGTCAAACCTTTGGTCAAATTCGTCACATATAAAACTTCAAACCTTTTGAAAAGCCTAGTGGCCCTAGTTACTACTAGTCCATCTCAAAAGAGAATCAATTCTTATGGCCACCAGTGCAAGTGGAATTCATCATTCATTGATTTAGGCCATTGAATTTGAAATTAATTTTTACAGAAGTGGACAGAGTACATAAATACGTGAGAAGTGAAAGAATAGAATTCAGGACCCATCATGCTCATAATACTGGCTTTTTCATGGTATCGAAATTGAGATGAAAAGAAAATCTACATGGTTGTCGTGGTTCAGTGAATCCTTTACTATATGAGCACGTTCTCAGATTAAGAAACTTTAAATGTTCCTCAATTAGAGAAAATAGATTCGTCTATGAATGTCTCGACCCTCAAGCTTTTGTTCTTGTTCTCTTATAAGACAGACAAATGTAAGGAAATAAATTGATGCAAAACAATGTCATGATCAAGGAGGGGACCCGGCTTTTGTCTGGTGCACTAATGCACCGGACACGATACAATGCAAACTTATGTTCGCATCATATCATATTAAAAACATGTCCGCATCATATCGTATCTAATACAATGATGCATTAAACAAAGCTTAACCCTCATAGAGAAATATGGAGAAAGTCCGAAATTTCAAATTGAAAGAGATAGCATCTAATTTGTCATAAAGCGATATTAAGGATACGGCAAATTTGGTTATATTAATCACATAAAGTCATGATGTTTCAACTTAAATAAATAAAGAAAAGAGATTATTCATCATATTCTTGATGAGCGTTACGTGTGGCTGTAAGGCTTGATTCTATGCACATTAGTTTGAATCAAATTGTGCTTTTTAACATTTGCTAACGAGATATGTTATATCCACATAATTTTTCACAACAATTCTTAAGTGACTGGTTGTTATTAGTAGGCGAAAAAGTAATTTTAATAATAAATTAAAATTAAAATAAGTAATAAATAATAATTTATCACTTAAGATTTGGTATAAAATGTTGAAGACAATAGATACATCGCATCTTTTTTCTAAAAGGATTAGACAATACCCACACTAACACTCAAATAGTCCTTGTGATTGATTTGTGTGGCTTGCATCATGTGCACCTTATGTTCAACACCTAACTAGTTCGACTCAAATGGTGCTTGTCAGTTCCCACTTCCTAGTGGGATTAGAATTAGATAATATCGGGAAAAAATGTCTTGAGGCCCCTTAACTTTGTGGTAGTTTTCCCGACGCCCTCTGAACTTTTATTTAGCCAATTTGGTACCTAAACCTCACACGTGAGCCAAATTGCTACTTCTGTTAGTTTACCTACTCACGTGACACACACGTGGAAAAATTATCAAAATCCTTTGCTACCAATTGAGAGAGAGAAAAAACTGGAGAGAGAATTTTTAACCAGACCTTGCCATTTTTCAAAATTTGTGGACTTGCTGCCAGTTTCACCTTTCGTAGACTACCTCAACGTTCAGGGGTGTGAGGACATTTTTCCCATTAATATCTGAAGGAATACTGCAATAGTCTTTACACTTTTATAAATATTCAGGGTTAAGTTCAAATTATAACTCATAATTTTGGTAACGATCTAACACTCAATAAATATTTATTGAGTGTGTTTGGAAAAAAGAAATCATACTTTCATAACATTTTCATTACAAATCCTAAATAGCAAGTTGTTATTGGCTATTACTAGTAGGTAAAAAAAGTAATTTCAATGATGAGTCTAGATAAAAACTAGTAGCAACTTGCCACATAAATTTATTATGAAATGTTGTGGATATAGCATTACTTGAAAGAGAAATCTACCATTAGGATAAATTTCTATCTTATACCATCCATATTTGATAAATCCAAGATAATCAAAGATCAAAAGCTATTTCATCTATAAAATGCTTAAATTTCAAGTTTTTTAGATTTAAAATTTGTAATAAAAGATAAGTTAATAGATCAAATAGTAAATTATATTTGGAATGCGTGTTGAGAAGATAAAAATTTATGATCCAATGATAAAATTTATAATATATTAACCCAATAAAAGGTTAATTAGTGTACTATGAATAATGAGTTACATACCGTGTAACTTGATCATATACAACCATATTTGGTTCCTTAAAAATTTAATAATTCATTTAATGTTCTAGTTATGGAGAGAGAGAGAGAGAGAGAGAGAGAGAGAGAGAGAGAGAGAGAGAGAGAGAGAGAGAGAGAGCTCTTTGGGTGTATTTAAGGCTTGAGTTTTGTGAAATTACGCTAAATTTTCCCTCAAGGTTTCTTCCATCTTACTCTCCATAAATCTTCACCATGGGGAGAAGTCCTTTTCAAGCTAAACCAACTATGGTTGAAAAGAAATTGCAGAGTTGTAGAAGATGATATAATATATTGCTTTAGGTGCACCATTTGAGTTCTTAAACTGGGAGTTGGATGGTACAGCCTCTGGTATTGTTTGCTTAATGAACTGTTGCGTTTGTTGCATCATTTGGTGTTAGGTTCTAAAACTTTAAGAACTAATTATTAGAAGTTCAATTTGTATATGTTGGCAAACCATGATCAAAACATTTAGTCTAGGTTTAAGCTTGTTCAAAGTTTGGATTGATGTAAAGTTGGAATTGAGTAATTGCAGGAATTACTATTCAAAATCTGCAAGGCTCGATCGATCAAAAATTAAACTCGATCAATTAAACCTCGTGAATCATTAATTTTCTGCAGAATTACTAAACCAGCCCAAGCCCATATGACGTGTAGGGTTAAATGTTTCAAAGTATAAAAAGAAAAACTCTAGCTACGTTTTAAAAGTCTTTTTTGAGCTGTGTGTTGAATATTTTGTGAGATCTAAGAGGTATTTACCTTCATACACACACATAGAGTTATCAAGGTCAAAATTTACATCAAGAACTTGATGATTGCTTTAATTGCTACATAAAGAACATTTAAGAAGATCTGAAACCTTTGAGAGATGTCTCAATGTCACAAGTAGGAGAACTTGTGGTTGCTGTAAATCAAAGAAAGAAGTAGTCTGTAGAGTCAGAACTGTCACATCGTCGTGGTAGTAAGTTTTCTACACAAGATAGCAATAGGATGTTAGTGGTCTAAATCTTATTGTACAAACTTCAATTCTTTCATAGTGGATATGTTTTTACCTTGAGGATAGCTAGGTTAAATCCTCCCTAGGTTTTTTACCAGTTAGGTTTTCCTGAGTCATCAGATCTATGTGTTTTTTATTTTCCACTTTATATCTGTTTTACACATATTGGTTTAACCTAGATCTAATTAACAAACTTGTTAATCAACTTCACACAATATTAGGTTAAACATATTGAGTTATGGGTTCTAAAAACTAACATTTGGAATATCTTTCCAACTTGCATCCCTGCAGTGATTAGAGTTCCAACTTCCAGTTTTTACTACATAAGCAACTATGAAATATAAACTACGTGAACATGCATAAGGGATGCCATGTTCTGTTCTGAGAACATAAGACGTTCCATACCATCTTGAAGTTTCATATATTGATATAGCATTTTGTCTGTCTTCATTTTATGTGTAAAAATCTCAAATTTAATTTAGAAATACCAATAAACTATATCTTTGCATTAGGGTTATTGAAATATCAAATTTAATCTAATTCATCCCAATCAATTGTCAAAATATCCTATTTTATGGAGTTGTTGACGCAACTTTGATTGAGTTGACCAAAAGCCAAATGAAGTCAAATTTTCATCCAATCTCTAAATTTCAACATTTTACATAAAATTCTATACTTCGTAACACTTTTCCCAAGTTTGACTACAACCAACTTGGGTTTGGCTAAGATTTTACCAAAATTCGATTGTTTAATCAGGGTAAATTTGAGCCAATATTGTAAATAATTGAATTCCCTTCAAAAAGATAGCACAAGCCTAGATCAGACTTAAAATAAGAAAAATACTGCAGAAAATTTCCCAAACACAGCATGGTGATAAATTTGAGATCAGCTCATGATCAAAATACTATTAAATTAATCAATTCTAAAAATTTAGTAGTCCACTTGTTTACCATCTAAGGAATATGTAAAATTGCTTCACTAGGTAAGTAAACTCTTTAGGAAAGTGTAAGGAAGGTCGAACCATGATTGAGAACCTTTAAACTTCTTGGAAAAAGTTTACCTCTAAACCGATTTGGAAGGAAACTCCCTCCAACCCACTACATGGCAGTTAAAGAGACTATCCACACCTACTTTTAATCCCTTGATTTTTTAAATAAGTCATGTGATTTGTTTAAATAATATACATTAATAGTATTATGAATCTCATGTAGTTAATGAAAGAAGACTCCTCAAAACTAGATTGGAGAAGATTCCTCCAAACCAGTCCAAAGTTCTGTAGGAAACTCAATCATAGAATTCCTATTCGCTAAATTCTTATCCACTCATTTTGAAATGAGTGGATCAGATTTTACCATGTCACTAACATTGAAAAAAAAAATGTTGACTATCATTATTTTGATATATATTTAAATTATTAATGACATAACAAAAGCCAATACACCCATTTTTAAATGGGTGAATAAATTTTAAAAACTCCGTAGCAAAACTATCCTAAGAACTTTAATGGATCCTAATCCCAAATGGGCTAAATCACGTTTGAGTTATGAGCAGGGGCAGCTCCACGCTGAAGGCAGGGTGGTCACAGATCACCCTGACCTGAAATAAAATAAAACTTTTATATAAATTTTAAAACTTTTATAATTGGTGTGGGGATAGGGACCCGAAACTGTGTATTAGGCCTCATAGAGCTTAGACCCCAAGATCATGTATTGGACCTCGAAGGGTTAAAGGCCCAAAACCACACATTGGGTCTCCAGCTATATCCGAGGACAAGGTAATGTCCGAGGAGAGGAAAATAGGCATGCAGAATCCCAGATCACAATTTATCACGTTTGGGCTAGATAATGGCAATCCGAGGAGTGACTCTGGCTTTGGAGGAATGGAAGTCTCCAAAAATATCTAAGGGAAGGATGCTACCACCGCATTTAATGTGCCACACCTACTCTTCTGACCGCATTTATGTGAAAAATACCCTTGAACAGTGTAACCTTAGCCACCGCAACTCACAGAAGGCCAAAAGAAGGTGCATGATGGGACGTGTACTCAAGTGAAGACTTAGGCAATTGACAAGTGAAGGGTGGAGATGATCTGAAAAGGACTATATAAGGTGGAGAAATCCTTCCTAGGGGGGGATTGATTTCTAAAATCAAGAACGGCAAGTGTTATAATTAACTTTTTCGGACCCTTGTGGAGAAGAGTTCTTTAAACTTGGCCTTTTTCTCTTTTCCTTTTGGAGATCTTGATCCATTATATTGACTGTTTAAATCAATCTAGCTTAGCTTTCGTTCCCATTCTCTAAAAATTCATTGTTTGGGGACCATTTGGGTCATCTCATCCAATCTGTGTGGGCCCACTGTAGTCTGTGTCCTTACAATTGGCGCCGTCTGTGAGAATCACTGATTGCGCAGAGTTTTAGACCGTCAATCATGGTAGGTTCAGGTACGCACCAGTTGGAATCTATGGGGTCTCAAGAGGAGGACCATCCTCGAGAGGGTCACGAGGGAAATGTGCATACCACTCATACTGATGAGAGTTGTTCTGGGGGTGGTAGCCATGTCTCTCATGATGAACGTGCCGAAGCCATGCAGAAAGAGATTGACCATCTGAAGAAGAAGTTGCGCCAAGAGCGAAGGAGGCGAAATCCCTCAGTCTCTGACCTCTCTTCTGATGATGAAAGGGATAACAAGTATAGGCATAGATCGAGAACGCCTCTGAGTGAAACTTTCTCGTACGAGGCGAACTATCGTCGAGAACGCAGGACTAGAGGTTCATCTTCGAAGGACCTGGTAAATGATGCTATGAGTAAGGCGCTGAGTCAAATCTCTGAGTCTCCCTTCACGCGCTAGATTGAAAGGGGAACACTTCCTAGACAGTTCACCCAGCCCACGTTCACAATCTATAACGGCCGCACAAATCCTGTTGAGCATGTTAGCCATTTCAATCAGAGAATGGCGGTCTACTCTAAGAATAAAGAAGGTGTTTCCGTCTAGCTTGGGGCCTGTGGCGATGAGGTGGTTCGACAGTCTGAGAGCTGACTCCATCAACTCTTTCAAAAAGCTTACCCAGGCATTTGGGTCCCGTTTTATCATGAGCAGCCGAGTCCCTCGGCCTTTAGACTCTTTGTTGTCCCTATCCATACGAGAGGAAGAGACTTCAAAAACATGCTCCAACAGATACTGGGAGATGTTCAACGAGATAGAGGGTGATTTTGATGATGTGGCCGTCAGAACCTTTAAGGTCGGCTTGCCCGCCGAGCAAGGCTTGAGAAAGTCCCAAACTAGGAAACCCGCCACCAGTGTACGCCAACTCATAGATAGGATTGACAAGTATAAAAGAGTCGAAAAGGACCAGCAACAGGAACGGGCAAAAGTAAAGTTATCCCTCAGGAGAGGAGGGATTTCAGGTTGGACCATTACAACAATCGGCCCCGAAAAGATTTCGGGGGACAATCTGGACCCCCACCTACCCAAGCCGTCAACACGTTATTCCGGGAACCAGTGCATCAAATCTTGGAAAAAATAAAGGATGAACCATACTTTAGACGGCCGAGTAAGATGATTGGCGACCCTGCAAAGTGCAATCAGAATCTGCATTGCCAATATCATAAGGAACGGGGACACACAACCGAGGAGTGTAGGACATTGTGGAGCCATCTTCAACAATTAATCTGAGATGGCAAACTGACGCAGTGTTTAACCCATCCTGGTGGGTAAGGGAACCAGACAGTGTCAAGAATTCAAGGCAGTACATATTCAAGACCCCCTTTGGGCACCATTCACGTTATTCTCGCCGTGCCGGGCAGAACAGGATCTTGCCCCTCCAGGGTGATGTCAATAGCTAGTCCGTGCAACGAGGCTTCTGAACCTGAGCCTAAGAGAGCCAAAACAGAAGCTCATCCAACACTAAGCTTCTCAGACGAGGACAAGGCCGGGACGATGCAACCACATGATGACGCCCTAGTTGTAACCCTCAGGATTGGTGGCTACGATGTGAAAAGGGTATTGGTGGACCAGGGCAGCGGGGTCAAAATCATGTATCCAGACCTCTACAAGGGGCTTAATCTTAAACAAGAAGATCTGACCAGTTATGATTCACCCCTGGTCGGTTTTAATGGAAAGGTTGTCGTTCCGCACGAACAGATTAGACTACCGGTCCAGGCTGGCTCAAAGGTGGTAGAGGTGAACTTTATCGTGGTGGATGCCTACTCCCCATACACAGCTATTGTGGCACGGCCCTGGCTCCACGCCCTCGAGGCCGTTTCATCCACCCTCCATCTCAAGGTGAAGTACCCGTCCCCGGAGATCGGGTTGAGGAGCTGGTTGGAAGTCAATTTGTGGCCAAGCAATGTCTGGTGGCTGCTATCACGCACCAACCCGAGCCAGAATCTTCGGCCTCCATCGACAAGGAATTATAGCAGTTAAAGTCCAAGGCCTCAACTTCTAATGGCGAGGCCGGAGGGGTAAAGTGTGAGGAGTTAGAGAAAGTCATTATCGAAGATAATCCAGAAAGACTTTCAAGTCGGCGCTCAGTTGCCTTCTCAGGAAAAGAAAGAGCTGGTGCAATTCCTGAAGCAGAATATCGACGTATTTGCTTGGAATGCTTACGAAGCTCTGGAAATAGATCCGAGTTTCATCTGCCATCACCTGAACGTTAATCCCTCTGCTACCCCCAGAAAACAGCCTCCTCGGCGTTTTTCTAAGGAACATTCTGACGCCGTCAGAGAAGAGGTGGTGAAACTTAAGCATACTGGGGCTATTAAGGAGGTATTTTACCCCGACTAGCTGGCAAACATCGTAGTGGTGAAGAAGAAAAGTGGCAAATGGCGGGTATGCGTGGTCTACACAAACCTGAACAAGGCTTGCCTAAAGGACCCTTTCCCCATGCCTCGGATTAATCAGTTAGTAGATGCAACCATGGGGCATCCTCGGATGAGTTTCCTGGATGCTTTCCAAGGCTATCATCAAATACCTCTGGTCTTGGAAGACTAAGAGAAAACGGCTTTTGTCACCCCCATCAGGAACTACCATTACAAGGTGATGCCTTTTAGGCTTAAAAACGCAGGGTCTACTTACCAAAGGATGATGACATGGATGTTTAAACCACAGCTGGGGAACAATATCGAAATCTACATTGATAACATGGTGGTTAAGAGTAAGAAAGAGTCAGAGCACATTAATGACCTCGGCAGCATCTTCGAAATCTTGAGAGATCACGGATTACAACTCAATGCTTCCAAATGCTCCTTTGGTGTAGGGTCAGGGAAATTTCTAGGGTACCTGGTCACTCACCGTGGGATTGAGGTTAACCCAAACCAAGTTAAGGCCATCAATAACTTGCAACCACCACGGAATCTCAAGGAAGTGCAGGGATTAACAGGGATGACTGCTGCCTTGAATCGATTTATATCCCGGTCCGCAGATAGGTGTAGACCTTTTTACCAGTTATTGAATAAATGGAAGGGCTTTGAATGGACGGAGGAATGCGCCCTAGCATTTCAACAATTAAAAGAGTACCTTTCTAGGGCCCCCGATTATGTCCAGTCCCGAGATGGATGAAGTCCTGTTTGCATATATCGCAGTGACCACCTATGCGGTAAGCTTGGTACTAGTAAGAGACGATAACGGCATATAAAAGCCTGTGTATTACGTAAGCAAATCCTTACACAAGGTCGAGGTCAGATATTTGCCACTTGAGAAGGCTATCCTAGCTGTAGTACATGCCACACGCAAACTCCCTCATTATTTTCAGTCTTACACTGTTGTCGTCTTGACCCAACTGCCACTCAAGGCTTTGCTCAGAAGTGCTGATTATACCAGAAGGATCGCAAAGTGGGGAACGAAGCTAGGGGCTTATGACATTAAATATATGCCACGTACCTCTGTAAAGGGGCAGGTCCTGGCCAACCTTCTGGCTGAGTTCGCCAAGGCCCCAATAGAAGGAGGTGTGGAGAAACAGGCCATGGATGAAAATTCAGTTGGAGTAATCTCCGTGGGACGAGCTTCATCATGGAAAATCTACGTTGATGGCACTTCAAATCTCAAAGGATTTGGAGTGGGGCTAGTTCTGATCTCCCCCGAGAACATCACGATTGAAAAATTGTTAAGACTTGGGTTCTCGGCCACTAATAATGAAACGGAATATGAAGCTCTACTAGTGGGGATAACCATGGCCCAAAGGATAGGTGGAAAGACCGTGGACATATTCTCAAACTCCAGACTTGTTATAGGCCAAGTCCGAGGAGAGTTAGAAGCTTGGGATCCAAGAATGCAAGAGTATCTACGCTAGGTCAGACATTTGTAGTCCGAATTCAAATCCTTCAATTTAATGCAAATTCCTAGAAGTAGAAATACACATGTAGACTCGCTTGTAACACTGGCTACCTCCTCGGTGCAGAGCCTACCAAGGGTAATTCTTGTTGAAGACCTCATGAAGCATTTCGGGTCGAGAAGGGAAGTGCTATCGATTCACTAGACAAGGGTAGGCCCCAACTAGATGGACTCTATCGTTCAATTTCTCAAAGATGGCACCCTACCCGAAAGCAAACTGGAAGCAGATAAGATACAGAGGAAGGCTCCTCGCTTCTAGCTGTCCAAGGATCAAAAGTTGTACAAAAGGTCCTTCTCAGGACCGTATCTATTGTGTGTACATCCCAAAACGGTTGAAATCCTCTTGGAGGAACTACAAGAGAGAATTTGTGGAAGCCACATGGGGGGTAGATCCTTGTCTCATCGAGCTCTTACTTAAGGATATTGGTGGCTCAACATGCATAGGAAAGCTCAGGAATATGCGAAGAAATGTGATCAATGCCAAAGATTTGCCCCAAACTTCCACCAACCGAGAGGAGAGCTCAATCCTCTATCTAGCCCATGGCCTTTTGCCCAGTGGGGCTTAGACATTGTGGGCCCCTTCCCAAGAGCAGCAAGAAACAAGAGGTATCTGCTGGTCAGCATAAATTATTTCACCAAATGGGTTGAAGCAAAACCTCTGGCCAGCATCCGGGATGTAGATGTGAAGAAGTTTATTTGGAAGAACATCGTCACTCAGTTTGGAGTCCCCCATACCCTCATCTCGGACAATGGACTTTAGTTTGATAGCAAATTTTTCCGAAGATACTGCTGCGAGCTGGGAATAACCAATCAATATTCCACCCCAGCCTACCCTCAGGGAAATGGACAAGCCGAGGCCGTGAATAAGGTCATAGTAAACAGGCTGAAGAAGAGGTTGGATGATTCCAAAGGGAGATGGGTGGAGGAACTACCCCATGTTCTGTGGATGTACTGAACTACGCCTCGAAAATCCACTAGTGAAACTCCTTTCTCATTGACTTATGGTGCCGAGGCCGTCATTCCATTGGAAACTGACTCCCTACGCTAAGGACGAGCTCTTTCACCTCAAGCAACAACGACGGCTTACTAGAGAGAAGTCTAGACTTAATTGAAGAACGAAGGGAAAATGCCATGGTTCAATTAGCTTACTATCAGCATAAACTTAAGCGGGGATACGATGCCAACGTAAAATTGAGGCCATTGGCCCCAGAAGATTTGGTACTGAGGAAAGTGGTTCGTTCTGCAAAGAACCTAGCTTGGGGGAAACTGGGACCCAATTGGAAAGGGTCGTACCGAATTACATCGGCAGCTGGAATAGGTGCATACTACTTGGAGGATTTAGAAAATAAAGCGACACTACATCCCTGGAATATAAACAACCTGAAAAGGTATTATTATTAATGAGAATAAGCATTATCACACTTTTGTGTTCATTGCGTATTTTTTAAGTGTTAAACAGATCTTAAGCTATGCTTGGTCCCTCGGACCACCTGCTTTGGAAAAATTAACACTCCACGAAAATTTTCTAAGTGTTAAACAGATCCTAAGCTATGCCTGGTCCCTCGGACCACCTGCTTTGGAAAAATTAACGTTCCACGAAAATTTTCTAAATGTTAAACAGATCCTAAGCTATGCCTGATCCCTCGGACCACCTGCTTTGGAAAAATTAACACTCCACATAATTATTCTAAGGCTTATTACCCTTAACATCTTGTCACGCGTAATGCCATGTTGCCTGATAAATTCCCATTAAGCCTAGCTTTTCGGGCGAGTTTTCTCAAATATGTAATAAATCGTACCAACAACTATCTAGAATTTGATAAATGTACGGCAAGGTACACCTTAGGTCACAAAACTTAACATATTATACTAACAAATACTTACTGAGAGCAATTGGAAGTAGTAAGACATAAAACATAATGAAGGAACACATGGAGAAAAGAAGGGAAATACTTTCATTCATGGAATTAAACATTACATTTCTGTTCACAATAACATACATCCGTTACAGAACCAAAAACAGAAAATGAAACTGCAAAAGCAAAAAACAAGAAAACCCTAAGTTCTAAGCTTTATCCTTGGGGGCAAGGGAGTCTTCTTTTTGGCTCAACTGGGCAATGGAAACTTCCTTAGCCTTAGGATCATCTTCTTTGGCCTTAGCCTCTGTCTCCTTTGCCTCTGTAGCAGTGTCCTAGACCTCAGGTTCGATATCCCTAGCCTCAACTTCCTTGGCCTTAGCAGCATCAGGGGCTTCTAGAAGAACGGCATCTGGAACCTCTCGGATATGCGGATGGTAATATATGTTCTCAGCATGCCTCAAGGCCGAGTCCGCAAGAACTCCTGCAACGTTGAGGGCTTCGTCCCAAGTCACATTGCAGAATTCCCTGCATGCCTCGGCCAACTCCTTAGCGAGCCTAGCCTGCGTCTCCTCAACGCAGAGCTGGTATGATGCTTGCTTTTCGGCCTCGGATGCTTCCTTGGCTAGTTGCGCAACCTCCTTAGCCTTCTGTAGCTGTACCTTTAGGTCTAGCACAAGCTGCCTGGACGTAGCCAGCTCCAGCTCCGTCTTGTATAACAGCTTGCGTTGATCCTCCGCCTGCACCTCAGTGTTTTTCAACCCCGCCTCGGCGCTTTTCCTCTCTCTCTCCTCAATCACTAATTTTGAGAAGAGCTCCTCATTCTCGGTCTTGGAAACTCCTAGGGCTTTCTCTGCATCGTGGCAGAGGAGCATTTCATTTTTCACTTCACTCTGAGCCTCCTTCACCCACTCTTCGGCCACGAAGACCTCCTAGGTGATCTGCACAAAAATAATGTGACCGCATGAGTAAAGGGCAAGCAGAGAAAAGTTCACATAGACAAAGGACAAGAAACTTGAGGCTCACCATTGCAAGGTCCCTTTTTAAGCACAAGAAGAGGTCCTGCTGCTTCAAGTTCCTCACTGCCTCCATGTCTTTAGGCAGAAGAAGGGGCTACTCCAACGACTCGGCCACATAAGCGGCTTGGCCCCTCCTGTACTCTCGGACTGAGGCATCCCAGGTTATGGCTAAGACATCAACCTCCAGTCAAGGAGACCAAACACGCGATGCTATGCGCACGTCAGCCCTATTCTGGTCTTCTCAGCTGTCCACAGAGGAAGACCTTTTGTCCTTAGGCTCCTTGGCCATCTTTTGCTGCTTGGCCCCCTTTTGCTGGCCAATCTCCCCCTCCTCAAGGTCCACAATCAGCCTTTTCTTCTTTAAATCCAAATTGGCCTTCAGACCCAGGCCAACTAGGGGAGGAGGGGGAGGAGGAAGTGAAGGAGGGACTTTAGATTTGGGGCCTTCCTTTGAAGTCCCTCCCTTAGTCCTCCCAACCAAAAGTTCTTTCAGGCCCTTTCCCTTTTAGTTTGAGGCCATCTCCTCCTCGGAGGTACTGTCTAGACAAGTTACCACGACAGTAGGAGCGTGCACACTGGAATGATCGCCGATCTCACCCTCGCGGTCGGGAACTCGGGCTGGCGCTGATACCGGACTCACTTCCTCCTTGAACCTGAAACGGTCTATCTCCTCGTCTAGAGACAGACGGGACGAGGCAATCTCCTTCTCGGCAGCGCCCACCGCTTCTGGTGGAAGTTGTTGTAAAGGAATCACAGATTGTGGATCGTCCTGACAGATTGGCAGCACAACCGGAGGAAGATTATCTTGGGCAAGGAAGTCTGGTCTGGACACGTCGATCCGATGTATCCGAGGATCGCCCACCCTGATGCTATGGCCAATTTCTTGGAACACCCTTGAAATGGGCTCAAAGCCTAAGATGTGGTGGACTACGCATAACTGCTCGTCCTCGTTTACGAAACTCTCGAATCTGAGCAGGAAATTGAAGGCTGTGAAGTTACTTAGGTTGAGCCGAGGAGCTACGTGATTCTTATCTACAAACATATCCAAAAAACAGTCGTAGTTAGGAAGGACGAGAATCTATCATCTAAAGGGAAACAGAAGTAAAGGGAAAAGCGACATAGGAAGGGTTAAAAAAAAAATATCTATAACTCTTTCTTAGATGCCTAACTCTAAGGCACCCCACCTGGCTCTCCCTCTCAGTCTGGGCAGTGAAGGCCGTCGTGCCATGCTCCTGAAGCTATCAGGTTGTCATCCTTCATACCTTTGTTCGATTTAGGAAGGCATGAGATGAGTCTAACCATAGGCGAGCGAGACTTAAGGTAGTACCCCCCGTCGGCTTGCTAGTGGCACTCGTACATGTGCACCACATTATGCCAGGTGAGCCCCAAACCTAGATGCTTGTTTAAAGCATCGACGCAACTCAGGATTCTAAAGACATTAGGTGCACACTGGTGGGGACATAGCCTGTGGTTGAAGAAGTAGTCTCGGGTTATTTGACCCATTGGAAGGGTCATTCCTCCTTCTATGAAAGCTATCATAGGAATGATAATCTCCCCTTCCTCTCTATCAAGATCTATTCTATCTGGATCGCAGTACCGCAGGGCTACTCCTTGAGGAATGAGGTATTTGTCTTTAAAAAGCTCTATTTTCGCTGGGGAATCCGCCAGATACTTAAACCTACCCATAGGAACGAACTAAAAGGAAACAGTCAAGTCTAAAATGAAAATTTTTCTTTCTTTGAAAGGCCGAGGAGTGTGGCCGAGGAGAAAATGAGAAATCTAAAAACTCAAAAACTTACAAGTGTTAACACATACGAATAGCTCTGAGATCCTTAAAGGTATAGTCAAGAGGAAAGTAATGGACATTTTTTATTTTTAGGAGTTTAAACTCTCTGAAACTCTGAAGGACTTGAGGGTTGAAGAAATGAGGGAAGTAACTTCCCCGGGTGCTTTATATAGAAGGCGGGAGTGAATGGGAGTTACCCCGCTCAAAACTCAAGGAACAATGCACACCGTCAGATCAACACCCCACCGTCAGATACGGGGGACATAGCGCCGCCTGGAGCAATCAATAACGTTTCATGAACTCCGAAGCGTCATTAACCCTCGCGAGGCACGCAAGACAATAATCTAGCACGTGTTAGCAAAGAAATGAACTGACGCGTCTCCTGAAAGTCAAAACTCCACTTTTTCTCCTCGAATAAGAGGGAAAAACCAGAGTTTTGAGGGGCTATTATAGGGACAGGGGCCCGAAACTGTGCACCGGGCCTCATAGAGCTTGGACCCCAAGATCATGTATTGGGCCTCGAAGGGTTAAAGGCCCAAAACCACGCATTGGGTCTCCAGCTATATACAAGGACGAGGTAATGTCCGAGGAGAGGAAAATAGGCACGCAAAATTCCAGATCACAATTTATCACGTTTGGGCTAGATAATGGCAATCCGAGAAGTGACTCTGGCTTTGGAGGAATGGAAGTCTCCAAAAATATCTAAGGGAAGGCTACCACCGCATTCAATGTGCCACACCTACTCTTCTGACAGCATTTATGTAGAGAAAACCCCTGAACGGTGTAACATTGGCCACCGCAACTCACAGAAGGCCAAAAGAAGATGCATGATGGGACTTGTACTCAAGTGAAGACTTAGGCAATTGACAAGTGGAGGTGGAGATGATCTGAAAAGGACTATATAAGGTGGAGAAATCCTTCCTAGAGGGGGAATTGATTTCTAAAATCAAGAACGGCAAGTGTTATAATTGACCTTCTCGGACCCTTGTGGAGAAGAGTTCTTTGAACTTGGGCTTTTTCTCTTTTCCTTCTGGAGATCTTGATCCATTGTATTGACTGTTTAAATCAATCTAGCCCAGCTTTCGTTTCCTATTGTCTAAAAATTCATTGTTTGGGGACCATTTGGGTCGTCTCATCCAATCTGTGTAGGCCCACTATAGTCTGTGTCCTTACAATTGGTATACCATTAAAAAAACAATTGTGACCAACTTAAAATTTTTTAGGCCCAACAAAATTTAAAACTTTGGTTCCCTTAACAATATATTAAGTCCTTTCAAACAAAAAGAAAAGCCCACGAAAATTTTATTGAACTAAAATTTGAAAAAATGTGTAGCTTATAGTATTGATAATGAGATTATTATGCAACGATTTCAAAATATGAAAACTTGTATAAGGAAATTGTAAAACTTTATGTATTTGTGTGTGTGTGTGTGTGTGTGTGTGTGTGTGTGTGTGTGTGTTGTCAGTATATGAAGTTCTATTTTATTAGATATTGTATAATTTAAAGTTTCCTAATGACCACCGTCAAGAAAATTCCTAGAGTTGGTTATGAGCAATTCAAGTGCATACATCTTAGGTCGAGAAAATCTTGCATCAACCGCATGTATACGCCCTTTGTGGGCCCTATAGGTTGTTGGGGCCCTCATGTCAGTTTCACAATAGGCATATACACCCGACTCACTAGATACTTTTCCTCTTGGGTCACACATGAATGCACTCAGAGAGATCAGGTAGAACAAAGTTTCTAAACTCTTCAAACTTTTCGTATATCTCTTTTTTGAATGTGAATTTTGAAAATCTAACTATTGAATTTCATATTCCTTATATTCTTAACATGCGTATTCAATTTCGTTCAAAATGGATGTTATTTACTATTCGATCAATAAACTTATTTTTTATATACAAATTTAGATAACAAAAACTTAAAATTTTAACATTTGTTTGATGACATAGCAATTGATCTTTGATGTTCTTAAAATTTTGCAAGCATAAATGATGTAATAAGAAAATGCTATCTAATGGATAGATTTCAAAATTTACACTTGATATAAAAATATATAAAAAGTTGGTAGAATTTTTTTAAACTAATTTGAAGAGAAACTTTATTCCGCGGCATGGCTGCACTCTATAAAATTGCAATTGGTACGACGACGAAATTAGGATATTGTCTAAAAAATAATTGAAACTGAAAGTTATGCGCGGGAATTATAGTTTCAGACAATTAAGCAGCACCTGTTATAGCTCGCTTCAAAACGAACCCATCAACAACAAGCTTCAAAATGCAACAAAAACCTCAGCCCCATCGAAGAAAACATTAACCCAAAAACGCAGCGAAACTAAGAACAAGAAGTCAGCCATTTCAGACTCGGAAATTGTGAAATGGAACATGTCCATTACCACCCACATGCGCAATGGCCAATGGGAGTCAGCCCTCCAAGTCTTCAATTCAATGCCACGACGGAGTTCGGTCTCCTACAACGCCATGATATCTGGGTACCTGTCGAATGACAAGTTTGGGCTTGCACGAGACATGTTTGAGAAAATGCCTGACAGAGACTTGGTTTCTTGGAATGTGATGCTTAGTGGGTATGTGAGGAATCGGAATCTTGGAGCTGCTCGTGTTTTGTTTGATCAGATGCCCGAAAGGGATGTTGTGTCGTGGAACGCTATGTTATCTGGGTATGCACAGAATGGATATGTTGATGAGGCAAGGAAGATTTTTGATAGGATGCCGGATAAGAATGAGATATCATGGAATGGTTTACTTTCAACATATGTGCAGAATGGGAGGATAGAAGAGGCTTGTAGGTTGTTTGAATCGAAAGAGGATTGGGAAGTGGTGTCTTGGAATTGTTTGATGGGTGGGTATGTAAAGAGGAAGAGGTTGGTTGATGCTAGACGACTTTTTGATCAGATGCCTATGAGAGATGAGATTTCTTGGAATACTATTGTTACAGGTTATGCACAGAATGGGGATTTGTCAGAAGCTAGGAGATTGTTTGAGGAGTCTCCTAGTCGGGATGTGTTTACGTGGACGGCGCTGGTATCTGGCTATGTGCAGAATGGGATGCTGGATGAAGCGAGAAGAGTTTTCGATGAGATGCCAGAGAAAAATGAGGTTTCATGGAATGCAATGATTGCTGGATATGTGCAGTGCAAGAGAATGGACACAGCAAGGGACTTGTTCGAGGCAATGCCTTGTCGAAACATCAGCTCTTGGAATACTATGATTACTGGCTATGCTCAGAGTGGTGATATTTCTCAAGCTAGGAATTTGTTTGATAGGATGTCTCAGCGTGACAGCATTTCTTGGGCGGCAATTATTGCTGGTTATGCTCAAAGTGGTCATGGTGAAGAGGCTTTGCAGCTATTTGTGAAGATGAAAAGGAATGGTGAAAGATTAAATAGGTCAGCATTTACTTGTTCTTTGAGTGCATGTGCCGATATTGCTGCTCTTGAGTTGGGGAAGCAATTGCATGGCCGGCTAGTTAAGGCAGGATTGGGGACTGGGTGTTATGTGGGGAATGCACTTCTTGCAATGTATTGTAAATGTGGAAGCATAGATGAAGCATATGATATTTTTGAAGAGATATCAGAAAAGGATGTTGTCTCATGGAACACAATGATAGCAGGATACGCAAGACATGGATTTGGCGAAGAGGCTATGACGGTTTTTGAGTCAATGAAGACAGCGGGTATCAAACCAGATGATGTCACTATGGTAATTATAGTTTTACACTTATTTTTCATTTAGACCTCATAGCATGAACATAATATCCATTTTATATTTCAATTTGATTTGCTACTACCTGCTAAAGCTCTGTCTCAATTTATTAAGGTGCCCTCCATTCATGGGATCAAGTTTATTGCTCAACTTCCTATTTTTCTCATTTTGATAATATGACAATATATCTTGGGTTTTACTGTATTAATTTCAATTCTTAATTCCTTATAATATATAATATTGTTGGTTCTTCTCGTAGGCATAATATGGTATGTTATAGTGCAATAAGCCACCAAAAGATTATCTTTTTCATTTTTTTGAGAATTGCATGTTATAACTTTGTCAACTTTTTCCACATCAGTTCTTTGTTTCCACCCAGCAATATTCTTTTTTCCTGGATTCTCTATATGGCCACCATGATTGCAAGTGTCCATTTTTCTTATGTATTTATCTTAATCCTCAAAGACATTAGCAAATTGATATATTAAAATGTTGCCCCAAGCATAGCAAAAAATAAAAACTGATAACGCAAGTTACCCTTGCCTAAAAGAAATATTTCTTCGCCTCAGCTTTACCTTAGTTGTGCTTTGAGTACGTTCCACCATATCTTTAATCTCTGATTTTGTTCAAATGTGGTACTTTTTGTACAAGATTGGGGCATATAATTTATAAGGTTGATATCTTAATTCTCTCGGTTCACTTTCACTCTCTCTCTATTGTACATAATGTAACCAACACCCCCCCCCCCCCCCCCATTTTCCTTTTTTATTCATACTGAAAATGTTTTAAGCTATTGAGACTTGATTGTGTACTTATTTAACGCACCGTCATTAGCATCACTTTTTATCTCCTTCAGCACAAATTATTGCAAATCGAGGTTCTTGAAAGTACTCCCCCAAAGCTATCACCATTTATAATGATCATAGGTTGGTAGTCAGTTCAGTAGATGAATGATTTAGGAAAATAGATTTTGGCATATTATTTCTAATCATCCGTTTGTTTCTACATGTCTTCTTTCTGTATCTAATGGTTTTTTCTTCTTCTCTACTGTATATTCAGGTTGGTGTGTTATCTGCTTGTAGTCACACTGGGTTGCTAGATAAGGGCACTGAATATTTTTATTCAATGAATTGCGATTATGGTATAACAGCAAACTCAAAACACTATACATGCATGATTGATCTTCTTGGCCGAGCAGGGCGTCTGGATGAGGCCCAGAATTTAATGAGAAATATGCCTTTCAAACCAGATGCTGCTACATGGGGTGCTCTACTTGGTGCAAGCAGGATTCATGGCAATACTGAATTAGGTGAAAAGGCTGCTAAGATTATTTTTGAGATGGAACCTGATAACTCAGGAATGTATGTTCTTCTCTCAAATTTATATGCAGCTTCAGGCAGATGGGGTGATGTGAGCAGAATGAGATTGAAAATGAGGGATAATGGTGTGAAGAAAGTTCCTGGGTATAGTTGGCTTGAAGTGGAGAATATGGTTCATACATTTTCAGTTGGGGACTCCTTCCACCCAGAGAAGGGCCGAATATATTCCTTTTTAGAAGAATTGGATTTGAAAATGAAGCTGGACGGGTATGTTTCTTCTACAAAATTGGTTTTACACGATGTGGAAGAGGAGGAGAAGGAGCATATGCTGAAGTATCACAGTGAGAAATTAGCTGTGGCATTTGGAATTCTTTCTATACCAGCTGGGAGACCAATCCGTGTGATGAAAAATTTGCGAGTGTGTGAAGACTGCCACAATGCTATCAAACACATATCCAAGATTGAGGGAAGGTTGATAATCTTAAGGGATTCCCACCGTTTTCACCACTTCAGTGGTGGTTCATGTTCATGTGGGGACTACTGGTGAGAGCAGAGATTTATTAGGTAGAAATGCTACATTGCTGTTTCAAGTCTATTCTCTGGACTTAGTATTAAATCCTTTCAGATAAACAGATTATAATATCCTATTTGTTTGAAAATTTCATCAACTCTTCTGAGAGAAGATTGGAATCAGATATTTGTTCTTTGTCCTTTTTTAGTGGATAACATTGCATGTGCAAGAAAATCTACTTCCTAAATTTCTCAGGATAGGTGGAATAATGTTGGATATATGCAGAAATTCTGGACTAATTACTGATTATATGGAAATAAGATTTATCTCTGGTTGGTAATGGGAGCTGTGGTCTCATGTTATTTTTATTAGATTTCAAATTGCAAACAAAAGAGAAAGTTCAAAGTGGAGTACATGGTGAAATAAATAAAAGCTGGAAATAGTCAGCTGATCCTCGGAGAAAACAGCTGGACAAGTGTTCTTCATGGAGGCGATATCACTGAGGTATTTAGAAGCAATGTCTCTTCTCAGATTCAACCTCCAATTTTGCTTTCAGGTTAAGACTTGACATTGCTTAGCTACTAGAATCATGAATTTCTTGTGCTTAAGAAAGAACCTCCTAGGAAGTGACAATGTTAAAATCAATTTCTAACAACTGTATTTCTTACAAACTAGACGTCCAACTTTCATTGCTCAATATAATCTAAATCCACTCTGTGATTCTGTTCAAATACACTTAAATGCTGGTTTACAAACTGAAGAAATTGTTTTCCTAGTAATCAGTTTCTGGTTCCTTTATTTAAACAATAGTTTGGAACAATACCTAAGCAAGAAGTGCCCCTCACTATCGTCAGCTATGATTTTTTTTTTTTTTTATAGGAACGTCAGCCATGATTAAGATGGCTATTAGTAATATAATTTTCCATTCACAAATCATTAAGCCTGCTTATATAGATATGCTATATGTTTGCCTCTTGCAATCTCATTTCAGGCATTGAGGAAGTAAGGCCAATCCGCCAAAACTTCACGCCATTCCTATTGAAAATGTCCATTTTGGCAATGTGATGATAACTTCACCTGATGAGCCTGGAGAATATGGAAGAAAAGGGTCTTCATTGTGCCATTTGAGATGCTAATGTCTACATGGGCTGTATATAAAAGTTTGTCAATTCTATCTTACGCAATATGTATCCTCTGTTTATCTTTGTGCTTTTTTGGGAATGGCTTGTGTCCAGTGGCCAGTTGCCACTAGACACGTTAGGATACGAACACATGTCCGCATCACAACATGTCCAGTGGCACTAGCCACTGGACACAAGCTCTCCCCCCCCCCCCCCCCCCTTTTTTTTGTCTATTTGGGATTCAGTACTGTCACTCTGTTATTTCATGTTTTCCTCTTTGTATGGGTTCCGGATAGTTTGGATTGACCAATTGGACTTGTCATCAACTTAGAAACCATTATGCCTTTGCAAGGGAATCAACAATTCAATTTGAGTTTTTTTTTTATTTTCAGGTTCAAGAATGATTTGTATTCTCAACTGGCAAGTCAAGATGCATCAATGAAATATCCCTCTTTGCATGTTCTTGATTAAGGCAATTTAAATGTGTTGAATTTCCTTCTTTCTTAACAGTTTATGGTAATTCTGCCTACTGGCCAAGAGCCATAAACTGCTACTAATTGGTTAGGGGGGTGTCTATTTCACACACTGTGTTATATAAACTGAAAACGTGATTTTAAATCACGTTTTCAGTTATAAAAAATCAAGTGTGTTTAACACACTGCACGCAAGAGTTTTTTCCCAATTGTTTATATCGCTTGTGCTCTTTTTCAGATTCATAGTGAAAAACTTTTTATAATCTAAGCTTTCTAAATTCTTTTAAACTGTATATAAGTGGGCTGGAATTAATCTCAGGATGTAATTCTTAGATAAATGATGTTATGTTGGTTGAGACAAACAATTGAAAATTAGGGGATAGAAATTATATGGAGTATAGAAATTATTCTGTAAGAGTAGTTTTCAGTTCGATATAATAAGATATCTATAGAAGATTTTTCAACCACGATATACCATAGATAATCATATGCATAGTAGAGAGTAGAAACTAGTCTCAACTTGTTTGTGACTATAGAACTAATCAGTGCTTAAGCTTAAAGTTTAAACAGCATCCCCATGCAGTTGATGTTTCAACTATATGTTACTATCACTTTTGGATTTTGGGTGTTCCATCGTAGAATCCCTTTTTATACTTTTCGTTACTTCCTTGTAAAGACTTGATTGCCTAAGAAAAATTGGCTAACCAATACAAACAACTAGTTGAGTTGCCGACTCAAGGGAGGAATACAAGTTGGGTTGAGGAACTTGGCATCTGTTTTCAGTGATAACCTTGAAATCTGTCAGAATCTTTGAAAAATAAGAAGATTTTAAATTTTTAATAAATTTGATTCAAACCGTGATAAGTTATAAGCCGCCTATTAACGACTTCCCACATGGGATTTCCCACTTTTTTTGGGTCAAAAGTCATACTAAAGAAAATAGAGCCTACAATTATTGAGGGTACACATCCAACATCTAGACTAGAATTATCGACCATAAAAATCGAGTTGTTTATATATTTGTCATTTAAAAAAAAAAAATTTGCCTCTCTAACTCGGAAAGCATAATTGTATGGATGTTCCTTTCTGGTAAACTACCTACCAGATAATAAATAATAAAAAATAAAAAGCATAATTACTTTCTGGAATTCAATAAATCAAAAAAGAAAAAGTCTAAAGAATAAAGAAGAATACCATACCATCAATAATAGACATCCAATCAGAAATTAAACCTTCGATGCTTCAATGCATTCATTGAACGTTCATTGCCATAGAAAGTGCAAATTGCTTTTCCAAGGAATTTACTTTACAGCCCAAGCAAATTGTACAAGAAAACCCGTGTTTTTTCCCTATGCCGAAAACCAAAGACACGACCATCTCCAATAAACTTGGCTCCTCGCAACATCCAAAATAAGAAGAAGATAAATAGTCACCCTTGAAGTATGTGCACAGTTACTAAATTATAAGGATAGACAGTAGCAGATCATGCATCAATTCATAAAAATCGGTCACGGGGATTATCTTTTCTATATGATAAATCATATTAGTATTGGTTGCTCTTAGGTTGTCATTAGTAGCCAAATTGTCACCAATCATGAAAAAGTGATTATAAATCTCACGGATATGAAAACAAAATACAGATACCTTTTTCTTCAAACCAATATTTTTTTCTCCCTGCGTATCACAGTACATAATGGAAATTGTTGTGGTTTCTTCCAAATACAAATAAGAGTTTAACTACAAGAGAGCAATTCTTCCCTGTGCTGTAGTAACACGGTTATGACGCAATCCTATTGTTAGCTTCTACCTGAAAAAACTTGAAAATCTTTAATGTGGTACCCTTTAACCATATCATGGGGAAAATATGGGCAGAGCACAAAACACCACCTTCTGAAACTCTTCCTAAAATAGATCAGAAGTATTGAATCAAGCGTGTAGGGCTGCAACGTTATGTGATAAGCCATCAATTGCCTCATCATTGGCCTCAGGAATTGCTTCTTCCTGCTGTGAAAAATCCAAAATGAGAAAATCACCGGATAAAATGCAAGCTCGGTGTGTGTGTGTGTGTGTGTGTGTGTGTGTGTGTGTGTGTGTGTGTGTGTATCAATTTAGAAACAATCCCTCTGTCATGTAAATTTCAGATTAGACAGGTTATTTACTCTTTTTTTAAATGACTTCGTTTTGTTTTGTTTAAGTTATGCTTTTTAGTAAGGGGAATATTATAAAGATGCCCATGAATCAAAAGTTGAATCCATTTGGTCTCGAATGGCTTAAGGCAAAGACACATCATTAGTAGCAAGTGAAAACCACAATTACAGTAACAGCCAGAAGAATGCAGTCATCATCAAAGCAAAAATAATAACAATGATTGGTATGTAGCAGCCATATTTAACAGTCATCAACAAAAGAGTCAAATGAAAGCATAATGTAATGCCATTTTAAATGTCAATTGGGGAAAAAGAAATGGTTAGTTTGAAACTTAAGCAATTTCTAGCTACCCAAACACAATCAGTGAATCATTCTAATATTGGAAATTCCTGCTGCAGAGGTTAATAAGGAGTTGTCATCAACTACCATGCTACCATGCAAGGAAAAATTATATGGACAAACAGGAAATGTTAAGAAAAAAAAATACTTTAGTTACCTCCAAATCTTTTCTAGGTTTCACTTCAATACACTTGGAACCACTAATACTAGCACTCTTCAACAGGCTACGAGCACTGTAGTTTGGCTTGTTAAATCCATTTTCTGACTCTGAGTTATCAGTTTCCAAATTATTAGATTGCAGCGCCCTTGGAGAACTCTGGAGACCTGTAGCAACAGCAGCTGCAATTCGCCCTTCAAATTCACCATTTTGGTCGGCAGTCTCCTCCTTGGGTACATTAACCCGCTCTCTACAAAAACAACGACATTAGAATTCGTAATGCAGAAAAATCACCAAAATAGTTTAATTAGATTTCTTTTTTCTTTTTTATCTTTTATCTTTTGGTAGGTGGAGCTTAGTTTGTAGCTCAAAATCTACATTAATTTGTCACAATCTGATCTGAACCAAAATGCATAAAATCTACATTAACTTATCTATATAAATATGTAAAGATAGCAAAGAGAAAGTTCAAACCTAGAAACCCTAAAATAGCTCATTTCTTGCCACATGGCTATGCTAGCTATGCTTTGCACAATTGTATAGTCCTATAATGATTGCACCCTATTGAGCCCTGTGTCCTTTTATGTTGAAGATTTTATTGATTCCAGTGTATTATTTAATATTCTCACTAATCTCATTAATTAAATCAAAGATTGTTACTCTCTCTCTCTCTCTCTCTCTCTCTCTCTCTCTCTCTCTCTCTATTTTTTAAATATTTTATTGAAAACATTATTTAGTTTAATCTTTGAAATTTTGTGCATGGTTCTATATGAAAATATGATCTACATATATATATAAATACCAAGATTTTTGTAATTGGCATTTTGTATTCAAGCCTTTATTATATTTCTTCTCCTATTTCTGATCACCTTCTCTATCGTTTATTAGATTAACATTCATATCATAAGTTGAAGTTACAACAACTAAAGCTTTTAATTCAAACAAAACTAATTAGCTATTTATCTAAATAGCATGCTTGGTTTTTTACTTTTAACATGGAAATTTAATCTTTGATTCTTTTTTATTAAGATTACCAAATACTTAAGCTTAGTATCATTATATTATAATACTCAAAATGAATTACGGATTTCAATTCATTTAGATTAGCACATTTTTACCATTGACTTAGGACCACGCTAATTTGTACATTTTAAAAATGTAATAAAATAAAAATAAATAAAAAAACTAACAATCATGTAAATAGTAGTTCTTGATCACATGTGAAAGATTCCATTAACTTCATTTGCTTTGTATAGGCACTCTATTGCAGCCTAAATTTGAAGAGGTCAATTTTAAAGTTGGTTATGAAGTAAATTTGTATTGTTAATATCTCCAAGTCAAAATTCAACAATTATATAGGCAATAATAACAAAAACATATTTTTAAAATGGTGCAAATCACATGCTAGAAGCTAGTTTTATATAAAAGTATTCATTTAAGGGTCAGTATGATTTTGGTCCCTTAGATATGAGGTGTCAACATTCCATTAGTCACATAAATGGAAAAATGGACGGAAGATTAAAAATTGTTAAAAATTTGAAGTAACAAAATGAATGTTTTAAAATTGAGGGCTCAAAAAAAATAAAAAACCCATTTTGGAGGGACAAAAAAAATGCATCTTACCCTATTTTTGGTTTTAAAAGTAAAAGAAATTATATAACCATAAAAAAAATTACAAGGACATAGGGAACAAGTGGAGTATTAATAAAAGAGTTCAATTTATATTTTTTTTTAAATGGTTTTAAAAGAAAACTAAACAAAACAACACAACACAAAAAATTTGGAGTTATTTAGCCAAAAATGACTGAAATGGGTTTGCCAAAAATGACTGAAGTGGGGGTGTGTGTGTGAGAGAGAGAGAGAGAGAGAGCAGTCTTGAAGCTTTAAGAACATCACCAAGTTAAAATTAAGAACATGCCAACTTTTTCAATTGAGCATGTACCTAGGTAAGGAAGCATGCTGCCTTTGGAGTGGACTGCTTTTTTCACCTTTACCATAATGCTCCTCAAGATGCGCAAACTGTCTTTTGAATCGATCTACACCACTAAATTGCATAAAGACAGGTTAATGACTAATAATCATAGCATGAAACATATTTAAACGTGAAAGTATCACTTTTTTTAATATAACAAGAATAGCTAACTTGCAAATTAACATCTATGTACTAATAAATAGTTAAAAGGTGCACAAGTTTGTAAAAGAGTAAGTAGCAGAGAGAACTCAAAATTTAAAGTTGCATGAATTCTATGTTCCTTTCAGTTAGTAGAAAAACAATAACAATAATGCTTTCCAGTACAAAGAAAAAAATTAATGTTTGAAGCCCAGTGCCATGACTATAATTGTTTAAGTAAAGGAGAGCACGTCCCTCCATTGACAGAGGCTGCTCTTCTGTGTCCATATCTTCAAATAGTCACACAAAAGGAACAGGATGGATAACCCCCTTCTTCCCTCCCCACAACCCCCCTCCCCCCCAAAAAAATAATAATAATAATAATAATAATAAGTCTTCAAAAGACAGTTTCTTGGACTAAAAAAGAGATAGATAATGCTAGTGGAGTTGAGGGGGACATGGTATTTAGGTAATGCTAGTGGAATTGAAGTGTTTAAGAAAATAATTTTGTGAAGAATGTTCTTTCTTATTTTTTTTTGATAATTCAATGGTGAAGGGTGGGGGGATTTGAACCCTAGACATCTCTGTTAGAAACATCAAAAGTTGTTAGTTGAGCTACAAGGCTCTTGGCTTGAAGAATATTCCTATCACCTAAATGGACCAAAAATCCAACAAAATGATTATAAATAAGAAGCCAACCAAACCACTTGAATATTACCTTTTTTGTATATTTGGTTTTCTATGGTTGAAAATCAACGGAACTAAACAGTCAAAAAAATAAACCAAAAGTGATCTATCAAGTTTAAATAGGCTACAGATTTCAAATAACTACAGTTTAAAAGCATTCCTCGTTGAGACTTTTTCCTTTGATTAGGCCATGACTTTGCATAACCTTTAATTTAATCACTCCAAAACATTTCCTTTGAGCAAGCTAAGCACATATTCACATGGTCAAAAAATGCAAATACTGCCATTGGGTACACATCAAAAAATGGTTGAAGTAGCAGTCAGTAAATGCTAAGGTTTTCTGCTGATCTGCTCAGGGTTTTTATAAGTGATTCATAAATGAGATAGTTCAGATTGATAACCAAAAATATACCTATTAAATTAACAATCGAAAAGCTTAAGCTATTAGGAAATGATGAATTTAATCATTTAACCATAATTTTAACATTTCCCCTCACGTATGAGCCTAAACTCCCCCTTAATAAGTTGAGCCCATCACTTGAGATTTTTAGTTTTTTAAATGGGGAGGTAGAGAAAGAAAGAGACAAACTCAAGATCTCCTGTTCTGATACCGTGTTAAATTACTGATTCTCCCAAAAGCTTAAACTATTAGAAAATTGTGAAATTAATCATTTAACCATAATTCTAACAATACCAATGACTGGTTGTTTGTCTAATTTATGCTTAATGAAGCATAAGGAGGACAATAGTCACAAGGATGTTGCCTATAAATTAAAAGCTCATTAAAAAACATACAAGTGACAACTAAATACTATTAAGTACTAAATAGCTTGCAAAGTTTCTTAAGGCATTTCCATGACCAGCAATTCATCAAGGAACAAAGGGCTGGGACATAAAGGACAAACATAATTATAAAATGTAAATAGGCATGTCTGAAATTCAGATTTTAATAAAGATACATAGCAAAACAAGACATAATAGAATTAATTAAGATGCATATATTCTAAGGTAATTTGATTGATTAAAATTTTCTCTCCATATGCAACAAAAATTAGCAATGTGCTAGCTAACTTATATGGTTCAAAAAAAAAATCATAAAAAGGGGCAAATATGAAAAGGCATGATTAAAATGGAAAGAACACAGGAGTCCGCCTATATTTTTATCTAAAGGCATGACCCCAGATTGAGCAGGAAATCAGAACTCAGCACAGGAACCAAATTACTCCAACGCATCATGAAGTTGAGTGCTTGTACAGCTTTCAAATGATGTAAGACTATATCCCAAATTATAAATGGGAACCACTAGTTCCACAGTGAATGACTGCAGCTGTTTTTATCACATTAAAGAAAGTAATTTAAAAAATAGAAGACCAAGTTACAATTTTGATCCCAGCACATTTATCACAGTTTCATTACATCCCAATACATTTAATTGTGTTAATTTCATCTTTCAAAATCAACGTCCCTCAACTATAAATTGTGTTAATTTCATCCCTCAACTTTCAAAATTAAGTCAAATTCTTCTCTCAATTTTCCAAATCAAGTTAATTTTGTCTTTCAACTTTCAAAATTAAGTTGATTTTATCCTTAGAAGTTGACCTGATTAAGGATAAAATTGGCTTGATTTTGAAAGTCGAGATAAAATTCAAATTCCACACAACTTAGGGTCTATTTGGGATCTGTTTATTTTGCTGAAACTGAAATTTTTTTGCTAAAAATACTGTAGATAAAGGTAAAAGTTAACTGAAATAGTACAGTGGAACCCATAAATAGTACTAAAAAGTGCTATTTAGTGCTATTTCGTCCCTCAACTTTCAAAATTAAGTCAAATTCTCTCAATTTTCCAAATCAAGTTAATTTTGTCTTTCAACTTTCAAAATTAAGTTGATTTTATCCTTAGAAGTTGACTTGATTAAGGATAAAATTGGCTTGATTTTGAAAGTCGAGATAAAATTCAAATTCCACACAACTTAGGGTCTATTTGGGATCTGCTTATTTTGCTGAAACTGAAATCTTTTTGCTGAAAATACTGTAGATAAAGGTAAAAGTTAACTGAAATAGTACAGTGGGACCCATAAATAGTACTAAAAAGTGCAGTGGGGCCCATGAATAATAGCAAAAATAAGCTGAATAATAAAATAAGTTGGCTTTTTAAGCTGAAGCCAAACGCACACTAAATGTATAAGGAAAAAATTGAAACTACCCCAATTGTTGGAGGCCAAAAGTGTAATTTGGCCAAAATAAAGTAAAATTGGAAATCTGTTAGGGCAGAGAAGTCTAAAAAAAAGTACTTATTAGACTGATAGCAATGAAAAACTCATTTTCCCAAATAAATGAAGTAAAACCAACCGATCATAAGGAAAATACACAATCATCAACACTGGGACAAGAAAGCTAAAGCCAAAAAAGATGAGGCTAAAGAAATAAGTATCATAAGAATCATAAATTAGGTGGGGTAACCTTCTACAGTTGAAGAAACATAGAAGAGTACCTAAATTTGTTTAACATACACTGGGAGGTGGTAATCACACGAAATACAGACATAGCAGAGAAATTTTTTTACATATTATGAATTAAAAGTGCAGTCATGGAGTCCTAAACTACTATAAAGAAGAATGATTTTTCACTTTATATCATAGATTTGAACAATTAAACGTTTGTAATTTATTAATTCCACATGTGAGGATGTAATTTTAGAACATGACATTTCAGTATAAATTAAACAAATGCAGCATTGAATTTACATAAGAAAATGAATAAAACAGCTCTCCTATAAGAAAAAAATGAGATCTCAACTCAAAGATAACAGATAATTGCCAACCTTGGGTACATAAAGCTAGTCTGATCTCCACCTCGAAGATACTCCTGCAGCATCTGGGGATGATACTCTAAAATCTGCTTGATTCAATCCCAAGGTTTAGTATATCCATAATGAAAACAAAAGCCATTCTGCTACATAAGCAACAATCATCAAATTGTAAGGCCATACCTCTCTATAGATTAACTCTCTAACATCGTCTTTTGCCAATTTCCTCCTCTCAAACTCAAACTCAAGTTTTGATATGGGTTGAGTGGATGGTTCACGATCCACGTTAGACAAACCTTGAAAGTAAGGATCAGCCAATGCCTATAGGCAAAAGCATAAAGGATGTTAAGAAGTAAGATAATCTCAAACATTTAGATAAATGAAATTTCATGCATATTTAATTGGAATCTTTAATTTGGTTATTTTTTGGATTGCTGAATATGAGTCACCTCTTCAGCTGTCGGACGATCTTTAGGATCAAAAGCAACTAGGCGCTCTAGTAAGCGAAGAGCCAATGGATCTGCATTAGGGAACTTTTGTGTTAAAGGAACTGGTTGTTTTCTCCGCATGCTAGCAAGATACCTTCTTGCCTTTTCATTTCGTATCTGTTAATACCACAGTAAAGTAATCAGTTAAAAGGAGGGGGTGGGAGGAATATATATATATATGTATGTATATATATATATATATATATATATATATATAGAAATTCAAGAGGGAAGCCTGGAATTTGGAAACAAGTTAGGGTGAAAGCTAACAGTTTTTTTTTTTTCTCTTTTTGGTGGGTTTCTTTTGCTCGTAAGATGTCTAAAGCCATTTGAGTAGAAAAAGCTTTGAGGCAAGAATTTCAAGAATGAAAAAAAATTTTGGTAGAAAATATTTTCAAGGAAAATGATTTGTTATATGTTTTTTGATTGAGATCCTGAAATAATTTTCTATTGGTTGCACAAAATGTCACTAGGGAATGGTGGTGACTAGCAAATGTTGGTTGCACTATACATCAAAAAACACAGAAAACGTTTTAAAAAAATTATATACACCAAAATAGATGAAGCCCCATAAAAAATTTTCTCAACATATGTGATTGGATTGTCTTGGATAATGACAAAGCAAAGCAGTCACTAGAAAGAGACAACAAACCCGTGCAATAGATTCAGCAGCAGGAGTGCCAAGCAAATCAGTCATGAGATCTAATTGGTGCACCACATTTTTTCCAGGAAACAATGGTTTTCCTGTAAGCATTTCTGCAAATATGCATCCAATACTCCAAATATCAATTGCAGGGGTGTACTGCAAAAAGGAAAAAAAAAAGGTGAAACTAAACATATAGTTCAATAATCACAATTCAATACTAGTTTTAACTAGTAAAACGCATTAAAAATCACATAGAAAACTTCTCATTTCTCATGCTGCAAAAAGGGGAAAAAAAAAATGTATGTTGAATGGAACGGCAATAATAACCTAACAGTCACAAATTTTCAAGAGTAAATGCAGTCCAGGATGAACAGTAAACTACAATTCTTTTAATACTGGATGACTAAAAACATGATCACTAGCAGACTAGCATTCCGTTTATTCAAGGTGTGTCCAAAACCAATGCAGAATTTTGGGTGAAGTCCCAAACAGAGACAGTATGTAAGCATGCTCACTTTTTGACAGCCCATCATCAGTGGAGTGTGTACAAAACAAACCCACTGATCATTCCTAGCAATCACAAGGTTGGGCCAAAGTAACACATACTAGAATATATAACGAATCAAAAACTATTAATGAATAAAGAATCTTATCAAAGTTTGATGCACATTAAAAAAGTTTAGGAGACACCACTTATTTGAGAAACTAATGACAACGGAACTTAAGCAATCTTTTGAATGCATCAGAACTCAGGGAAAAAAATCAACTTGGAAAATTGTAGCCCTATGTTGCCAGTGTGCAAACTAACTACAGCAGATATTCAACATCAAAGTAGGTGAATCCACCAAAAGATTAAATAACTATGATATAATTGAAAAGGGACCAAAAGATATGAAGTATTCACTATTCACCAAAGAATGCTACAAACTATAGTTATAAAGAGGAAACTTTTTACTTAATAAGGTAATTTTCACTTTGTATTTACAAGATACCTGCCATCATCCATGTCATGGACCAAAAATATGAATGGCAATCAGCAAAAGGAAAGCTCCATTAAGTATTAGACATTGAAAATTTTTCTCTTCCATTATTTAACAAAAAGAAAGCTTTGCTAGCAGTGTAAAGACACGGACAACAAGTTTAGCTTAACCTACCTTCCTAAAAGTCCACAACCAATATCTTGTGTAATTAAAAACAGGTGTGCAAGAAATCTGCACTAAGTGATGCGTTACTTTCTGAAGTTGGTGATATTCAAGTTATAATCATAAAATGACTAAAAAATTATTTAGATTATCACATAAGAATAACACCAGCCATAAAACAGCTCAGTGTCACTCAGGCAATATGTTACAAATAGCACATAAAAAAGAGAGAAAAAAGAAGAGGGGGGGGGGGGGGGGGGTGCAACTATGCAACATAACCAGTAATCAGCTCAGAAAAAGCATGTTTCAGGAGCAACTGGCAGTAGGATAATTAAACAAAATAGAGTTTGCTTACTTTCGAGAAAAAAGACCCACAGAGTTCAGGAGCACGATACCATCGAGTTGCAACATAGTCCTTCAATAGCAGTTAACAAGTTAGAAACTGGAGGTTCAGATGTCAGGAACTAGAAATAAAATAAAATAAAATAAAATAAAAATTTTCACTATAGTTTTAAAAAGCAGATCTAGAAAGAAATACAGTGAACTGCTATGATCTGCATGACAGAACAACTTACAGTCCAGAAAATTGCTGATGGGGCATCATTGAAAGATACACGAGCAAGCCCAAAATCACATATCTTTAATTTGCAGTCAGCATTAGCAAGAATATTTTTTGGCTTTAAATCTCTATGAAATACATTTGCTGCAAATAACTTAGGGAAATTAATTAATTATCCTCAGAGCCATAAAAGCCGAAGAAATTGCTGAAAAAGCACCAACCTGTATGTATATACTTCAGACCACGAAGAAGCTGGTATAAGAAAAACTGATAATGCTCAGGAGTAAGATCATCATTAGCCTTAATTACTTGGTGAAGATCAGATTCCATCAACTCAAAAACGACATAGATATCTCTAAATTCCCGCCGTGAAGGAGGAAGCATAATATGTTTTATTTCTACAATATCTGGATGACGAAGTAATCGAAGGAGCTTAATTTCTCTCAGAATCCTTGTGGCATCAGAAACATGTTCAAAAACATCATTAATTTTCTTAATTGCAACCCTTTCTCCAGTATGGCTGTCAATTGCAGAACCGACAACACCATAACTTCCCTTCCCGATAACTTCTTGAACTTGGTATCGGCTTGCCTCTCCGTACTCCGTGAAGAATTCTGTTTCTAACCCACCCTGTAAAAGGAATACCAGACATTATTTATGAACAAATAAATGAAAACCCAGTACCCAAAAAAAACAAAACTAAGTGAAGAATATGACTTTTTTGTGTAATTGATGCAGCAACAAATAATTAATTCAAGATAGAGACACAACACAAGTAGGGGACAGGAACAAATGGTATAAACACCTATTCTTAAAGAACTAGATCCAATAAATAAATGTTCAACTTAACTACTATGAGACTAATGCCTGTTTCTTAGGTGCGTGGATAGCATTATTAGAAACTTAACTGTTGTGCAAGGAGCTTTTAAATCTCTGCATGACTAATTACATTTCAAGGAAGCTGATGGGGTAGCAGTCCAAGTAACATAACAATTCCTATAACCCTCAGAGAAAGAACCCAGCTTATTTTCTGGCCATTGGGAGGCCAGTTTACATAAGAACTTTCCTTTTTCTACATGTGTCATACATTGTAAATGCATCAACAACATAGAAGCCAGCAATCACGAGGATAAACATATATTCCCAATACCATGGATGTCCATGTTGTGCAAAAAAAAATAATAATAATACTCATTATTGAAACAATGTAGCCACCTAAAGAATGATTTTTTTTTCCCCCCCAGAAAGAGCAAAATATCAGCCTCCTTGGTAGGAGACGAGAAATAGCTCTGCATCTTCAATACCACGAACTTAACAAGTAAACCACTTTTTATCAACTTAGCAAAAATTAATAAATATATCATACTTACTGTCAACTCAATATGGCTAAGAAAACTGAGGGAAAATTTTTAAAACAACTAATGCAAAGGATATTATGTAGATACATATAGAAGCCAACCAGATTCCTTGTTACATTGATAAGTTACACACACACCTAGTGGATCTTGAACTCACAACCTCATCCTTCATTCCATATTGTGTGAGGAGGAAACGCCATTTGAGCTAGAGCTCATTGGCGCCCAACAAGATTTCATCAATTATTTCAACTTACAAACTTACATACAAGAGACCATCGATACATTTCTGTCAGTATTCTTCAAGAGGACTACAATTCCCACAAAGTGATAAATAAACTACAAAATGTGAATGATTAGACAGCTGCAAAAAAAAAAAAAAAATTTCTAAATCTGGAAATGGTTACACTAGACGGCACTATGTCAGACCACAATTGTTAAACAAATCAAGAAAGTCAAGAAACACAATGGCACCCATCCAAGAAGTTAAACCATCATTTTTAACAACGCAGAGCCAAGAGCCTTGTAGTTCAGTGGCATTACCTACTCTTAACAAGGAGAACCAACATTCAAATTCCCCGACACCATTGTTGTAACTATCGACTCTTATCAAACCCAAAAAAAAAAAAAAAACAAAAAACAAAATTAGACAATGCAGACGTTCATTGAACCAATGCACCACACGCTACTTGTCCAAGAATCACATTCTTCCAAAAATGCATTGGCAAAGAGATCAAAGGTGAACAGTACATCATTAATTAAAAACACAAAACTCAATTATAGGTCAAATAGACAACGATCAACAAGTCAAATTAAAAAAGTCCCCTATTCCTCAGGTCCTACATTATCATTCCTCAAAATTCAAAACTTGAATTGATTCAGTTTTCTTCTACATTTTCCCAGCAAACAAACAGAACATAAGAAAAACAACAACATTTACAAACTAATAAAAATGCATCCTAAAAAAAAAATAATACAATCATAATACTAACAAATTCGAAAACAAAAAATACTAGCAAAACATAAAATTAGATCTCAGGAAATAGAGAAAAAAACAAAAAAAAAAAAAAAAAACAAAGAAGCAGATCTCAAGAGAGAGAGAGAGAGAGAGGACCTTTTTGTGTGAATCCATGTTGCTGTTGGTAGATTCGAAATTGGACCAATTTGGAACTTTAATAAGCTTCAACCCCTCAATGCCTTGTTCTTGTTCTCGGTGGTGTTGTTTTAGTTGCTTCCTCTTGCTCTTACAAATTATGGACGATTGGGCGCGAACTTCGCTAACACAAGAGACGTGGCCAACACCACTTTCATTATTATTATTATTATTATTATAATTATCTTTAATATTGTTATTATT
Source organism: Lithocarpus polystachyus (assembly GCA_033629205.1). Classification (NCBI taxonomy): domain Eukaryota; kingdom Viridiplantae; phylum Streptophyta; class Magnoliopsida; order Fagales; family Fagaceae; genus Lithocarpus; species Lithocarpus polystachyus. The sequence continues at coordinate 28,802,699 of CM066171.1, forward strand.
GTGCTGCTGCTTCTTCTTATTATTGTTGCTGTTGTTGTTGTTGTTGTTACGAGAAGAATTTATATTATTGTTGTTGTTGTTATCAGCAATAATAATGGTATTATTATTATTTTTACTACTAGAAGAAGAGCGACGTTGAAACCAGCGACGAAGCCCATCCACGAGTGCTCCACCTCCACTCCCCATATACACTCCTCTTCGATTTTGATTCAAACTCACCAGATTTCTCGTTCAGCATTGCCCGTTCTTCTCTTCTTAATTTTCGCTTCAAACAACTCCTGTTTTTGTGGTTTTCTTGTTTTCCGCCTCTTTTTTCTCTCTGCGCTGTGCCAATGGAAAGAGAGAGAGAGAAAGAGAGAGAGACCAGAAGAGAAGAGAAGAGAAGAGAAGTTAGGTTGCTTTGTTGGTTTCGGGAGATGGGCCGTGAATGATGCACATTAACTGCAATTATGGCTTTCTTCTTATTTGTTTTGTAAACCCCAAACGTGAGGTCAGGCTTTTGTGACTAATGTGGGTGTTTTGTTTTTTTTTTTTTTTTGTTTAGTGTGTGCTGTTGTCATTCTTGTACCAGATTCGATCAATTATGACTTTACACATGTTACTTTCTATCTCCACCCCCTACCTTATTCTTGGGAGGTGTTGAATTTGAATTATTGTTCATCGTTTAAGTAAACAAACTATTACATAAATCTCTCTTCCACCCCCACCTATATTTTTATATATATATATATACACAAAAGTGCAATTATTTGTTAATAAGGGAAAAGATTGAGACCATAAGAGGGAGGGATAGACTCCTAGCATGTGGGTTTTACTCTAATTTATTTATCTACCACTCCCTTCTTTAACAAGTCTCAATCTTTTCGGTTATTTTTTATCTATTTTTATTATGAGTTTTGTTAATGTATGTCTTTAAGGCACATATTAATTACTTATTTTAGAAAAAAATTTATAAAGAATTAAAATTGCTATAAAAAAGCTAATTATTTTTTTTATTTTTCATAAAAAATTTCTTAAAATAGTTTGTTAACATATACCCTAAGAGTATACATCTTAAGGATATATGTTAGTCAAACTCTTTCTTTATTCCATCACTTTAACCTAATTCAAATTCACCCTGAGGTATTAAATTTGAATTATTATTCATTGTTTAAGTAAACAAACTATTACTATCTATCTCCCACCCCCACCTATATTTATTTATATATATATATATACACACACACACACAAGTGCAATTATTTGTCTGTTAATAAGGGAAAAGATTGAGACTAAAAGAGGGAGTGATAGACACCTAGCATGTGGGTTTTACTCTAATTTATTCATCTATCACTCCCTTCTTTAATCACCTCAATCCTTTCGGTTATTTTTTATCTATTTTCCTTATGAGTTTTGTTAATATACATCTTTAAGACACATACTAATCACTTATTTTTAGAAAAAAATTATAAATAATTAAAATAATTATAAAAAAAAGTTAATCATTTTTTCATTTTTCATCAAAAATTTTCTTAATTAATTTATTAACATATGCTCTAAAAATATACGTTTATAAAACTCTTTCTTTATTCCATCACTTTAACCTAACACAACATTCAATCAACACTTGCACACCACCTCTTTGCTAATTTGTCTCATTACCTTTTGACATGTCTCACTCCTGGCCAAGAGACTATGATAGACTTGGAACTGTTAAGGAGTTAATTGGGCCTCAATAATAATAAGGGCTTTAAAAGCCATCTTAGCACAACCTAGAATTCTTCTCTCCAGGCTATGGTTCTATCTAAAACAAAAGCCAAACAAGATTAAAAATCTATCAAGAAGGCTAGGGTAATATAAATGATGTATGACTCCATATAGTGATGGAACTGGGGACATTTATGTCATGCGGGGAATAGGAGTTGATGTTAGAAGTAGTTGTTTTTAGCTAACAAGTGGTTAATTACTCCACGTATAAATTTGGGTTGTAAGAATGAAAAATGGTTATGGATAGGGTTTATAGTTGTGAGTTGGAAGTAGTTTTTGGCTAAGCAATGGTTAATTACTCCACGTATACATTTGGATTATAAGAATGAAAAATGGTTATGGATAGGGTTTATAGTTGTGAGTTGTCATATCCATTCCAAATGAGAAGTATTACGTACTTACGTCCACTTCTCACAACATGGTTAATTACTCTGTGCATACATTTGGGTGGTTAATTACTCCATGTATACATTTGGGTTGTAAGAATGAAATATGGTTATGGATAGGGTTTATAGTTGTGAGTTGTCATATCCATTCCAAATGAGAAGTATTACATACTTATGTCTACAGTACTTTCACAACATGGTTAATTACTCCGCATATACATTTGGGTTGAAAGAATGAAAAATGGTTACAGACAGGATTTATAGTTGTGAGTTGTCATATCCATTCCAAATGAGAAATATTACGTACTTACGTCTACAGTACTTTCACAACAAATCATAGGTAATAAATTGTTATTAATTCTAATTTGAACTCATAATTGAAATTACTTTTTTGCCCACCAATAACAACCAATAACACTTTCTAATTGAAATTACTTTCTTACCACTTAGAATTTATTGTGAAAATATTGTAGACATAACATTTTTCATTCTAAATACATTTGATGTGGGATATCTTAAGAGCGTTTCTAAGGTCATAAACTATTTTACAACTTTTTCGCCACAACTCTAATATGACAAACTGTGAATAAATTGCCTACTATTTATAGATGAAATTGTGTCTTTGGGTTGTATGGGGGACTTCAATAGTATGTTGAATTAAGATAATAAAATAAAGCACGAAAGTAATATCAACCTCTAGAGTTGAGCTATGTATAAAGTCTATAGACAATATAGACATTCTATTTTACCATATTGAAATATCCATTTTGTGCAGAATATGTTTATCGCTATTTGTTTTGATGTAAAATATTTTTCAGAAAATGTTTTTCAATTTTCAGGTGTTTTTTGTAGGTAAAATATAGTTAAACTTGTAAAATATTTTTTTGTTGATTATAAAATCCTTTATAAAATGTTGTAAAATGTTTTACCTTTGAAAAATTGGTAAAACATTTTCCAAAAAAGCACAAAGTGGTTTCCCCTCTCCTGTCTAATTGATGGGTCATCGATACAGTAGCCAGAGACTCCGCTACAATGACCGATGCAAGCGGTCCAATGGCTGGAGACTCCAGTCCAACATTTGATAAGGAAGTCCAATGGCCAAAGACTCTGCTCCAAAGACTAATGTCATCGGTCAGTGTCTAATGACTCAACTCCGATGCCCAGTGTCAGTGGCCAGTGACTTCGCTCCACAATCAGTGCTGGCGATCTGGCAGCAGGAGACGCCTCACTGACGACCGATGCTGATGCTCCAATGGCCAAATACACCATGCCGCAACCGGTGCCAGAGGTCTAGTAACTAAAGATGACATTTTTCAACCGATGCTAGTGATCCAGTCACCGAAGATACTACTCTAATGGTGATTAATTGTCAGTAGTCCGATCACTAGAGCCACCACTCTGATTACTAGTTCCAGTAGTCCGTTCACCAAACCTTCGACACCAACGACTTCAGTGTTGAACCATTGGTTTTGGTGGTTTGTTTGAAAAATTTTACTTGTCATACCAAATACTTGAAAATATTTTATTGTAAATTTTTTAATATTTGAAAATAATTTACTTCCAAATAAATTGAAAGTAAAGGGCAAAAAAATCATCATTTTATATGAATGCAAAATTTCATATTTGGCATTGGGTAAAAAACCACATTATAATGAGTCAATATAGTATTTAAGGGCCAAACAGTATTTAAGAATAAAATTAAGGTTTTTGAACAATTCATGTGAAAAAACAAATTTTCATATTTGGCATTGGGTAAAATACCACATTATAATGAGTCATTATAGTATTTAAGGGCCAAATAGTCTTTCACTGATTAGATAATTTAGAAGGTCTCTTAATTAGAAAAAACTAATTCATTGCAATAAATAAAAACCATGGAATTTATCCTTAAAAACTGCCGAAAATTAGAGTAAAACTTAAAAAAATTTATTCAAATTTAAATTAAAAAAAAAAAAAACAATAACAGCAACAACTATGAAAAGTGGAAAATTATGGTCGGAATTAGCGAAGTGTGGATCCTAGCACATTGAGTGCCAGTTTGTCAAAATATGGATCATATCGTGAATCGATTTTTTATTTTTTTTGTATTGTGTATCTTATCGTATTATGTATCGTAAAATACACAAAAACTTAATAAAATTTATACAAAAATTAGATATATATATATATATATGGTATATTCATTATAAATTCGAAATATATTCAACTAATGACTAATTTATTATCACTAATGTAATAATATTTAACAAACTAACTAAATAGATCGTGTGTTTATAATATACATTTTCAAACTGATTAAACTCAATAGTTATAATACATGACAAATAATCCAAAATAATAATTTATTTCCATTATATTCATTATCTTGCCTAATCAACTCCATCTAAATCAATGTTATCATCATGTTCATCATTTTGCAAATTTATTTCTCTATTGAAATTTTCTTTATCATCATCAACATTTACTATCTCTTCTTGTTCTTTTATTTTAATTTCTTCTTGGAATTCTTTCTTCTTAGAATTATAACAATAGTGATAAAAAATTTATATTGTCAATTAATACCTTATTCATAGAATAGAAAAAAAAAATTTGCAAATATTAAAGTGAAGTGTAAGTGTATAGTCCAAATTTGCAAACACTCATTTTAAAGCATATGTTTATGTATCATACAATACAATACAATTTTACAATTCATACAATATGTACTATTGTATCGTACAATTTATAAGCAGCAATGATACGCTCTTATGATATGGATCTTTTTCTATATTATTGCGTATCGTATGATACTGACAACTATGCCAATTGGTATTTTGTTGTCAAATTTATCAACTTTTGTTTATTGTCCAATTTTTCTTGAGGGTTTTATTTTCTAGCATTTTTTTGAATTAAAAATTTTATCACCTACATAAAAGCTTTCGAAGCTCATAGAGTTCCCAATAATTTTCTCTATAAAAAAGAGAATCAATTAAAAGAGAAGGGTTATAGCCAACTGCAAGGACACAAGTTTGGAATTCCAACCCAACAGTGGATGGATCAGCCCAAAAGGCCCAAAAATAATGAATTTGTAGAGAGTAGGTAAAGAAAACTGGGCTAGTTTAGATTAAACAGTCATTTCAAGTGGGCTTGGATCACAATAGGAAAGTAAAAGAAGAGTTTAACTTCAAGAAGTAGTCATCGGCATATGTCCGAGGAGATCAGTTTAATATATATATTTGTTCTAAATTTGGATACAAGTTTAGTTCTTTGTGTCTACAGTGTTTCTTTTCTACTTTGTTCGGTCCCCCTCTCCATTAGATCTTCCTTCCTTTTATACTCCTTCTTCTTCTTCTCTTAGCCCTCCACGTGTACATTGGACGACTCTTGTTGATACTTGTCTCGTTCCAACTTTTCCAGAAGTCCTCTGGTAGTAGTTGGAAGGCTAGAAATCACTGTTCAGATGTCTTCTCCATATAAATGCGGTCAGAGAATTAGCTGCAGAGCATTCAATGTGGGGGTAGCAGCCTTCTTCCTTGATATTTTTGGATCTCTTCTTGGCATACATTTCTGTAATACTCATCCAGTCCGACAAAATCCTTTGGGATGACGGCAAACCCCAAGACTCACCCTAGCTTCAGTGATTCGAGGTGACATTTATCCTCGGCACAACTTCCAGGGTTACTAAGTCCTCACTCAATCCCTTCACTTTTCACCTTAGACTTTTTAGGTTAAGTTGGATCGTCCTCAGACTAACGTTGGTCCTCGACTTGGGCTCTAGGCCCAACATGCACAGAGATAAAGTCTTCTTGGCCCATCGGATTAAGGCTCTAGGCCTAACGTGTACAGGGACAGCGAACCATTGGCCCATTGACCCTACACCAACAAATCAAAACTCTACCAAAATTATAAATATATCATCAAAAACACCCAAAGAACCACAAAATTCTTTAAGCACCTTCTTTTCAACTTATTATCGAGCTCTAATGATTTTTAAAAGGAATTGTTCATAATTAATCAAAATGATAAAAATTAATCAACCCAATATCATCAAACATATGCAAAATTGTAGGCGAAAATGCACTTTTGGTCCCTACATTTTGGGCTTATTCTCAATTTGGTCCCTGAATTGATTTAGGTCCTAATTCAATCCTTAATTTTTAAAAATAGTTTTTAAAATAGTCCCTACCGTCAACCCAGTGACAGAAAATGCTGAGGTGGCAAACGGAGGTCCTAGCTGTCAAACCCATTTATTAAAATAATAATTAAAAAGCCAACGTGTCCCACTTACACCCACGTGACCCCTCACGTGACACTGCCACCTCATCTCCCGTGGACTTAGCCCTCACATGACCCTCACGTGTCCTTGCCACGTCATTTTCCCGCCCACTTAGCCCACACGTGACCCTCTCGTGACTGAACTCATAAACGACCTTCAGTCTTCACTCTTCAATCCTTCACCGAAAATCCCCAAATTTCACCTTCACCAAACCCTAACAATCCCAAATCAACCCGTGTCGTCTTCATCCTCGTGTTCTTCCCCATTTACCCCTTCAGCCATTTCCCTGAAACTTGAAAACCCATTTACATTCCCCCGAGAAAACCATTTCCCTGAAACTTGAAAACCCATAATCTGAGAAATCATAGTGAGTTAGAACGACAGAGACCTGCGAGGTGCAATGCTATTTCTCTCTATGTGTGTATCTATTTATGTGTGTATCTGTGTGTATATCTGACTCTTTTCGAAAAGGTGTGAATGTGTGTATATCTGTCTCTGTCTCTGTCTCTATCTCTGTCTCTGTCTCTCTTACTTTTAACGCGTTCTGTCTCTCTCATCGATTATGGACCACAATTTGAGTGCTTTATTATGCGCTTTTATTTGTATAATGTTGTCTGGTTGGTGTGTTTTTCTGTTTGGCCTTTAAGGATCATGGTGGACCATGTGTGTTCCCTGTTATTAGTAAATGATATATGTTTTGGCATTGTTTTATGTTTAGAATATATAGAGTCAATGCATGTTTGACTGTTTGGTTTAGTTTAGTTTTGTCTTTATTGAAATAATATATTCTGTAAATAATTTTGCATGCATGCAGGATGGACGAGTCTTTTACTCTGTATGTGCATCATGGTGGACATTTTACTGAAAATTATCAAGAGTATGTGGGGGGTGAAGTGGGGGTAGTAGATGGTTGTGATCCTGATAAGTGGTCTAAGGTGGAAATTTGAGAGGGTAATGAATGAGATGAAAGATATTGATGAGGGTGCATACTTTTGGCTGAAAGGACACACCACAACAATATGGGCTAGACACATGTTTAGGGGTGATGGGCTAAGTGATACTGTACTCAACAATATGTGTGAAAGTTTCAACAGTAGGATCATAAAATTCAGAGGGAAGCCCATTATTAGCATGGTATGCAAATTTCCTATACTTTATGTATGTAGGTCTGAATTATATATTTTTTAGCATGCACTAACAATATGGGTTGTTTATGTATGCAGCTTGAAGACATTAGGTTGTATTTGATGAATAGGTCCCAACAAAATAGACTCAGTATTTTAAAGGTAGAGTCTGAGTTGTGCCCTAAAGTCTGTAAAAGATTGCATAGGGAGAAGATGAATAGCAGTAAATGGTTGGCTTGTTGGTCTTCTAACACAAAATTTGAGGTTAAGAATGGGCTACAAAGTTTCATTGTGGACCTGGAGAAGAGAACATGTACTTGTAGGAAATGGGACATCACTGGCATTCCATGCTGCCATGCAATTTCATGCATATTCTTCAACAGAGAGGCAGCTGAGAAATACACCAATGACTGCTACAAAGTCAGCACATACAAGGCATGCTATGAGCCCATCATTGATCCCATTAATGGTCAGAATATGTGGACCCCAACTGGACTCCCACCTGTGCAGCCTCCAATAAAGAGAAGGCCACCCGGCAGGCCCAAGGAGAAGAGAGCAAGAGAACCCAATGAACCAAAAAGGGGTCATAGCAATGGGTTGGGTATTGCCAAGAGGTGCAAGTCATGTGGGAAGATAGGCCACAATAAAAGAAGTTGCAAAGGTGAGGTTGGAGGGAATTCTTCATTGCCTACAGCTGGTGGTGGTGGTCTAAACAGCAGGAGTTCTAGTCTAAAACAGGTATAATACTTGTTTCAATTTTTTAATGTTATAATACTTGTTTAATGTTATTATACTTCTTCACAACCTATAATACTTCAACCTGGTGGAGAGGTTGCAAATTTTTTAATGTTATAATACTTCTTCTCTGAGAAATCATAATACTTGTTTCAATTTTTGCAACATTAACTTGAGTGTATGTGTTGTTTATAGACAAGTGGAGGAATGGCCATCAATGAGCCAAATCCACCAAGGGTGCCACCTACCAAACAAGCTGGAAGCAGTGCAGCAACCACCAAACAAGCTACAAGCAATGCACCCCCCAATAGTACAACTTTCAATCCAAGCAAGAACACAAATGGAAATCCACAGAAGAGAAAGAAGGGGAGTGTCACAAGTGAGACTTTGAATGCATCAAGAAATGCACCTAGGTACAGAGAAGCATTGAGGTTTGCTGAGAGCCAGTCATCTGTGCATGGGCCAATGAGATAAACTGGTGGAGACTAAGCAAATTCCTGTAGATGGTTGTTTTTTGTTTCTTTGAACTTTTTTGTGGAAGTCAGTGGCAGCAAAAGTCCTTTTTGTTGGTTGTAATTATTGCTGAATTGTGGCTGAATTATGTACATTTTCGTAGTGTTGAACTATGGCAGCTAAGTACTGCAGTTTGAGGTGCAATCAACTTTTTGTTTTTGTTGCCTAAACAATGGCTAAATTATGCAAATGAATATTGTAATATTGTGATTTGTGTATTGCTGATTTGTGTATTGTGCAGCTAAGTTGCAAATGAAGTTGCAAATAATTTGTGTATTGTGCAGCTAAGCTTTGTGTATTGTGTATTGTGCAGCTAAGCTTTGTGTGCAGCTAAGCTTTGTGTATAGTGCAGCTAAGTTGCAAATGATTTGTGTATTGTGCAGCTAAGCTTTGTGTATTGTGTATTGTGCACCTAAGCTTTGTGTATTGTGTATAGTGCAGCTAAGTTGCAAATGATTTGTAATATTATGCAGCTAAGCTTTGTGTATTGTGATTTGTGTATGGCAGCTAAGGTGCTAAGCTCTTGTGTATTGTGATTTGTGTATGGCAGCTAAGGTGCTAAGTTTTGTGTATTATGTATTGTGCAGCTAAGCTTTGTGTGCAGCTAAGCTTTGTGTATAGTGCAGCTAAGTTGCAAATGAAGTTGCAAATGATTTATGTATTGTGCAGCTAAGTTTTGTGTATAGTGCAGCTAAGTTGCAAATGAAGTTGCAAATGATTTGTAATATTATGCAGCTAAGCTTTGTGTATTGTGAATTGTGTATGGCAGCTAAGGTGCTAAGCTCTTGTGTATTGTGAACTGTGTATAAGGTGCTAAGCTTTTTGTGTGTTGTGATTTGTGTCTGGCAGCTAAGGTGCTAAGCTCGTGTATTGTGATTTTTGTATGGCAGCTAAGGTGCTAAGCTTTTGTGACTTGTGATTTGTGTATGGCAGCTAAGCTTTTTGTGTATTTTGGACAGATTCATGTCTGTCATGTATATAGTGCACCTTAAAGTGATGTATTGTACCATTAGGTTCAAACTTTGACCAATACTTTTCCATTTTGAAATGGAAAGATTGTAAGAAGTAATTTGTTGGTACATGAGTTTTTCTTGTAAGATTGTTGATAGCATAGGATTCTGGTATATGGGTGAAGAGTAGTCTGTATCACTCATCTATTGACTATTGAGACTTTTTGAATTTGTAAACCAATGTGTATTCTGTCTGCTGAAAAGTCTCCTCTTCTATGTGGTGAATTGGTAGAAATTGATTTGGTTTCCACAATTAATTAGTAGGCATGCTTTTCATCTATTGGCTTGCAATGAAGGACATGTTGCAGAGAGGCCATGTTTTCTTTGAGTAATTGCAAGTTCAAGTATTTTCCAGTGGGCAGTTTGCACACAATGACTGAATTGGTAATTTCAGTTTAGTGAGTTACACACAGTGACCAACTTAAGTTCATTCATTCATTAAAAAACCAGATAACATTGAACAATTTATCTAAAACAGCATATACACTTTATGTTCAATCCATGATAATTTCATTTCATTCAAACTGAAATTACAAAGGTAATTGGGATATAGTTTTCCACAAAATGCTCCACAAAATGCTCCACAAAATGCTCCACAAAATGCTTAATTTATCTACCTTAATCCTACATACCTTAACCCTGCATACACCATCTAACCCACCCATCTAAACCACCAAAACTAAAATCACACAAAGAGAGATCCCACACATCAGCAATGCCAAAATCAGAGACACTGCCAAACACTTCTCCCTCTTCTTGCAAGTTGAAACTTGAGCCTCGAGTCTAAGAATGGTCCGCCTTTGTTCTGGGATAAGGACTTTACCACGCGGACAAATCTCATCATCAACCCATTGAAAATATTTGCACTTTCGTCCAACCTAAATTTCAAACCAAAATTTCAAACCAAATCAATCAACCCACCAAAAAAAACGAACTAAAAAACAATTTTTGAAATAACTAAGACTTACCCAGTAATTAGAACACCCATAGAACCTTCTTCCTGGATTGTTCTCCGTCCAGGACACCACTAGAACTGGTTTACCAGGGCTGGGGCAATAACACACGCGTGATGCTCTCCTCTTCAGGTTTGTCAAGGATGATGAGCTTGATTCCATCTCTTCAATGTGGTTTTGATTAGTGGGTGAGGTAGAGTTTTTGTCTGTGAGTGATTTAGGGTTCTTCGTGTGTGTCTGTGAGTGATTTTCTCAGGGAATGCTACAATTTCAGGGAAATGGCTGAAGGGGTAAATGGGTTTTCAAGTTTCAGGAAAATGGCTGAAGGGGTAAATGGGGAAGACCACGAGGATGAAGACGACACAGGTTGATTTGGGATTGTTAGGGTTTGGTGAAGGTGAAATTTGGGGATTTTCGGTGAAGGATTGAAGAATGAAAACTGAAGGTCGTTTATGAGTTCAGTCACGAGAGGGTCACGTGTGGGCTAAGTGGGCGGGAAAATGACGTGGCAAGGACACATGAGGGTCATGTGAGGGCTAAGTCCGCGGGAGATGAGGTGGCAGTGTCACGTGAGGGGTCACGTGGGTGTAAGTGGGACACGTTGGCTTTTTAATTATTATTTTAATAAATGGGTTTGACAGCTAGGACCTCCGTTTGCCACCTCAGCATTTTCTGTCACTGGGTTGACGGTATGGACTATTTTAAAAACTATTTTTAAAAATTAAGGACTGAATTAGGACCTAAATCAATTCAGGGACCAAATTGAGAATAAGCCCAAAATGTAGGGACCAAAAGTGCATTTTTGCCAAAATTGTATTCATGTGATTATGGGAAAATACAAGCACGTTAGGGTTTGTAAAAATTAGACTGTTCATCATTTTATGTTTATAATAAGAATATGATTTTTATGAAAATCATTTGAGCATATTCAAAACCCTAATTTAAACTACATGGTCATTAATTATTTGGCTCATCCTTATCATTAACAAACATCAAGTTGTTGTAGGAAATTAATAAAAATGAAGAAAATTAATTATAGGAAATCTAAATGCAGTAGGTTTAAATGTTGTACATTAACACTGTGTTTAAATGGGGTGATTATTGGAGAGATGGAAAATGGGTGAGAGAAAAGTAAGAAGAAAACTGTATTTAGGAATATTTGGTTTAATGGAGAAGAATGGGGTAATTTTGGTAAGGAGGAGGAGTTTTTTCCATGGGCCCACCGAAAAATTATAACTCCAAATCGAGTAAAAAAGGGGAACACTTGCTTTAGACAAAAATGTGCTCACCCCAAAGTTCCTTTTTGGGTTTGTTTGTTTTTTTCATGATGACCTATGTTCCTTTTCTTTGCTTGTTTTTGTCATTTGTTTCTTTTTGTTTTTTTTTTTTTTCTTATGTTACTTGTCATTCATTTTTTTTTCCATCTGATGTTTTTTTTTTCCCATGTAATTTGGGTTTTTGTGCTTTTTTTTTTAAAATGAAATGTTCATCCATACACAATTTTTTAATATTAATATAATGTGCTTTTTTTTTAATCTAATAGGTACATGAGAGTAAATTTATACAAACTAAAGTTTCTATCTTCTCATTTTTCTTTTTAACCAAACAAAAGATTTTTTTTTTTTAATCTAATAGGGGCATTAGAGTAAATTACTCATAATCACATGTAGCTAACCCTAATTTCAGGAATGTATTTTGGTTTGTTGAAACTTGAGTGGCATGATCTTGTGATATGCTTGTCGATTTTTGCACCCAAGAGATTGCCCTTTTTTTTTTTTTTTTCCAATAATCTCTTGCTTATTTAATGATCAAAATGATAATTTTATCCTTACATTGTAAATTACCCTTACCCTTGATTTTTTTATATATTAAATGATAGTTGCAAAATGGGATGTTTACACACCAGCTTATAGCCCCATTAACCCAACCCATTGACTTCAAACACCAAATTTTTTTTTTGAGATAATTATAATATATTGCTAACCTCACTGTTCAAACCATCCCCCCTCCCCCCCCCCTAAACCTCCTATGCACTTTGTGCATGGAGAGGTGTCAATTTAGCTACAAAGTCCTTGGCCAAACACCACCAATATGCGATGAAGAACGGATGGGTAAAAACTCAAAACTGAGTACATGGAAAATGAGATAGAATATTGTAGAGGAAAAATGATTTAGGGTTGCTTTGTAAATTCTACGTTGGATTTTGAATGTTAAAAAATGCCACCACTAATTTAATTTTTAATCGGGCTAATTACATTCCCTCCGAACTATAGAATCAAATTCACTTGCTCCACTTAAATATAAATCAAGTAATGTTTTTCCTTAAAAGTTACTATGATTTTGAGTGGAGTTTGAGGTGTACTTTTGTGTTAGAACATATTTCCCTCTCCCTTACATGTATTTGTTTCTCAAAAAAAAAAAAAAAAAAGAGAGTAATGTTTCCCCTAATCATTTTATAATGGAAAATCCAATTTTCAATATCAGTTTCATGGCCTACCAAACTTTACAGTTTACGCATTTATTATTTTAGAAATATGATTTTTTTTTCCTATAGATCAAATGGATAAATTTATTTTCTAAATAAAAAAGGAAAATTCTATATTTAAGAATAATTAAAAAAATCTATATTTAACAAAAATATACACTAGGTTATACAATAAGTTATCTATTTTATTCAAACCATAGTGGTATTTGAATAACAAAATTACGATGAAATGAAGAGATAAAAAGGGTAAAAAGAAATCCCCCCCCCCCCCCCCCGCCCCCCCCAAAAAAAAAAAAAAAAAAAAATCAATCTCATGCCATGTTGCCATGGGAGGGTAGCGAGCCCAATTTATGTGTTGGTCGGGTTGTTATGATCTGGTACCTAGAAGCCCTGCAGAGCCGCCATGGATGTGAGCGTTGATCAATTCTATAACACCAAGAGATAATCTCTTAGCGTAAAAGTCACTACATTTATTTTTGATGAATGGATAATTTTATTTAAAGAGAAAGCACCTACAAAAGTCACTACATTTATGAATCAAAGTGATACTGCCATTTAATAATGATGATATAGATTTATTGTCATAAAGTAGCAAGCAATTAATTTAGTTTATATCAATTAATGGGGGATATTGCTTGATTGTATACGTAGGTATAGCTTTGAGGGTAAATGCAATTAAACCATTAAAATTCAAAAGAAATTATGGACAAAGCCAAAATGTTGTTTGGCCTAGTTACACTTACACAATTCACTTGCTTCATTGAATTTTTTTCCTGATTAACACCGTGTATTGTTTATAACATATATAACATATGATTAAATTAATGAACACAAATTTTCAACTTATTAAAATATGGCAAATAGTGATGCCATCGTCGGTTGCTCGAGATGCTGGCTGCCAGGAGAGCAGCCATCTTCGCTCGAGAACTGGGCTTCAAGAATGTTTGCTTTGAGGGCGATGCCAAGGGGGTGGTGAGAAGCTTAAGAGACGAGGACAGCTCAAATGCATTTGTTGGGCACCTAGTGAAAGACTTTGGGGTGTTTGGTGAAGTAGTTAAAAAATTGTTGTTTATTATTTTTTGAAATATGTGTGGGTGAAAAAGTGTATAAAAATGCGTAAAATACTATTTAAAAACTGAAAATTATTGTTTGAAATGCTAAACCAAACAACCCTTTATGTCTATGGCGGATTTGTTTCAAGCCTATTCTATCTTTCATGTAAGCGGCACGGCAAAAGTGTGACCTATGCTTTAGTTAGAAAGGCTAGAATATCTTTTTCTTTGTGTATTTAGATGAAAGATGTTCCCCTGAATGTTTTGCTTTCTGTAACCAAAGATTTTCCAGTGGAATAAATTTATCCCAGCTGTATGGATTTCTCAAAAAAAAAAAAACAAAACAAAACAAAACAACTTTTCCATCGGCTTAGCTCTCTCTTCTTTTATTGCCCATTAATGGCAATTTACTTCATCAAGTTGTGAAACAGAAAAAAGGGCTATTGATCATAAAAACAAATAAAGACAAAAAAGAAGTGGACAGTGGACACAGTTCACACACACACACACACACACACACACACACACACACAACAATAATAATCTCGTGTTCATGCAAGGATGGAAGGCATGACCGGAGGACAAGGAGCCACCACCACTACGCCTTGCCCTCTTCGGCTCTCCTCTCCTCCTCTCTTCATCACTGCATCTTTCTTTGGTGGTCTCCCTCTACGCCTTCTTTCTTTCGGTTTCGAAGGCCTCCCACTCTTCTTCAGCCGAACCATCACAGTAGTAAGGGGCTTGATCGACAAAATCTCTGACCCATCATCACCTTCTTTTTCATGTTGTTGATTTGCAGGCTCTTCATGTTTTCGTATCCTGAACATGTTGCAACTACTGCTAGGAGCCAAAAAGATTTCATCTTTCTCAATCAGCTTGGTAAGATGGCAAGTGAGGAAACTTTCATGAGCCAATGGCAAGTCATGGTAGTTTGACTTAATGAAGGTTGATATTGATGCTTTGCTTGAACCTTCACCTTCGTCCAATGCTTCAATAGCTTTGTATATCATCTGCAACCAAACCCAACCAAAGAAAAAAAAATGAGAACTTTCAATATATATATATATATATATATATTTATTTTTTAAGATTTTTTCTGTAATAGTTATACCTCTGAGTAAGGAGGGTGATCCGGGGTTTTGAATACAGGAAAGATTTGGTGAAGGAGAGCTTCAATGCGCTTGGTTGCCTCCATTGACACTGGGTGTCCTCGTTTGGAGCTTGCTAGGTTGATAATGGTGTCTCTGAGCCTTTTCATGGGGATGGTTTGGGCATCTGCTTCTGGGTCATTTTGTTTATTGCTGCATTCCACTCCTTGGACCTGAGTGGCAGTGCCCCAATTGCACATTTATTCAGGAATGGACAATGAGCTGAGCTCCTTGGTTTTTGGGTTTTAATGATCAATGGGCAGAGAGGGCTTTAAAGGCCCTATTCAGTTCCACTCTGCTCTTGTAGCGTGGCAGTATGGTTTGCACTTTGCAGTTCACGTAAATGTGGCGGATTGATTGGTGGAGGGGTACACTTTGTATTATATGACAAGTAGGGTCCACCTCGAACCAGCTTTTGAAATTTCGTTGTATGAAAAAATGGAATCTTTTTCGGAAGGGTAAACCTTTTTTTTTTTTAATGTTTTTATTGAAATCCAAGAGAAGGGTTATTAAGAAATAAAAACAGTTGCATATAAGAATAAGCTAGTTTGTAAAGATAATATTACCAATATATAGGGGGCGGAGCCCCGCCCCACCACCCTCCAAATTATTTTTTCTCCTACAACTATACTAGTAATAGGATATAGCCCTCCCAAAAAATTAGAACCCCCTAAATTATTTCTAAGATTTCTAGATAGTCCAATGGATTTTTAGTTAGCCTCATCAATTGTTTAAAACTTTATTATTTGTCCATTCCAATTATTCCTAAGATTTATAGTTAGTCTAAAAGATAATGACTAATAATTGATCTTCTCTATTGTCCAAAAAATTTATAATTAATCCAATGAATAATAACTCACTCTCTAGCATCATTGACAACCCATTTCCTAACATAATTTCAATTTTTTTTTCATCTTTAAGTATCTACAAAGCTTTTTGGTAGCTGCTAGTGCTAGCCCATTGCCCTATTTTCTCTCTTCTCAACACAAAAACTCTTATCTCAACCAAAATTATTAATCCATTTTTTTCCTTGTACAACATCATCTTCTTGACTCTTTAAAGAAGTGAATATGCAAGTGCATTTTTTTTTCTCTCTCTTTTATCAATCATCATTGTCATTTTACCATTAGTCTTATTTTTGTTTCTTTCTTCTGCCACTATATGTGTGTTGATATGCATAAGGGTATTTAAGGTATTTTTGTTCACATTTTTGTATTGCTTTTTTTTTTTTCTCCTACAACTATACTAGTAATAGGATATAGCCCTCCCAAAAAATTAGAACCGCCCCCCAATTATTTCTAAGATTTCTAGTTAGTCCAATGGATTTTTAGTTGACCTCCTTAATTATTCAAAATTTTATTACCTGTCCACTCCAATTATTCCTAAGATTTATAGTTAGTCCAAAAGATAATGACTAATAGTTGATCTTTTCTATTGTCCAAAAAATTTATAATTAATTCAAGAGATAATAACTCACTCTCTAGCATCATTGACAACTCATTTCCCAACATAATTTCAATTTTTTTTTCATCTGTAGGTATCTACGGAGCTTTGTTGTAGCTGCTAGTGCCAGCCCATTGCCCTATTTTCTTTCTTCTCAACACAAAAACTCTTATCTCAACTAAAATTATTAATCTATTTTTTTCCTGGTGCAACATTATCTTCTTGACTCTTTAAAGAAGTGAATATGCAAGTGCATTTTCTTTTCTTTCACTTTTATCAATCATCATTGTTATTTTACCATTAATCTTATTTTTGTTTCTTTCATCTGCCACTATGTGTGTGTTGATACGCATAAGGGTATTTAAGATATTTTTTGTTTACATTTTTGTATTCCTTTATTTTTTTTCTCCTACAACTATACTAGTAATAGGATATAGCCCTCCCAAAAAATTAGAACCGCCCCCCGCCCCCCAATTATTTCTAAGATTTCTAGTTAGTCCAATGGATTTTTAGTTGGCCTCCTCAATTGTTCAAAACTTTATTACCTATTCACCCCAATTATTCCTAAGATTTATAGTTAGTCCAAAAGATAATGACTAATAGTTGATCTTCTCTATTGTCCAAAAAATTTATAATTAATCAAAGGTGATGGGTAAGTCTAGTATAGCTCGTCGTTATGTTGTCGTCCACAAGAAACGAGCTCGTCCTAGAATTTAACTTCATAGGATGAGCTACACGACAGCCATCCATATAGCCTGCTTCCTCTGCCTTAACTTGGATCTACGCTATAAGCCTAGAGAGGTCGTCCAAGTATTGACGACCTCTCAACACTCGTCCAAGCATGGACGAGCTTCAACGGAAATCCTGCCATACATAGGAAAATACATGCTACGTGGAAAAATCCTAGGACATCGTTGTAACCTCTTTACAAATATTTCAACTTCCTACAGTAGTTATCTCCTAACCTCCACAAATGAGGGGGAAGTTATAAGATAGTAACCGCTCCTTTGACCCTATATAAACACCTTTCTTCGACAAAAAAAGTAAGTCTGAATCTCTCTAGATACTTTTGATAAAATTTGAATTCTTGATTTTAAGGAGAAAAACTAACTTCATCATCGGAAGGTCTTAGATCGACCAACCCCGGTCTCCTTTCATTTCTCTTACAGGCCTTCGAGATCTTCTATGTCCAAAACGTTCAGCCTACTGATCTGAAAGAGACCATAATCAAAAGGGATAATAACTAGCATCATTGACAACCCATTTCCCAATATAATTTTTTTTTTCATTTTTAGGTATCTACGGAGCTTTGTTGTAGCTGCTAGTGCCAGCCCATTGCCTCATGTTCTTTCTTCTCAACACAAAAACTCATATCTCAACCAAAATTATTAATCCATTTTTTTTCCTTGTGCAATATCATCTTCTTGACTCTTTAAAGAAGTGAATATGCAAGTGCATTTTCTTTTTTCTCTCTTTTATCAATCATCATTGTTAGTTTACCATTGGGCTTATTTTTGTTTCTTTCTTCTGCTACTATGTGTGTGTTGATGCATAGGGGTATTTAAGATTTTTTTGTTCACATTTTTGTATTACTATCTTTATTCCATTAAAGATTGTTGGGCATAATTTTGATGAGAACTGTTCTTTTATTGGATTTTTTTTATTTGTCTATAATAAACTATATAATTTTTGTATGTTCATTAATATTTAAGAATATAAAAATATATCAAAGTTAATAATGTTGTATTCAATATGAACTATGATTAATATATCAATACTACAATTCGGCCCCCCCTAAGTAAAATTTTTTGGCTACGCCCCTGCCAATATAATCATATATCTAGTGTAGGCAGCATCATAGAAATAGTTAGATATAAGAAAATCATACTAAAGTCGGATCAGAAATAAAATTCGAATAGTAAAATAGGTTGTCTTTATTTTATTTGAAATGAAACTAATCATATTCTCCGAAAAAAAAATTAGAACTAAAAATTTGATGATGCACGACAAAATCAGTAGACTGAATGCTTCGGGCTTCAATGGTTGGTAAAACGATAATCTGGAAAAACCTGAAGAGATGAACAAATTATCAAAGGTGACTGGGGAGGACTGGCCAAAAACCCTCCAATGATAAAGTCAGTGTATCTCTCAACTTTAAGAATTCCAAAATACTTGGAAAATGATCTCCGTACCTTTTTATTGGCAATAGTTGTTTATATAGTGCATGCTGTGAGCAGTTACCTGCTTGATAACTTCTCCTATATTAGAGGAAGTCGGAAAATTCGGAGTTAACTTCCATAACTGCCATGGAAGTGATATTATTTGGTCATACGTTCCATAACTGTCATTGGAGGTGGTTTCGTGGCAATAACTTTGATTTCGCATACGCATTCTGGAATACGGATATGGACCTCATCTAGGGATAACACGTGATATCTACGCTTGGAGTCATTGTAGGCCGTTCAAGGGTTTTCATGGACGGACGACACTAGTATGGACGAGCTTTCTGAGCCAAGTCATCTCTACTTCTTCCTTGGACGACCCCTACGGACGAGCTTGGAGTTGGATTATTTTGAGACACTATCAAAACTAATTATATTTTGTTTGTAAGTGTTTCCCTAATCACAACTCTTTTCCAAATAAATAACGAACCTGATCATAAAATAAAAATTAAAAAAAAAAAGGGAATTGATGATTTTTTTTTTTTTTTGATACGGGAACCATAAATTTCCATTCTAGAAATGAACTAAATCAAAGTATAAAGCTTTCAAAGCTGAAGGAGGAGAATCCTCAATCTAGAATACATGAGTAGTAATATGCCTAGCATAACGGGTTAGAGAATGAGCCACAAAATTAGTCTCTCTTCTCGTACTATTCACCAAAAACTAAGTAAGATCTACGTACTAGAAAATTTTGGATGTCGAGAAAATCAAGTCCAAGCCAAGAACTATGAGGACTTTGGGTTGTTAGAGCCTTAGCATTCGCTTTCTACAAAATATCTCATTTTACCATCTTAAAAGCTATTTTATCTATTATATCATACCATTTTACAACACATCTAACATCTCAAGCTCTATTTTTTTACCACTTTATTTAAATATTCTTTTTTATTATTACTTTTTTACTATTTCTCTCTCTCTTTCTTCTTCTTCCTCTCTTTCTCCCTCTTCCTCTTAAGCAACGAACAACCACAACTAATTAGCAACTTTAGAAAAAACCCAACCACACTCATTAAACCAAACACCGCCATTAATCACCACCATCACAGCAACCCCCACCACCACCACCACCACATCAGTCACAAACCTAACCACACCCACACTAATCAAACCCACGACCACCATCAATCACCACCACCACGACAACCCTCCACCATGACAACCACCACATCAATCACAAACTCAACCACACCCACACTTATCAAACCCACCACCACTAGAGAGAGAGAGAGAAACCCAACACCACCCACAGCCAAAACATCACCAAAACCTAATAGCAAGCAAACCCAACACCACCCATACCCACGGCCAAAACCCATCATTGAGAGAGCCACAACCTATGAACCATAAATCAACCCATCATGACCCACGTCAAACTTGAGAGACCCACGAGCTAGAGGAGAGAGCCAAACTTGAGAGACCTAAGACAGAGAGAAGACAGAGAGGTGTGGCTTGGTCAGGTGGCTTGCAGTGGGTTACGGTGACCTGTGATAGTGGTCCAACCATGGTGGCTTGGTGATGGTGTTCCACCATGGGTTTTGGGTTTGAAGAGGAGAGAGTAGAACGAAAGAGGGAAAAGGAAGAGAGAGAAAATGAAATGAAATAATGAGAGAGAGGAGAGAGAAGAAGAATCGGACAATAAAACCACAATTTTTTATTGTACCATCCTACTACAATACCATCTTAGATATAGGATGGTACTGTAGCAACACTGTAAAAAATTTTACAATTGACGGTCTCGATAATGCATCTTTTTAGTAATTTGATGCTAAAACTTAGCATATCTGGAATTTTACAACTCTGGATACTGATGATTTTAGGGACTTTGTTACATTGGCGTTATCACCTTCAATCACGATATTCTTGAAGCCAACTTCAATAGTGTGGTGGGCCTTTTGTGATTTTGAGCTAGACTGCCTCCTGCTGTACTAGGCCCAAGTGTTTTGGATAAGAAAGTTGCGATCGATCCAATTGCAACTCACCTTGGTCCGACTTGCACACAAATTATACCCCGTTTGCTGAAACTTTAGTTACATGCCCATGGCTAACGAAGTTGCTATAGAAAAAGTTATGGCAGATAAATGCAATAAAACAATGGTAAAAGAAATACATCACTGATAGGCAAAATAAGTAAAAGATCCTTAATCAAAGCAAGGAAAAGGAACACATTATAGGTGAAATTGCAAAGAGAGGAAACAACAATAAGTAAAATCACAGAGGAGAAAAATCGGTTTGCTGTTTTTTATTGTATTACGGAGTTAAGGCCAGGGAAGGAACCACTTCCTCAATGTGAATAACCGCATAAGATAGTCCTGCTGTAGAAATTATCCACTTTGAGAGAACGGGCTTGAATGGCTTGTGCCCAAACGAATTCCTTATCCCCAACAAAGGGTAGGCTTTTAGAGGGAGAGAAGGGATTAGCCTATTGGTGCATGCTTACCGTTCTACCCTCACTATTTTTTTTTCTCTTTTCTCTTCGCTTTGTTACTAGGATTCTTTCCCACTCTTTTCTTTCTTCCTTAGTGCTTACTCATGAGGTGCTATGGTGATGGTGGTGATATTATTCTCTCCTAGAGGTTGCTATTGTTGATGTTGATGTTGATGATACTGTGCAAGGCAAGGGCCCTTTATATACTGTCTGCCATGACTGATTTTTACCATTTTAGCCTTTAATCACTTTTGTCTGGATTATGGGGTCTTCCCCGACCACCCATAGGTTTGTCAGCTGTCCAGCTGCCACTACTTACCTGTGCTGGCTGTACTACTCCTCATTACCAGACAAAGAAGACTGTTTTATTTGCTTGTTCACCGTGACATTCTCATCCACCATAGTGTGGGTATTCTTTCTCACTATCTCTCATGGCATGCATCTAGTGGTTCCAACTTATCCTCCCTCTTTTGGGTGGTATGTCATCCCAGCAGGACATTTTCCCCAAAAGAGTTTAAGCGGGAACCCTAGAATAAGCTTTCCCTTCTCCCCACCACCAGACCATACCCCCTCTTACCTCTATCTCATGCCCACCACTCTTGTATTGGCTGTGTATAGGTTAGTAGTGCCTGCGCCGTGCTCCACTCCTCGTGTATGCCAAAAGCTTGTCTACTGCTTATGCGTTTGCCATAGTCTAGAGGCTCGCCTGTGCATTCTGTCATTCATCCTTGACCTCTTATGGCGTGAACTGTTTTCTGATTTTCATTCTTTATTGGCTTGCTCCTTTTAGGGGCTTGGCCTTGCTTGATCATGAGTCTTCCCCCTTTTAGCCCATTCTTTGCTCCTTCCGTAATTTTGTTGACATTCTTACCATACTACTATGTCATTCCTGCTATGGTGTTATTTGACCCATGCTTACTGGGCTTCTTTTGGGTCTGCTGTGTATTCTTCTCTCAATTGGTTACAATGTCCCAGTTTAGTCATTGGGCTTATACTTATGCTATTTTTGGGCTTTCTTGGTCCATTATATTGCTTGTGGGCTCCTTTGACCCATTTCTTTCTCCTTGGGCATCCTTGGCCCATTTGCTTTCCTTAGGCATCCTTGGCCCAATTCCTAATTCTGCATTCCTATAAATTTTTACTAACTCTCTTAGGCTTCCTTGGCCCAATTACTTTATCCTTCATCCTTGGGGCTCAAGGACTTTCCATCAGCCCTTTACTTTCTTACTTCATTACTTCGGGCCTACTTTGACCCATTTCTTGCTTTTCTACATCTCATAATGTTCATGAGTTTACTACTTCATTCTCTAGGCTCCTCTGGGCCCATTTGTTTTCCTCAATGCCCATTTATTTATTTTATGGGCCTATAATTCATTATTCCTGCTAGGGGTGTACATGGTTCGGTTCGGTCGGTTTTGGAGAAGTATTTTGCACCACACCTATAAGATGCGGTTTCACCCGATGCTTAACCACACCTCACTTTTGGAAGATAAAAACCGGTCTACACAAGGTGCGGTTATTCTTAGCGGCTCGGTGCGGTTCATTCGCTTATATGAGTTGGATTTTAAAAAATTCCTATTCTAGGCTTTGGGCTTTTAGGCCTTTAAAAGATAGCATTTTGAGCATAATAACTTCTTTTAACTGACTTCTTTTTAACTAAGCTTTTCTTTATCAAGTTCCAACCACAAGAAGACAACTCCAAACCTCAAATGCACAATTATAGAGTATCAAGTCTCAACTATAAGCCTGTCAAATTAAACACGTATTTATTAAATACATTAGCACATATTAATTAATCTAAACCTGTCACAACATTCTAAATCAAACACACAATTATAGATTATCAAGTCTCAACCATAACAAGAGAATTCCAGCACGGCAGCAACATTAACATTAATATTTCTATCATAGTATCACATCAAATATATGCAGTAGCACAGGCCCAAGGAGGAGTAGTTAAAAAGCACTACAAAATAGTCAAGTAGTGCTTGAGAAGCACTATACAAATATACATAATAGATGTTGGACCAGAATATACACAACTACATATTTTTCACAAAAAATGGAGACAGTCTACTCTACTAAGACTAATAGTGTGTTTATTCAGTGTTTGTGTTGTCATGTGTGCATCTAGTAAACAAAAATAAAGCAAAGAGCAGCAAAAAAGTATCAAGCCAACAACCAACAGCAGCCCAAGCACCCAAAAACTCCTAATTTGGTCCTCCATGATTAAGCCAGCAATTCAACCACAAAAAATTTCGGCAATCAGCTAGCCAATAACTCCAACTCCAAGTCATCATATATTCATATACCAAAAACTCCATCCCTATAATGTCAATCCCCAAAAAACAATGATAAGTAGAAAGTAAAAAAGCAATACATGACAATTAACACCATTACAAACAGCAGCCAACAAACATAAGCAAATTACATAAAATTTTTAAGTTACCTTAGATAGCTAACTCCAAAAAACAACCCCACCATCCAAATCAGTCTAGAACAGAATCTGCACCCATAATGGGTTTCGGTGCAAGCTCTAAAAAGGGGGAAAAAAAACAAATTGTATATAAATAATAACTCACAAATAAATAAATAACAAAAAAAAGTAAGAGAACTTATAAATAACAAAAGCAGAAAAAAAAAAAAAAAAAAAAAAAACTTAGAAAAGAACATAAACACATTACCTGATTCAAGTTCATAGTTTTCCACTTCATCCATTGCCTCTCGTTGGTTAATTGAATCCTTGGACCTCAGCCAATTTTGTGTACAAATCAAAGCTTCAACAGTATTGGGAGACAATGAGCTATGAAAAGGATCCAAGACACGACCCCCTGTGCTAAATGCAGATTCTAATGCAACGGTAGAGACGGGAATTGCCAAAACATCACGGGCAACTTGAGAAAGGATCCTATATCTTGAAGAATTCACTCTCCACCAATCAAGAATATCAAAGCCTTCCGTCTCCGGATTTACACTAGCTTCTAACAAGTATCGGTCCAATTCAGATTTGCATTCTACACTATCCTCATCTGCGAAGTGCTGTTTGTAAATGTTATTGTACCTCTTCATCCTCTCTTTTGCACTACCAAAGCCACTTAGCATGGAGGACATGGCAGCAACATCGCTACTACCAAACTCACTAGTCTCACTAGTCTCGCTAGCACTAGCTCTACATGGGGTCCCCATTACTCCACTATATTGCTTATACAATCTATTCAAAGCTTCCCTAACTCTCAATCCTAACTCATCAGCCTTCTCCTTGTCATACCATTGCTTAAACCAAAATCTCACATATTTCAATTTATATCTAGGATCAACCACAACAGCCACAAACAACATCGGATTTATCCTATCAACACTTCCCCAATACTTATCATACTTCAATTTCATTCTTTGTGCCATACCCTTTAACAAAGGATCACCCCTACCATTACACAATTGATTTAACTGGTCTTGAAGACTAACAAGCTCATGGAAATACACATTAGTAGAAAATCTTAAAGTTGCCTCATAGAACATACCAAGAAACTTTGTAAAAAGTCTTACATTTTCCCAATTTAAAAACCTAGGGGGACCGCTAGATGGATCCTCAAAATAACGAAGGAAATGACCATTATCTTCCTCCATCCTTTCAAATGCAGCCACAAACTTTAGTGCACTTTTTAACATTAAGTAAGTTGAATTCCACCTAGTAGACGCATCAAGGCACAACAAATTTTTGCTTTGAATTTTTTCTTTTTCAACACATGCCTTAAACTTCTCAAATCTATTAGGAGAGGATTTCACATACCTTACTACATTACAAACCTTAACAATTGACTCATTAAGGTCCTTTAGCCCATCTTGCACAATTAAATTCAAAATATGGGCACAACAACGCACATGACGGAACTCACAACCCAAGAGGCTATCCACCCTATCCTTTGTTTTCCTCCTAAGATATTCTATGGCCACATCATTTGAACTTGCATTATCAACAGTAATTGTAAAAATATGATCAATCCCCCACTGAAGCAAACAAGACTCAACCACCCTACCAATGGTCTTACCTTTATGATCAGGTTCTAAGCAAAAATTCAAAATCTTTTTATGATAAACCCAATCAACATCAATATAATGTGCAGTCAAATAAAGGTAATTAAGGTTTTGGATTAAAGTCCAAGTATCAGTTGTCAAACAAACCCTTTGACCAGCCATTAAAACCTTTCTCAAACTCTCCTTCTTCCTAATGTAAAGTCTAAGACAATCCCTTGCAACAGTAACCCGAGAGGGAACTTCAAACCTAGGCTCTACCTTTGCCATAAAATCAACAAACCCGCCATGCTCAACAAACCTAAAAGGTAGTTCATCAACAATTATCATCTTAGCTAAGGCCATCCTTAGTCTTTCCACACTAAGCTTCCTCAACACCAGCTCATTACCACCCTCTCTCTCCCCTTTTTTTTTTTCACTTTAGTAACTCAAAGTGGTTTGGCCTTTATCACACCTATAGGGGTACTTTTTACAACCAGATTTTATATGAGACCACATGGTGAAGGTTCCATTTCTCTTTGGGTGACAGTTATAACTCTTTTTACAATAGTTACACTGGGACTTAGAATAAAAGGGGTCACATCTCTCCATTTTAAAGAAATGGTCCCATATCTTAGAAGGCTCTTTACCACCATTAGTAGTAGCTTGTTGAGTTTCTGTTTGTGTCTGAGGGGGTGCAGCACCTGATGGTGGAATGGGAGATTGTGTATTTGGTTGATTAGCCTCTGCACATGAACTAGGAGTAGGCTTAGTAGAGGGGATGGAAGAAGACGCACAAGCAACCATGATCTAATTACATCAATATAAATAACAATCACATATACATAGTAATTAAGGAATCAACAACAAATAAATTATGCAAGCAACCTTTAACTTAAACACACAGTCATACACTAATTTGAATAAAATATTAGGAAACAAAAACTATACAAGCAGCTTTCTCAGTGCTAAAATCACAACATATTAGCATGATATAATAAACTAAAATCACAACAGTATAATCAATCAATAGGATGATCAACAAATAAATTTACAATCTTTGAACCCTAGAAACAAAATCAAACAACAAACAACATGAGTGAACCTTAAAAAGAAATATTATATATTTATATATATAACTAAAATCACAACAGTATGATTAATCAATAGGATGATCAAAAAATAAATTTACAGTCTTTGAACATAGAAACAAAACCAAACAGCAAACAACATGAGTGAACTTAAAAAAAAAAAAAAACACTAAAAAGAAAAGCAAAATCAAACACAAACATGAAAGTTTGACACAACATGGTGGATTGACAACAAAATAAAAAAATAATCCTTAAAATAAAATCAAACAAAAAAGAAAAAAAAATCAAAAATTGTGAACTCAAAACAAATATAAATAGTATGAGAAAATACCCAAGAACTATTTAAGCCTTTGAGATTTATTCCTTTACTAGGCTGAAGCTGAATCTTTTAAATTACCCCTGAAATTACAAGAAAATAACCAAAAAAAAAAAAATAGAATCAACAAGAAACATTTAGTAACCATAAAATAAAACTAAAACAAAGTAGGGGTTAGGGTTACAAAAGACAGAACTACATAATGGCAGAGCAATGGTGGAGCACGGAGATGAAAAGTAGATTGATTATCTTAGGTATTACTATTAGGAATTTCATGAGACTTTGAGAGAAAAGTCTTTCTTTGTGAGAGAGTGAGACTGAGAATCAGATATGAGTCTTGAGAGTAAGACTGAAAGCTTGTGTTCTTAAATAGGAGAAGGTTAGGTCGGAGGCTAAGATTGAGAATTTGAGAGGGAGAAATTACTGTTTGTTCGGCGGGATTAGAGTATGGAAAAAAAATTATGTGGCTGAGTGCAAAAGAGAAGAGAAAAATGGTTGGTGGGAGCTTGAAAATCTGAGATTGAGAGGGAAACATTATTTAATTTATGTGGCTGACTGAGAGCAAAAAAAAGAAAATAAAAATGGTTAGGTGAGAGCCTGAGATTGAGAGGGAAAAACTAATGTTTGATCGGCGGGAAGGGATTAAAGTTTGGAAATTGGAAGAGAAACGAAGGAAATATTGAGTGATGACTGAGTCTGAGTTCTGAGACTGAGAGGCAAGACGAAAGAGTCTGAGAGTTAAGATTTGAGAGGAGCAAAAGTCTAAAGACTAAAGAGTAGAGACTAAAGAGAAGAATGGCTAATGAGAGCAGCTGAGCAGAGGAGAAAAAACGTGTGACTGAGATTAAAAGAGGAAAAAAGTGTGCGGCTGAGATCAAAAGAAGAAAAAAATATCTTGTACAATAACCGACCAGCAGTGACTAAACAATGACAAACATTTTTTTTTAATTTTTTTTTTCAAAAAATGCAAGTGGGACTGAGGGAGATTATTTTTTTTCCTTCTTCTTCCTTTGCTTCTCACTGTTCTCAGTTCTCTCAGTTTCAGTCTTTCAGACACGCCAAACTGGTTCTCTCTCTCTCTCTCCCTCTCAATTTCTTTTATTTTAAAACTGATGAATGATTATATATATATATATATATATATATTATATGTATAAGTTATATATTTATCGGTTCAGTTCGGTTTCTCTTCAGTTTGCAGATCTTGCTGCCGACCACCACACCGACCGACTTTGGTAACGGAAAAAGCCTACCGATCATCGCGCCGGGAACCTTCGATGGAGCTTTCAGTGGGTCGGATTGGCGTGGTTTTGGGCGGTTTTGTTGGCGCTGGTGAGTTCTTGAATAGGCCTAATTCCTGCCACTCGGGTTTAATGGTTTTATTTCCTATTAATCCACTAACTCTTTCCTGCCCATATTGTTGGGCTTCTTCCTATTGCTGGACTTTTCAAAATGAGCATCAACAAAAAGCAAATTCTATCACTCTTCGGCAAGCTAGCAACTCAGCAACTTCAACACTATCCACTACTTGAAGAACATAGATTGAAAAGGATGCCATGACTTATGATTGGCCATTTCATATGACAACTCCATATCCGGTGAAAGCTATGTCTGAAAATACTGTAGTATCGAAGTTAAGCTTTGTAGTGATCATCAGAAGGAAGCATCCATATGATAGTAAATAACAAATAGACTAATAGAGGAATGATAATAATGTGATGCCTAAATAATTACATGACCACAAACATTGTGTATGACCAAGGTTATTTAATCAAAAACCAAAAAAAAAAAAAATGTTAAAAAATAAAGTTATGGAAACTTTTGGCGATAAAGTTTTAATTAGAGAAATTCATTACTTATCCCAAAGTACTACTACAAAAGGGTCTAATTTATAATAAATTCAGTGATATAATTTAACCTAGAATAAATTATTTTAATAATCTTAATATAAGTCTTTATCAAATAAATCGTAGTGTAATTATAGAGTACCACATGAAAAAAAAGGGTAAAATACAGTTTACAAATAACATTCTCTTGCTTTGAGCTAATATCAAGTCCAAAATATTTGAAAACTGACAAAATTATTATTTTTCATTTTTCTCCTCTTTCTTACGTTGATTAAGAATCAAGTTAATCAATTTTAAAATGTGTTGAACTGCGCTTGTATCAACTCAAGTTATAAGAAGTTAATTGTATTTTACTCAAGTTATATATATATATAGCCTACAACGTACAAGGCACTTCTATTGAATAACATGCCATGCGTAGGCATGACATGTAAGCTTAAATTTTCATTAAATTTCTATATTTATTTAAAAAAAGGGGGTAATATATAGTTTTGGCCCTACAACTCATCAATATTTTGATTTGGTCCATGACTCCATGTTCTTTTAATTGCATTTAATGTTACTTACTAACCTTTTGCATTGTTCTAGTTATATAGAACCGTTCAAATTTGTTTTGAAAATTATTAGGTACTTCCGAGTATCATAAATATGTACTTTCCCTTCTCACATGAATAGTGAGTTTTACTATGAATTTAATTAGTAGTACCCACCATTCATGTGAGAGGAGGAAATACGCATATATGGTACTCCGAAAGTACACAATAATTTCTTGGTCAACGGAACCTTATCTTGGTTGACAGGACACTCTTTTAATCCAATTGACAATTTATTTTTGTGGGGCAAAAGAAAAGAGTAAAAGAGATTGCATTGAATTAAATGGGAGGATTTGTGGGGGCCAAAAAGGCAGAGATTGATTAGGGTTTAGAGACCTACACCATTCAACTACATGCCATTATTAACAAAGCATGTAAGGAACAGTTTGTTTGTTTGTTTTTTTTTTTTTTTTTAAATGAGAAACACAGTTTGTTTATATAAGAAGGACGAGAGTGAAAGAAATGAATAAAGTTTTTATTTTTATTTTATTTTTTATAAGAATATTCTTTTCATTACCTTGTTTGGAAGCTTAATAGAAATGATTCTTTTCCATCTTAAGCCCAATTTTTATTTCTCAAAAAATAAGAGGATTTGGAAGGAATAAAAGTCTCCATAATACCCTTATTTGTTTTTTAAATGATTATACTCCTACTAATTTTTTTTTCCCACTCACATTTCTCTTTAAGGCTTTAACTCCCACATGATATTACTTTCCATTTCATTCCGTTATTTTCAAACATCCAAGAAATAATGAGATCAACTTTTATTTTGAAGAGATAATGAGATTAATATTTAATTAATTTCCTTTCCATTCCATTTCATTCCATTCTTTTTTTTCTATTTCATTCCTCTCATTTCTTCAGGGCATTAACATCATGGAAAATAGAGTTTTAGTCCAATCTAAGCTAAAACCTCTCACTTTTCCTATTTTAGCTAAATTTGCTATTCATATACACCTACATCAACCTTTCGACTCAATCTCCATTCTATATTTGTGAACAATACCCACATTGAGTCCTAACATCTAGACATGTTCCTAATTGCTCATTTATGAAACCCCAATTAAACTATATATACATCATTTTAATTTGGAGGATCATACTAAAAGCATGCTCATAGTGAAGATCTAGAAAGATAAATAGTTGCCTATGTCATCTGTCCATAATATAAGTTCACCCATCACAAATAAGAAGCTATGGTGAGCTAACTCATAGACAAAGAGACAAAGGTGGTGGAACCAAGGGAATCAATTTCGTACCGGAGGTTGTACCGATTTGACCGGTAGAACGATATATTTCGGTACTTGTTAATATCGGTATAGCATTTCGGGTTTACCGCTATTTTTTATATTTATAAATATATATTATAATAAAAATAAAAGTTTACCATAAAACATTACCTCAATTCAGAACAAATTATTCATAGTTTTAGACTTTAGCATACTAAGAAAACAAATAATACTAATAAGTTAACGCAAATAAGTTATCATTCTGCCTTTACAAATATTCAAAAATTACAAAATTGAAAAGGAAAAAAAAAAAAAAAAAAAAAGCTTATTTCTATATCAGCTGGTACGCTCAGTATTGACTAAAACCCCCGAAATTGGCTGGTATGTCCAGTATGACTAATATTTAAACCAGTATGAAACGTTGACGTTTCTATATCGGTGCACGTATCGGTACAGTACATACCGATGGTATCGGCCGGTACGATATGGTATTGACCACCTTGGGTAGAACACAATTTTGATTGAAGCTACATTCTTATCTTAGGAGCCTAAAGAAATAAAAAATATACCGATAAGTTAAAGGTTCCCGAGTGACAAATCAATATATATCGGTACGTGTTTGGGATTATGAAGTAATCAATGAAAGAAAACAAGAAAATTTAAAAGCTTAGAGTCACGAATGAATTTGCTATCTTTAAGACAATACTTGCCCCCCCTCTCCCATACAATAGTTTTCTATAGGGTTACTATCAAATTTGTCTCCATGATACAACCAAGTCATAATTCTTCGAGAAACAATCTTGTAGAATTATGTGAATTTGTCAAATGGTGTAAAAATGTGTAATATATATAATCGATATTTATATACAATGATGAATGGTCCATGAAAAACACCTCTTGAAAGTCACTTCGGTAAATACAGGCCTTAAATTTTGCACCTTGGTTGTTACTAGCCTTTTGAGAAAAAAAAAATATTGCCTCTTTTTTAAATTTATTTATAGAATTCTACAAAATATGAGCATTATGTAACTGTCTCGCTTGAGTGAGATTTATAATCTCACTCAAGCGAAAGTTAGGGATACGCCTTGTGGTAGAATTAATTCTAGTGCATTGTGGAGACTTTGTGGTGATATGTCCTGTTAGTTAAAGATGAGGTTGTGTTGCGCCAACCAGATTGCCTAGGCTAGAAAGTAGGAAAAAAAATTAAGAAATGTCATTGGAGATTTAGGGGATCCAAAAGGTTTTGAGGAGGTGAACACCAATTATTTACCAAGTATTAGGCCTTGGAAAAAGTAGTTAGGTAGTCCATGATACCACACATGTTTAGCCTTGAGGCTGCCTCGTAAGACGAGGGGTTCTTGGAAGACCTCAACGAGAACACTGTTGGAAGGCAGAGTCGTGACTTGAGAAAAAAATTGAACGGGTTGGGAGACGGTTGTGATTGCATTTCTAGAGAAAGAAGATAACTTTTTGGGGGTAACCTTTGCTCGATGTTGCTCGAGTGGGCTCGAGTAAGTGTTGAATCAAACTTTCTATTTGCTAACTGAAGCACTCATTTGCTATTGATACACTTTGTTAGCCAATCACATTGTGGCCTTGGTCGAGCGGGCCTAGGCTCCTTTAAGAAAGCCACTTAAACTTTATATTTTAACTTAATTTTTTCTCCATCCTTTTATTGCCAAAGTTAGAATATTCAAAAACATTACAACCTACACTCATATACACCAATATATACACAACCAACACATGTAGGTTCACTATTAGATGAGCATACAACATATCCAAGGTAGGAAAAACATAAAACAAAAAACTGATATGCTCGGATGGAAACAATATACAAGCAATGTAAAAGTCCATTTAGGGTATATAAGAAAGAGAATATGGTTCTTGAGTAGGGGCATCTTTACTTGGAACTTAGGGTGTTCATATACACCTTGACTTGCAAAAAAGATAATAATTTATATACATAATTATTTTTAAACTAACTAATTTTTCTACCTAAAAAAATATATTTAACACTCTCACTTTAGAATTCAAAGAATTTGGTTAAAAAAATAATAATATTGATCCTCCAAACATAATCCCTAACTCTTTTAACAAAAAATAAAAATAAAAACCCAAATAAAAATAATAAATATTAGCTCAAATAACAACAAAAATAGTTTAGACAACAATGAGATTATAATAAACAACAGCAAATGAACAAAATATTTAACAAAAAGTCCGTTCAAAAAAAAAAAAATCCCTAATAATTTATGTGGGGAGTGGAACAGTCACTTCTTGGACCTAAAGCCCAAGAAGCAATTGGGTCATGGGAAAGAATTGGGCCTAGCCTATGTTTTGAAAGGAAGGCTCAATGGGTAATAAACCATGAAAGAAGGAAAGCTGGGTCATCCAAAGTATTACGGAAAAAATGAGTGACACAGGAGATTAGTTCCAGTGGAAAAAGTAAGGTGCCGCCTTACCTGAGGTATGGTGCACGGGTGATCCATGTATGATTTTAGGAGATTTTTGGAACCATGGGAAAGTTCCAAAACATGTAAGAAGGTTGAAGATTTTTACCTCCGCATTAATGATGGGACTCTTACCTCACCTTTGCCGCATTAAATACAAGTGAGATAGCTTAAACAGTAAAAACAAACCCAAAAGTTAGAGCTCCAGGATATGGGAGGGGAGGAATTCGGTAAAGTTGAGAAAAATATCCCTGAGACTCTGGCAGGCAACATGATAGCTATAGTGATAAGAGTAAAGATTGAAGCTATATAAGGGGGAGGAGAGGTAAAAGATAGGGAATTTAAAGAATAGAGATAGAGAAGAAAAATCAGTAAGAGAGAGTAAAGATAACACTGCAGGAACGTGAGAGTTATCTATTGTAATACCTAGGTTGAAATTGTAATATTTGAGTTGAAAGAAATCAATTGCTTGAGTTTCCCATTGTGGAGAGTTTTTCCCTTATGTTTAATTATTTGTTAGTTGATTGAATGATTTGAGTGTGAATCCATGAAAGACACCACAGGACCAAGTTTTTACGTCCCCACAATTTAGATTTGTAACTCGTCCAATCCATTTCATAAAAATAATTTTTAATTTCATTTTTCTTAAAAATATAGTACCAAGAGAGATATTGTGGCCGTGAGTTCTCCTTCTCGCTACCAACAACTTTAATCTTCTTGGCTTTGTAGTTGCAACATCTCTACTCACCTTGGCTTGCAATTGCAGTAGGTATTATTCATTGTTTACTGCCTCTCTCTCTCTCTCTCACACACACACACACACACACACACACTTTCTCTATTTTTCTTTTGTCTATCATCATTTTAGACTATCTCTCACTTTATCTCATATAGTATTTTTAGTTTTCACTTTATCTCTTGTCAATTCTTTTTTAATTTGCTTTTTCATTTTGTTAGTATAAGAAAACTGCAAAATTTCATGTATTTATAATTTTTTTTTGTGATATTAAAATATTAAAATTCCTTTTTTATTAGATAAGTTACCTTGGAAATATTTCCTAAACCCGCCATTATTCCCAAGGCATAAGACATAAAAGAAAAGAAAATATTGCGTCAGCTAGAGTAGTGACTTTTGTGTGAAATATTGGAATCCAAAGTGCAGTACTGGAATGTAACATCAAAGGTAGATGAATTGAGTTTGACAATAGCGGGCATATTATTGACAATGCAAAAAGTGTAATAAGATTTATTAATTTCACTTTGAAATAAAAGGTGGGGTTAATTTTATGGTTAAGATTTTTTTTTATCTGTTAATTTTCTTATTGTATAACTCAATTTTAAGGGTTTATTTGGTATATCAATTTAAACATATATTTTTAGTTTTTAAACAACATTATACGTATTTTTACACACTTGTTCATCCACACGTATTTTCAAAAAAATTGAAAACTGCTGTCACATATGTACCAAATGGCCATCACTTTTTGAAAATGAGATTTTTTGAAAAGACTAAAAAAAAAAATAAAAAAAAAAAAAAGAAGAAGAAGAAGAATAGTCTGAGAACACTTTCTTGTTTATCAGTGCCATGTGATTTAGGAAAAAGGCACTTAAGTGTTTTGAGTTAAGCCGGTACGAATCCTTATATTAGATTAGTTCAGAATTTTTTTTTTTTTTTTTTTTTTTTTATATTCTTATTTGGTAAGTTTTGATAGATCACAATTTATGTATCATTATTGATTTTGTAATGATTGGAGTCATAGAACTTCTTAGGTCTGCTGACACACCTTTGTTTTCTAATGTTTTTATTTTTATTTTTTTTATTTGGGGACTTGGTTTTATAACGTTTGAGTTTTGCCAATTTCACATAAACTTTTCAAATTGACTAGTAAGGTGAGAATCCAATCGGTAGGTGTTACATTTATCTTTTTTTATAATAGGAAAATGTTTTTATAATAGGAAAATGTTAATGCTCTAAGATATTGGTTTATGAAATCCTTTTAGAAATATTTTATTGAGAGAATAATAAAATAATAAATATTATTAACAATTTTTTATAAAATTAATGTCAAAACTTTCTTATTATAATT
Source organism: Lithocarpus polystachyus (assembly GCA_033629205.1). Lineage (NCBI taxonomy): Eukaryota > Viridiplantae > Streptophyta > Magnoliopsida > Fagales > Fagaceae > Lithocarpus > Lithocarpus polystachyus. Next base: position 28,837,823 of record CM066171.1, read on the forward strand.
TATTAACAATTATTTTAAAGATATCGTCGACACGACCCTTTATAATATACCAAAACCACATCCACATGAGAGGAGTATTAAACTTGAAATAAAACCCCAAGTGAAAAAGAACCAAACAGAAATTGGTCAAAATAAGGGAGCTCAAGTGCAAAAAAGAAAACTTTAAGTGAGATAAATAAATAGTATAGTAATAAAAAAAGAGAAAAAAAACAAAAGAGAAAGACAGATGTAGACCACGTCATCGAAGAGTGAACCTCAACGGTTGGATTTAGTTCCAATCCCATCATATCCATCATTTGGCAGTAAAAGACACCACCGTTCCTTATTTTCTCTCTCTCTCTCTCTTTCCTTTCCCTTCCCAATTCCCCATTCACTCACTCACGATACCACCTCAGCACCTAACCCAATTTCTCTCTCGAAAATCAAAACCCCCCTTTTTCTCTTTCCTTAAAGAACCAAATAGAAATTACAAATTACAAAAACAAAAACAAAAACAAAAAAAAAAAACAGAAAGAAAATTAGAAATCCCCCTTTCCTCTTTTCTCTCTCTTTCTCTCCTCTTCCAAGTAAATCTATCTTTCTCTCATGGAGCCGATACCTCAGGTTCCGTTTCCTCATCCTCATCCTCCGCCGCCGCCGCCTTCCACCGCCTACGTCACCGCTCCCAACCTGGTACCCATGGCCCCCACACCCACATCCGCGGTGGTCCCCACCATGATCACCACCGAAGCTGCTGCTGCTCTCAACCACATAGCTCATGCACCCGCACCCGCTCCCCCAAATATCGCCCAAACCCTCAATCATAATCACACCGCCGCCCCCCACAATCACCCTCCTTACGCTGAGGTACCGTACCACTCAATAACTCACTCCACACACTTCCCACTTTAATTTTTCTTTTTTCTTTTTTTTTTTTTTGGGTAATAAATTTTGTTGTTTGTTTTTGTTGTAGATGATATATGCAGCCATAGCAGCTCTGAAGGAGAGAAATGGGTCGAGCAGGCGAGCCATAGCGAAATACATAGAGCGAGTCTACTCGGACCTCCCACCCACTCACTCGGCCTTGTTGACTCACAATCTCAAGCGCTTGAAGAACACTGGTCATCTCGTCATGGTCAAGAAGTCTTACAAGCTCCCTAGATCTGATCCTGCAGCTGCTACTTCTACATCTCTTCCTTCTATTCCTGGGCCTCCCAAGGCCCAGTCCCAGGCCCAAGCCCAAGCCCGTCCCCGCGGCCGCCCTCCCAAGCCCAAGCTCGATGCCAATAACACCGCCGCTGCCATCTCTCATTCTCAGCCCATTCCTCAGCAGCAGCAGCCCAATGCGCAGCCCGTTTTGGTTGCTCTTGGGCTCGTCGACGAGCCCAATGTCAAAAGACGTCCCGGCCGTCCCCGGAAGTCTGGGCCGGAGGGGCAGCCTGGGCCTGGCCCCAATGTCAAGAAGGGAAGAGGCCGTCCACCTGTGCCTCTTGGAATGAAGAACATGGCAAGGTTAGGTAAGAAGACTCCGGGGCGTCCTCCTAAGCCCAAGTCAGTAACGGGCGCATTGGGCCCTAATGGGCTTAAGAGAGGCCGTGGGCGCCCACCTAAGGCCCAGCTGAAGACTATGGTTATTCCTTTTGCTAATAATGTAGCGGCAGCAGCAGTAGCACCACCAGTGGCAGTTGCACCACCAAATGCTGCACCAAATGCTGCGCCAAATGTAGGAGGAGCAGCCGCCGCCGCCGCAGCAGCAGCAGCAGCAGCAAGTGGAAGGCCAAGGGGCAGACCGAAGAAGGACGCCGCGGCACCCGGGACTGTGCATATGCCTGCTTATGGTTTTGGATTTGGGCTTGGTAGTGGTACTGCAGTTCTGCAGCAGCCCATTAAGCGGCGCGGCCGACCTGCCAAAGTTGGCGTTCCCATTGCCGGTAGGCCACAGAAGCTCAAGCCCAAGCCCAAGAACCGCACCGGCAGGCCCGTGGGTCGGCCTAAGAAGGTAATATGAGTTACTTTTTTTTTTTTTTTTGTTTTAGTTGACACACCTTATAATATTGCGTCACATAAGTTTTTGAGGTAAAAGAAAATATTACCATGTTAAAGGTTTAGAAGTATTTTGGGAGCAAAAATAGAGGTGGTATCTATTTTATTTGTGATTTGTGTTCTATTTTGAAATATTCTCTTTGCATGGCCAAAAATTGTAGTATATGTTTGAGGGGTATGAGAATTTCTTCTTATGGAGTATCATGTTGTTATGTTGTACACACAAGAAATTTACTGGAAATGGTAAAATGTTTAAAAGGGAATAGAATGATGTAATTATGGATTTACAATGTGAGTTTATTTTAAGTTGTTCAAAGTGATTTTTGTTTAACTATTGCATCTTTTTCGATGTTGTGTTTTGGGTAATTTCTTGTTAAACTATTATTTTTGTGAAGTTTATATGTGGAATTAGACTTGCAGTTTGATTTATCTTTGTCTAAATTTAATTTTGTGGTGGTGTGTATGTGTTGAATTTATTCTCATTTGGCCTTTTACCATTTTGAGAAAAAAGAATGCAGCATTGGCCATGTATACAGCATCTGATACACAGCAGGTCGCCTATGAAGATATTAAGAGGAAGCTGGAATATGTTGTAAGTTAGATTATTCTTATGGCCACCAGCAGTTTTATTTTACATTATAGTGAATTTGTATTTATGCTATGAATATTTTATTTGCAGCAATCTAAGGTGAAGGAAGCTGTTGGTGTGCTAAAGCCTCAGATAACCAACGAAAGCGCAATCAGTGCAGTGGCGGCAATTCAAGAGCTAGAAGGGCTTGCAACAATGGACATTAGTGGACCGCTACTAATCGAGTCTCAACAGCCACCACAACTGCCACAACAGCTACCACAGCCACATCTGCCACAGCAGGCACTTCTGCCACAACAGCTGCCACAGCCGCATCTGCCACAACAGCTGCCACACGTGCAATTGCCATTCCTCCACAATTAGTAAGAATTGTGTTTAGTTAATCATGACCCTGTTTGCAAGGAAATCAAGATTGAACCTCTTTAGTGAGGATCGATCAATATGTTGCTCTGAAGTGTGTTAACATAGCACAAGAGGGAAATGATTTGTAAAGGGAATAGGATGTAGCAAAACTAATTTGTCATTGATGTTGGAGATGGACCATGTCCTCCGAGTTTGCTGTTTATTTAACTTCAGAATGACTGTGAATCGTTCTTTTTTATTTTTTTAGGTGGTACTGGTAAGTAACCATGAATCATATTGTCTCTTTGACTGATGACTTTAAATTCAATTTGATCACAATTGAACAACTTTGTGAATTACATGAAAAGTAGCAGTTTAGAATCCTTTCAGATAGAACTTAAGGGTGAGGAAGAAATTGACAGACTTTAAGCAAATAAGCTTATAGCTTGTTAAAGCCATTTTTTTCCTCACCTTTAAGCAAATAAGCTACCAAAGTATAAGCTAGTGAAACCCGACTGCGTGCTGGGCCATTCATTGGTATATGATGAAGTTTTCCACTGCCTTGAGTTGACGTGCATGATAAGAAAGAGGTTATTGGTACTCAATAATATTTTTCTAATTATGAAGTGTTACTTGTATCTAGCCAAACTTGTGTTTGGTTTGCACTTTTGGAATTTTATCTTCTTACTAATGATGAAGTTGACTTTCGGTTGGGATTGGATAGTTGAAATTATTATTCATTTGACGATGGGAGAGATAATGAAGATATTCCTTCCGTGGCTTTCGATAGTTTTAAGGGTTTTGTTTTGGGTTTTTATTTTCTCCTCTCTAGCGGGAAAAATGAAAATTAAAGCAGTCTGTTCGTATTATTGGTTTCAGCTGCAGGAGGGTTGCCTCTTTACTCAATTTTTCCTATTTATTTATTTTCCATTGTATGAGATTTGCACACAGGAATCTATTCTATTATTTAAAAGAGTTCAAATTTGGTAAGGGTAAGGATTCGGTGGAAACCCCATGTTTTACTTTTATGCAAACTAATAAAAGATTGCAATATTAGCTTTTTACTTAAAACTTAAATACATCTTATTACATTTAATAACATTTCAATAAATTTTCAGTTGGATTGGATTTTCAGACGGGTGTTATAGTTGATTTGGTGTGATTATGTCTATTTTTAAATATGTGATGATGATATGACATGTTGAGATTAAAAGGTGTAAAAAACTTGGATTTAAGCCATATTTTTATAGAATTTAATCTCTATTTAAAATATGGCAATGGATGTTTTGGTACTTACAAAAGCAGCAAAACAAAGTGGTAGAGATTTGCTTGTTACTGTCAAATCCACAACCGATATGGAGTAGTTTGTATTTTGCAGGTTTAATGAAATCTGCATTAAATAAGTGGACTAGTGTTAATGAATTAATGAAATCTGCATTAATGTTAATGCATTAAGTCCAACCCACATTATATTTAGACCTATGACACCTGGGGTAGCTTAGGCATATAAAACTGAAACAATAATTTACAAAGCCTGACAGAGAGTGAACCAATTAGCCCCGATGCTAAAATTGAACATTAATTTCAGAATTTTATTTTGGCATTTAAGCTTTACATTTCCAAGGAAGATGAGTTTGATTTTCGATAAGCTTCTTGTAGCCTGCATCACATACAAAATTTTACTCGAGATACCACCAGGGTCAATCCATAATTTACCGTGACTACCTATACATGGTGAATCACAAAAGCAAACTAAATAGAAGAGAGTTTTAAATAAAATAAACCTCTCTATTGCTGAGCCACAGCACTCTACAGACCCCGCCTATTAATGCCTTGGAAATTGTCGTTTATCATTTCCACCTCTTTGTCTTCCTTAAGGGTTGCTCTCACAGAAACCATGTCAACCTCCTCCAACTTTTCACATTTTCCTCCGAGAAAGTCTAGGAACATAGTCTTGTGCCACAATTTTTACCACAATTTAATATGGTTGATTGTGATTGGTAAAGAAAAAGTAGTGGGTCATGTGAAAGTAATTGTTCACTACTCATAATCGACTAATTCAGTAAATTATGACAATTGTGGCAAATGATTTGATCCTAAAAGAACGGTTTTCTTTTGGAACTTTGAGGCATCACTATCTATGTTCAGATGATTCACCCTTGGTGAGTTTGAAAAACAGAAAGTAGCAATAGCCTACATAAACTAAACAAGTTGCTGTCCAATGATGTCATCTTAAGCAATATGTACTCCTGTCTGAGCTCCAGCCTGACGAGAAACGAAAGCCTCTCCAAAAATAGAAACCAGTCTAGCTGGTTTCTTTATTTCTCAACCTCTTGTGGAACATACCACAAATGCCTAGAGCTCACTGCCTAATACTCATATAAAAGCTCATAGATGATGGGATGTTATTGTGACACTTAGATGAGGCATTGGAGCAGTGTGTTGATATAGGGTCTTTTTTTTTTATTTTTTTATTTTTATTGATGATTAGATATTTTCTCATGCATCTGTTTGGTTGGATTTTCTCTTTAATCCGCAAATGTGGAGAGGAACCTAATCCCATAATTGAGGGCTTAGAGGATTCAAAGGGAAACTCTATCTAGGAATCCATTGTCATTCTATATGAACATACTAAAACCTAGAAAGCATGGACGCGGCTGGGAGGGTGCCACACCGGAGTCCGACGCGGCCCGACGCTCGTCGGTGCCGCGTCTGAGTTTTTTTTTTTTTTTTTTTTCACGGACTCGCGCTGACTCGGCTCGATTCGCGCCGAATTGGCTTAGATTCGCGCCGACTCGGCTCGATTCGCGCCGAACCGGGCCAATTTCGGCCAGAAAAGGGCCGTATCGATCTGTATCGGCCGGCGACCGAAACGGCCGAAACGGACCAAAACGGCCGAAATAGGCCGAAATTTTCACCTAAAATTGCCGGAACAGCCGAAATCTACTTATAATGAGGCCCAAACATCCTAAATCTGTCCTTTCTCAATTTTTTAAGAATATTTTAGTAGTAAAAATATATAGAAAATATAAATAAAAATAATTTTAATAATTTTTTAATCGCCGAGTCCCGCCGCACCCGCACCCACCTTTTTCAAAAATTGCCGAGTCCCGCACCCGCTCCCGCACCCGCACCCGAGTCCCGAAACGCACCCGTGCTTCATAGACTAAAACTAAGTGTTAAAAGATTTAATAAAAATACAACACATCTTTTCACAGTGTGCTTAGCAGTCCCTCAAGGATTAAAGCAAATACAGATTTCCAAATGGTCACTCTCTAATTGAACCTAATTGAGGGGATCATTTCCCAGGAATTGGTACTGGATATAAAGCTAACCAAACGCTCCAATTGAACCAGCTAGGTGATACTTATTTGTAACCAAATTACTCCAGACACCTAAATTTAAGAAAGACCCATAAATTTTATATTTCTAGAACATTCCCATCACCCCTAAAATTGTTGTCAACAATATACACTCATATGTTGACACTGCTTGATTGCAAGGATATTTAAAAAGATACAAGTTCTCGTGTACCAAGGAGAAAAGCTTTTACCTGCAGATCATGGCGGTGGACTTCAAAGATGTCTTTCATAGAGTGAGAGTTATATGCATCTTTAGCAGACTAATAAGTAGGATCTGTATGCATTTTTAGGAGACTAATCCAAATAATAGTTACTTGCCATAAACTTCTGCAATAATCCAAATACTCTAACCTAAATCCTGCAGTTTATTATAGAAAAGATATTGACCATAATATATGGAACCAGAAAAGTACCAGGTGAGACTGCACATTAGCCAACTTCTTTTGATCAGTTTCGTACTCTTTATCAGGGAGTTTTGCTGCCTGAAAGTAGACTATACTACTTGACATGCAGTGCACAGAAATAGCTTATGTGACAGAGCAATTTTCTATCAAATAATTGCTATTGACAACGTTAAAGAACCTCGGATGTCAAATGAAAATAGTACATGATTTCAAATACTAATTGAGAAAGTAAATGGAACTAAGAATATTTCTAGATCTAATCAACACATCGCTAACTAAAGCAGAAGCTTTTTCAGAAAAATAAACTGCATGCTAGATGTAGCAATTGACTAATGGATAACAGCATGTCTTTAGCAGCAATGTCCTAGCATCAGACCCACAATCCTAAGTTCAAGTGGTGGGAAATTGGAATCCATGAATTAGCTGACATTGTGTAAGTGTGTGTATTGGTAAGTTCCACAAGCACCCAGTGGATCTTGAACCCACAACCTCACCCTCCACTCATTCTTGTGGGTGGAGAAGTGTCATCAGGACCAAAGCTTAGTGAAACCAATAATTGAGACAGTTCTTTCAATCAGTACATCAATTTTAGGCAGCAAAGTTCTCAACCAAGACCTGGGATGAACAACCTAGTTATTGCAACTACAAGAACCCAGGCATTTGATCAACTTGCTTAGGAAGTAAAGCTAAATTGCATTAAAATATGCGTGTCTTCTCAGTCAAGTAATATAACCTTCTTTAGAACAAATATATATACAAATTTTACTTTCCATTCACTGGGATCTTGGGAAGTACCAAATGGAGGGAAAGAAAAACAATCTAAATCAGCTTAGAAATGCTAGGGAAACAAAGTCAGTTTCTCATTATTATCCCTTTCTTTTGCCCCCTCCCCCCCCCTCCTTTTTCCTCTGAACCAAACACAACCTGGCCATACTGTTAGTTTTGGTGAAAACTTGACATAGCCTTAAACTTTCATACCATGTTTACTTCCATATGTTAACCGCCTTAATTGACTATAATAAAAAAAAATAAACATGATTACCATATAGCTTACCTTTGGTAGGAGCTTCACAATCTGCTTCATTTCTTCCTCAAAGTTTGCTTACAATATCCTGTCAGCTTCATCAATCATTGGTCACTGTGAGTTCGAGTTTAAAAAGAAAAGAACAATTAGAACGTATATAGATAAAATGCATGGAATAGCTAGCTTTAGCTTGAGAAAAAAATAACATTATTCAATATATTTTCTCCCCATTCCCATACCTAGACTCAAGGAAACTTTGCCAAATTAAGGAAACAATAATAATATGGACTTCAAATACATCGATGCCAGATGTATACATTAAATATAAATTATAAGGTAAATAATCTAATCAATTAAATGTAAATTATTAGTTAAATAATCTAATGAATAAACTACATGCCAGATTTATCTGAGGCAAATGTAATAAAACACAGGAGTGAACTCAAACCTAAGCAAGTGACTAGTCAAAATTCAACTTGAAATCCACCAGCAAACAGCCCATTGCCATCACTTGTTGCAATACTGAGACATGAGAACTAGCAACCAGTGTGTAGTTATTAAGCAAATATCAAATATATAAGCAGTGTCTATCCATATCATCTCTTCTTTCTAGGTAGGTTGTCACCACATCATGCCATCCAACAAGGGCTATTTTCGTAGTGTTGTATGTTTGTGAAAGCTGCTTCAAAGAAATGCTGTATAAAGCAGCTGTGGCATTTTGCCAAAATATTTTTTGATGAGTGATTTGCAGAAGCAGCTGTATACATTCAAAATGCTTTGATGAGTTTTGGTAAATATTCTTATAGAATATCTGTAAACATTTGAAGTTAACAAAATAAATATCAGGGTATGATTTTGAGAGAAAAAAAAAATTAGAATTTTGAAAAGAAAAAAAAAATGATAGGATACCTTTGACAGCAGCAATACTTTATCAAATGAGTTCTAATGACAAATCACCTTTAACAACTTTCTCCTAACCAACTAAATAAAGAAAGCAAGCCACATGACTATTATTAAGCGGATTATGTGACCAAGAGTAATTTTAGGACGACAACTAATTTCACACTCATTTTCATAACTATCATATATGGCAAACTGTGACGGACTATCTTGCACTTTTACATGGACCCACCACTTACAATAAGCTAAATCCTAGAGTTGTGAAAATAGGTATGGAACTGGAATTGGTTGTAGTCCTAGAACTTTTCCTAGAGCGGAAGTATTGATGAATGTTTTTTTTAAGTGACATGTAGATGTATAGTGAGTTGGAGGAACTTGAAAACTCCATCCAAAATATTAATAGTAACAACAAAAATAATGTTAAATAATTGGGTGTGCAATACCATAAAAGTTTTAATAAATTAATCCCATGGTATGTTGAAGATGGTCAAGCAGTCAACTAGGTGTTGCCACTAATAAATTAACTCCTTTGACAATATGGTCTGCTTCACTTCTTCTAGGTGAACCACCAATAACCAAACCAAGGGTCTGAGAATGGTAGTTGGGTCTGTATTGCTAGCTCCCTAGTTGAGCATATAATGATGACTCCAGTTCCATTATGAGGAGTAAAACAAATGTGGTGTAACAACTCCATAGCTGGTATTAGAATAGCAAGAATTTGCAAACCCCCAATGGTGGAATTGTTCTAGCTTGAATCTGCATTTTGAGGCTCTGGCGTAGCAGCTGTATGCTTCATAGGTCTATTGCACTTGCGCTTCTACTTCTTCTTCATAATTGATCTGCCATGGTGGCTGATTCAAGGAGTTTTGTGTTAGGAGTAGAGACAATGATTCTTCATGTGGGCTTGTGCCACGTATATGTACAAAAATACAAAATAATTGGCCAATAATATTTAGGCTTTTGCCATTTCTATATGGGTTGCTCAATTTGGGCTTCGGAAAACTAGGCCTTAATAGAAGTTAAATCGTATATTTACTTCCGGTACATAAGATTTTGATACTATCTTATTATTTGTATTTTATCTAATTTTTTAGAGTTACTATTATTTTCACAATTCAATAATTGAGCTGGTTCAGCTTCTGTCTGGACCCGTTAGGATACGAACACGTGTCTGCAATTCAACTTATTCAGTGACACTGGCCACTAGACATAAGCCGATCCAATTGAGCTATAGTAGTAAGTGTGCTATTTTACTTTGGGAAAAGTTAACGGATGGCCTAAGGACATTGGTTAGAAACTATTTTTAAAAACTTTTTAATGGAAAATAAAAAATTAATTGACTTCTTTGACCGTTTTTATATATTTCATAAAAGTTGTATTAAAACTTTCTTAAAATAGTCTATTAACAATTGTTTTAAGGGCACCCGTTAACATGACTCTTTTATTTTAATGAAGTTAGTTTTCTTGAATAATAGAATTTCTTATTTGATAATTTCCAAGCAAGCCTAGGAAATATGGGTTCCACCATTTAAGTTTCTTGCAATTGAATAAGTGGCCTGGGTTCAACTAAAAATAAAACTAATTGATGTTTTAGCCTAATAAAAAAAATCATTATTGAGTGGATGCTACATATTTAAATCATATTGTATCTATAAAAGAAAAGGCATAAATACTTGTGAGTGGACAAAGTTCAGCCCATGTTGAGCTTAGGTCGAGGACCACCAGGGACTAAACTGGGATTCTAAGTTTGGGGGGGGGGGGGGGGGGGGGGGGGGGGCAAAGCATAAACCAAAAAACAAAAATTTAATTCTATTGTGTCAAAAATAAGATTTTTTTTATTCTATATCTTATAATTGTATTGTGTTGAAAATTAGTAAAAAGAAAAAAAAATTGTATTTTGGTATTAACTCAAAAAAAAAAAAAAACCATCAAACTACCACTCCAATTTGTATTTTGGTGTTTTAAAAAAATATTTAAGGGTATTGTTCCTTGTCTAGACAAGCAATAAACTTCAACAAATCTGACCTTTTTTGCTCTCCTAACACTCCTCAAGAGGTCCAGGAAGCTATTGCCTCCTTACTCCAAGTCAATCTTGTACAACATCCAACCAAATACCTAAGAATCAGCTTCAAGCTTAGGGGAAAAAGGGTAGAGGATTTTTAGGATATTATTGATAGAGTTCAAGGCAAACTTCAAGGTTGGAAAGCCAAACTCTTATCCTAAGCCGGTAGAGCTACCTTAATTGCTTTTGTTCTTCAAGCCATGCCTTTGTACTCTTTTTCTTGTCTTAAAATTCCTAAACTACTTGTAACAAACTTGATGCTATTACTAGGGCTTTCTGATGGGGTCATGATCTAGGTGATAGGAAGCTTCATCTCATTAACTGGGATAAAATCTGCCAACCTAAATGCAGGGGAGGGCATGGGTTGAAAAAATTCAGTCTGGTCAACCAAGCTATGATTGCAAAACAATTTTGGAGAATCCAACATAATCCCAACTCTTTCCTAGCCAAAACCTTTTAATCAAAATACTGTTCTTCCATTTCCTTAAGAGAATATAAACCTAAACCAAACCACTCTTGGATTTGGAAGAATATTGTGGTTTCTCAAAACCCTGCCTTACATCAACGCAGATGGCTGATTGGAAGTGGGCATCAAATTCCACTAACTCATCCAGACTGGTACTATGTCCCAGATTTTATTTTGAGGGAAAAAAATCTATCCAATGGTTCAGTTGCTGACCTTATTGATCAAGAGAATAAGTTATGGAAGGTGGATTTAATTAGGAAGATTTATCAACCACAGGTAGCTAAGGAGATTCTACTTCTACCTATATCTAGACTACCTAATATGGCTGACAAGCTCATTTAGAAACATTCAAATTCAGGAGATTATAAGGTTAAGGAAGCATATCAATTGCTTCTCAAAGATCAGTACCCCAACTCAACACAGAACCAAAGATACTTTGGTATTGGAAAAGGGGTCTGGGAAAGAATTTGGAAAGTTAAACTACCTCTCAAAATCCTCAACTTCATTTGGAAATTACTTCATGGTAGTTTGCCAGTCTTTGAGGTCTTGGTCAATAGAGGCATCACTATGTCAAGCAAATGTCTCTTATGCAATGAGGAAGAGGAATCACTTAACCACTTTTTTTCTGAAATGTCACTTTGCTCGCGCTGTGTGGCATGAATCAAATTTGGAGATAAGAACTTCTAATTCCTTCAACCTGTCAATCAAACAATGGGTGGAGTTTTGTGTTAGACAAAATGATCCTAGTGATCCTTCTAGAATGAGAATTTTGCAATCTTTATTCACAACTCTATGGTCCATTTGGAACCATAGAAATCTGGTTCTTCATCAAGGGAAGGATCCTAATCCAATGGAAGTTCTTCTAACCTCCCAATCTCCTTTATGCAGGTTTTAGGAAGCTTTTAACAACAATCAAAGTCAGAGGTCCAGTTGCAGACAACAAACTCAGCAGCAATCCACGAACAAAGATTGGCAGATTGTCATTAAGGTAGCAGCTTCTATCAGTAGGAGAACCAAAAGGAGTGGCTATGCGTGTGAGGCAACAACAGTTGAAGAAGCTTGTTCAAAGGTGGGGCTAGTTGTGGCAGGAAGACCTATTGCCTTGCTCTTCAGGATGCTGTTGGAGAATCAATGCTAAAGGTTTTGGAGCTGAGTTACAACAGATTGCTTATTTTGAATTGTTATAAGGATCTTACACAAGTTTGCAAAAAGTACAAACAACCAAGTTGGCAACAGAAGATCTTGTTTACAGATATAACCCATCTTCATAATCAAGGAGTGCACATAGACTTCCTTTTTATTCCTAGATATGTAGTTGGCAATGTATCTGATTTAGCCTATATCACCACTTGTTTCCCTGTTCATAGGTGCAGGCTAAATCCTAACTATGTTATTGCCTGATGTCCTTTTGTGTACTGATTTTTTTTTTTTAAAGAATTGTTTCCTTTGGTATAAAAAAAAAAAAAAAAGCAAAAAATGATAGAATATCTATTGATTGTTTTGTATAACAGCAGCAAAGCAAAACATTTTTTTAGTCCTCTATCAAACAAAACAAATACACTTTGCAAAATCAATCATACATCTACACGTCAACTAAATACATTTCACATATTTTGGAGTTAATTTACTAACTTTTTTTGTGGAGGGGGCCAAGAATAAATATTTTGGGTAGATTTTAAAATTTCTGTACACACACACACGCACACGCACACGCACACGCGCGCACACACACACACACACACACACACACACACACACACACACATGCATATATAGTAGGAAATTTTTTTCAAAAAACCAGGGTGGGCTATGGCCACCCTCCCCAGCCCTTAAGTGGGTTCGTCACTGAGGATAACTAAGCTTAGGCCTGGCCAATATGTGACAGGTTTGAGCTGGACTGAGGTGTAAGCCACTAGTCTACCCTGAAAGGATCCGAGTAGGTTCTACTTACCCTCAAGGAAGGAAAATAGTACTGGAAAGAAATAATATCTTTGGGGAATCCGCCATCTGAGCATGGGTCTCAATGCTTAATTCAAGTTACAAGGGAATCATTATAGTGACGGAGCCAAAGGGACCCATCCCCTCGTATGGTATTAGACAAGCTGAAACAGTGGCTGAGACGGAAAGAGCCATTTAAATTAGGCAAATGGCGAGACCCATGCATAGGTAAAATATTCCCATGATTACTAGCCCACCAACGAAAGAGTATAAAAGGAAGGAGATTCAAAGAAGAAGGGTTGGAACATTCTTTGGGGGAGAAAAACATCTCGAAAGAGAGAAGTAATCCATCAATTAATTGGAAAAGGTGATCCAACTCGGGACACCAAAAAAGGGAACCTTGGTTACCTGAGGTCCTCCTCGAGAAGCCATATTTTTAGCTATCAACCACCGCATAATAGCCTTTATCCATCATCCTCTTGCCAAACTTCTCTTTGGACCTTCTATTGTGGGCTATATCCTTAAACTGTATACAAATTATAATAGGAACTCAATAATTCTTAATCAAGAAATGAAAATAGCTATTGTAGTTCTTCGAGGGAACTAGACCTCCTAGAGTAGATTAGAGTAAATAAGAGAATAGAGAGAGTGGTAGGAAGAGCAAAGAGAAGGAAATTGCATATCACTCTTCAATGTCCTTGCTTACAATCTAGATTACCCTTTTATACTAGAGCAATTTGCTATACATTCAGTACAGGTATGAATTCTGTTATACAATCAATTACAACTCTTGGACTAACTAACTAACCACTAGTGCAACTTTCACAACTCATTACTAACTAACTTCCCAAGCTAACTAATGTAACAGTACAATAAAACTCCTATCATTCCATCCTCCTTTAAAAAACCTTGTCCATAAGGTAAGACTAAAGGACACAACCATGGTTTAGTGTTGTAAAACACATTACTGCAATACTTTGCTGCAGAATAAACCATTGCATCACAATACACTGCCAACTGCTATAGCACAGACACAGATGCACTACAAAACATACTCCTACTGCCATAATTATACATTACTATAGAACATATGACCAAAGTGCACTAGTGTTGTAAATCCCACTACCACTACCACACTACCAGATACACCGCCTTATGCTATAATCCACAACACAGAGAACAATCTTGTTGACACCCCAACCCAACACATATCACACTCCTGTTGCAACACCAACCACAACACAAAATAGAACACACTCCTGCTACAACACCAACCACAACGTTAAAAGATACATTCCAACATTCTAGTTACAACATCAACCATCATTCCATCCCTCTTTAAAACACCTTGTCCACAAGGTGAAGGTGAGAGTATTGGGCCAACTGTATTCTTGAAAAGCCTCAAGTCAATATTAATATGGCAACCATAGTTGTAAATAATGCACTTGCTATGCAACTGGAACAACAACCTCCCAATACATCAACGGTGATCTTCCAATTGCCCAATACCTTGAGGACAACTTGATTACCTTGGTGATGTACTCTTCTTCAACCACTTGTACATGCCATGATTCTATACCTTCCCAATAAAATTCTATCTTAGCTCTAGGCAATGACCTTTGAGTCTCTAAATCACCAAGTAGTGGTAGGATTTTGATCATGCTTTGGTTGCATGTTAGCACTTCTATTAATTTCAATTCCTTGACCTTGGATTGATCCTTGGAGATCTGGTCAGTTGTCTCTAAAGTCCTTAAATCTTCTTCAGTCATACCTTCTAACTTCTCCATTCTTTCTTCTTTGGTTATTTTAAAGAATTGACTATGTGACTCTTGAATCTTTGATGTTTCTTCAATCATGGTCTTGAAAGTTGCTGAAACTTAGGCCATTGTCTCTTGAATCCTTAATGGTGTTTCTAAACTGAAATTTTTCGAAAGTTGCTTCAGTTGCTGCTGCAAACTTTCCAGGAGTTTCCATGTATCCTTTGGTTGCTGCACTTCATGGTCATGAGCCGAAACTGCACCCAAACATGATATTGGTTTATACTTGATAATACCCTCCTTAGAACTAACATATGATGTGGATCCAAATATTGTGAGAAGAGCTTCCACAAAAATCCCCTAATTGGTCAAGTGACTAGCTTCTTCAGCTTCTTGGAACCATATTAGGGCTTCTCTTTCCACATAATAAGAAGAGATTATTTGCATGGTAAATCCAACTGTATAGAAATTTTCCATTGAGCATAGGAAATTTCAGGGCTTGGTTCTCTTAGTTCCAAAATTAGGTTCTTGAAGAAAGTTTCTGCTTAACAATAAAATTGTTTTTGTTATAGATTCTAGAACTTGGATAGGTTCTGGGCCTAGACTTGTTGCAGAATATGTCTGGAGAGATTCTAGAATTTTGGTGTAGGGATACACTTACTTCAATGGAAGCAATCTTGTTATTGATTTGAAAAAACTGTTCTAATTCTTGTTATGGTGGCAAGAAAGTGGCTCTGATACCAAATGATAAGAACTCAATAGTTCTTAATCAAGTAATGGAAATAGTTATAGTAGTTTTTCGAGGGAACTAGGCCTCCTAGAGTAGATCAGAGTAAAGAAGAGAATAGAGAGAATAGTAGGAAGAACAAAGAGAAGGAAATTGCGTATCATTCTTCAATGTCCTTGCTTACAATCCAGATTACCCTTTTATAGTAGAGCAATTTGCTATACATTTAATACAAGTATGGATTTTTTTATACAATTAGTTACAACTCTTAGGTTAATTGACTAACCACTAGTAAAACTCTCACAACTCATTACTAACTAACTTCCCAAGCCAGCTAATGCAATAGTACAGTAAAACTCCTATCAAATTAATTGGGGCCCCAAGCCCAATCACTGTGGGTTAAGGCACCACAATACTGATTTATAGTTTTTGTTTTTTCTTTTTTGTTTGATGTTAATTTCAAACAAGGTGAATTATGATTACTCAAATTTATACTATTATTTTTGTCTTTAAGTATTTTCAAAGAGTATTCATATCAGCCTCAATGTAGATTTAACCAAATATGGTCTAAAAATCTCACTTTCATAATTTTAATGAACTTAAATTCACGTAAATTTGCATCAAGCTCAATATTTGTTTATTTATTAAATTTAAATATTTTTTCTCTCTCTTTCCATTCTCTTCCACATTTTTCCTAATTCAGCCAAAATCTTTCCCAATTCACAAATCTTCCTAAGTCCTTCACTACTGACTACACTACCCATACTATTATTAGCCAAAACCCCAACCTCAACGTCATAGCCAAAACAACTCACAACTCACAAACATTTACCATCAACACCAAAATAAAATATAAAAAAACCTTGAATGTACAAATCCTTGAACCTCAACCATGGTCATTGAACCAAACATTCCTAATCACCGCGGATCACTCAACATGACCTGTGATCTTGCAAGCACCAAGCCAGTACAATTACAAATCATGGTTAACCATATGTGGTGGGCTATTTGCCAATTGTAAATCACGGTCGACCATTGTTGCAATCCTCCCTCAATTTCAATCTCACAAAAATCATTGCTATCTTTCAAAGGGACCAAGTCAATTGGTGGGAAAAAGTGAGACAAAGGTCGTGAAAATTTTCAAAGAGAGAGACAGAGAAATAAATAACATAATAATTTATAGTAGCGTGATGGTGAACAGAGTTTCAATAAGTGTATTGACACACTATTCATTGACAAATTTTGGGGACAAATTGTAAAGGCTGATGCAACAAGATTTTAAGTAGATTTAGTTATGTTTTTGCTAAAAAGTTGTTTTTGTTGAGATTGATGGTCATGCCTCCTACACACTGAGTCTCTTACCAGCAATTAGATTCCATTATAAGAAAGTAAAATGTTAATGAGTGTTGTATAACACTTGTTAATAATCTATTTTAAAAAAGTTTTGATACTATTTTTAGGAAATGAAAAAAATTGTTAAAATATTAATTACTTTTTTTTATTTTCTCTAAAAAATTTTTTTAAATGAATTATAAACAAATGCTGTACAGCATCAGTTAACAGAATCCTATAAGAAAAGAAGAAAAAAAGTTATTTATTTATTTATTTTTAATATTTATTTATCAGGAAAAAAAAAAAGAAAAAAGATTAAATCCCACGCGTAACCTATTTATTGTCCTTTGGAACTGTTTTGTGGTGTGCTACACGACCCCTATGCGACGTAGCCTTTTGCCTTCTAGACCCCTGTCCTCCCCACCTATCTTTAACATTAAACTTTCCAAAATTACTGTGTGGCAGAACCTATGAGTGTAGCCGTCGGCACATCATTTTGACTTTGCATTGCAAGTCTACTGCTACTGCTACTGCTCCCTACAAATTTCATGTCCTCACCTAAAGTGACGCAAAATTTAAAAATATACACCAACTACCCACGTTCACACGAATAAATAAATTGTGAAATTAAATACGTAATTAAGTCATGTTAATTAATATTTTTAAGGTATTAGATTATAATTTATTTTAAAAAAATTTTAATATTATTTTTATAAAAAATTATGAAAATATTAATTATATATTTTTTTATAAATTTTATTTTTAAATAAATTATTAACTAATAGTTAACATTTTTTGTAAATAATTTTTGCACGCACCGGCTCTCTTCCCCAAACCTGAGTCAAAATTGCAATGACAGACCTAGAGCCTATTGGATACAAATTGTCGTACCGCAATGAGGTGTCATTTCGTTCATTCCCATTGGTAGAATTCATGTACGAGAGAGAGACAGGGGCTATTATTTTGAGCAATTCTAGGCCACGCGCTTCTTCACGCTCCAATTACAATCTGAGGAATTCTACTTTTACTTGCTTTTTGGTTGGATAATGGTGGCACCCAATTTAGGTCCCCTGTGGTCCTATCTCAAATAATACTAACTTTGTTCTCGGCGCCAGCCCACGCTCCAATCAGATTCTTTACTTTTTAATTTTGGTTCACTTATTGGTTGATGGGATAGCGCGTGCCTTACATTAGGCAAAAAAGTGTTTAAACGTTAAAATTAAGGACAGCAGCCCCACGCTTTTTGAGCAATAAATATATATATATATATATTTATATATATTTGCATTAAAAGTTTAGGACAAGCAAAGCCGCCCATTTGTAGCAGTCGGAGTCGGACGACAACTACCTTAGGACCTTGACGTATTCTCTGTCTTTTTTTTTTTTTTTTTTCATAAACTATTGAAGATTTTTTTAATATATAAAATGGATATTTCTGATATATAATAATTTTTTATATTATTAAACTCTAAATATTTCATTCAGTCTTTACTAATTCAATTAACTGAAATCTATTTGTATTGATTTAAATAATAAATTATTATTATTATTATTATTATTATTATTATTATTATTATTATTATTTATTCTTAGCACAATTAAAACTTTTCTTTCCTAGCTATGGATGCATGGCATGTCTCAAGTCCACCTATTTATTTATTTATTTTTGGATTTGAATTCTGAAGTTTAAATAGTAAATTACTTAATACACAAAATGAGTGACATTCCTATTGAAGTGATTAACATTTAATTTCAGCCATAGAGAAGAGATAATCTAGAACAATATAATCATATAATAGATTAATTATTTGGTCAACCATAAGTAACGTAACCCTATTCTTCATTTACCAATGCTAGCTTCATTTAAAAAAAAAAACAAACAACCTTCATTTCTTAGCATTAGATGTGTGTGTGTGTGTATATTCATAATTTCATATTTGTCCAGTTTGAAGGGGATTCAAAATCTGTGATTGACAATCTGCAATCTCCTCCACCTACTATCTTAGATTTCAAATTAGATGTTATGCCCATTGTTTCTTCTTTAAAATTCCCTTTAAGTTGGGAATTTTGTTTTGTAACTAGAACCTTAATTACTTTGGTCAAATCTTAACATGTTCTACTGCTTTTGGAAAAAGGAGATAAGCCTATAATCATCTCTTCTCTTTTTAATTGGATTTCTTATCTGAAAGTTAAAAATGAGCTTGAACCCTCTCTTCTCCTTTTTCTTAATATAATCCTATATATATAAATTTTAAAAGAATTTTATTTTGTTGATTTATTTTAACATTGTTATATAAAATTTTTAAAACTCACATTTTTTCATTTTATATATTTAATTTGGAATTTAAAATTACAAATAGTGCTAAATTATATTATTTTAACAAAATTAAAAATCATTGCCTTTTTTTTGGGATAAAATAACCCAACACCAAATAAATCCTTATGTTTTGATATTCTCTCAGCAAATTATAATCAAATTAAATATATTCTTGATTATAAATTATTATTTTTTATTTAATCAATTAAATATATATTATACATGATTTTTTTGTTTGAACTTGTGCTTTGCACAAGTTAACTACTAGTATAATACAAAATAAAAGGCTTTGACTTTTTGTTAATTTCTTGTATTGTTGCTACATAAGTTTTATAAGTTTACATTTTTCAAATTAACTATTATTCTAATATATGTCTATTAATTTGAGTTTAAGAGTTACACATGATACTTAAATAACTTACCATACTTTTGGATAAAGCAATCCCAATATTAAACTTTGATCTTATTTAAAAAAAGATTAATTACATTAGATAAGTTAATTTCTATAAGTTCTTTGATTTGAATTTTTATTTATTACTACTTATTAATTAAACATGTATCCTTTATACATGTTTTATACAAATTTTGAAGTTTTTATTTCTTGATAAATATTTAAATATGTATTATTTTTAAATATTTTTCAATACTCTTTTTATCCATATAGCATGGTTTTGCAACTAGTTCCTTCTATTTCGTCAACACAAGTTTAATTATATTATTATGAAGGAGTTAATTGAATAATATATAATATTATTATTTGAGATGATTGTATATCATGTGAACTGTCTATGATATTGTTTAATCTATTATTATTATAAAATATATAAGACAATGCATTACGTTAGTGATTAAGATTTAATAAGTACGATACATTTTTTTTTTTAATTTATAAAAGTGTGTATTGTGGAATTCTCTATGGCGTGGTATGATATAGCATATAAAACTTTATAAAATTGATTCAACTTTAATTGTGTGGTTATAGAATCGATATGTAGTTGTGCAAATTTTCTTTTTATAGTTTATACATTATCATAAAAGAAATGCTGCTTCACTTTCTTTCATGTGAATGCGAGCTTACTCCTTTTTCCTCGAGAACTTATCCAAAAAAATAACACCATGTTTTCAATTTTGTAATTTATCTAACAAGCAAGGTTGGAATTTTCTCATTTGGTCTTCTTCTCGAAAAAACGTAAAGTAATTCCCTTGTTTATAGACGACTATTTCTTTCATTTGATTCTCGTTTGTATCTAGATTTGACGTCTTATATTAAAATGTTCTTTCATGTGCCACCCAAACCCCACCATATATATAATCAAATTTCTATATCTATAAATATAGAATAAAATAAAGTTTTTGGACTTGTTTGCTAAAGCGATTGAAATAGTTAAATATCAAATATGGTTGTGATGTTAAAACACAGTTAGCGATTTGATGAATCATTAATTTTCTTGTTCTTTACTAAAATCTAGGGAATCAACCAATCATGTGTTAACGAAATGCAAACATAATCTAAGGGGTAGATAATATATAGTTTCCTATCACTATTTGTTGATATGATAACCATGAATTGGTTCGGCTTAAAAGATCAATTACAAGTTATTTTAATGTCAAGAGTCTTGTAACTCAGCTGGTTAGCACTTTTTAATATTTTTCAAAACGTTTAGAGATTAACTTTCCATTCTTATGTTGTAACTATTAAATTAGGACTAACCAATGACGTCCGTTCATGATGATAGCTCTTTATTATTAGATCAAGATATCAATAAGCTTTTGGTGTAGGTGGGGATTGAACCATAAATCTTTTATTCAACCATCAGAGACTTTATCGGTTGAGCTAATTAGAACCCAAAAAAATCTAAGTGATCTTGGTTGTGCTTATGGATTTCTTTATTGACTAATAATTTACACATGGGTAGTCCGTCCATCCATCATGTTAGTTGAAAAGAAACACCAACACAGATACTGTCATATATGCAATGCAATAGTATCACCCTTAATACTTGGATATGAATATTCCTGACTTCTAGGTGCCCTTACAGCAAGACACATGCCCAATATGGCTATATATATCAATATTAATAAGATGATTTACCTATTCTGTGCTTTTGAAGAATTTCAGAGAAGTATATCAATAAACAAAATATCAATAAACAAAACTTTTGCCTATTCTGTGCTTTTGAAGAATTTCAGAGAAGTATATCAATAAACAAAACTTTTGCCCCCACAGTCTTTGATATGAATCATTGAGCAGAATTGGAGTAGTGGAAGAGGAACTTACTTAATGGAGGGTCTCACTTTCTTTCCATCTTCTGCAAGTTCCGAAAAGCATATACTATTATTGCATACTTTTTGGCATAAAAATATTACTATATGTTTCTTTGAATACATTTTTTAATGCACTATATGTGAATCTGATGGGCAGATGAGTCGGTTGGATCCACAAAAACAGTAAGGCTTAATTTGTTTTAGTTGCCCCTGCATATTCCACTCTTTTTAACCTTGCAAGAGGAATAAAATTTTGTTGTGTTGAGTACATGTTATTTGGTAGTATGAAAACAATATTATCATCTTATTACTCTTCTCTCTAATTTTTGGGTATCTTAAACATATGACATGATTACCTGATATTGTAATAATCGTTGATCAGTAAGAAGAATATATAGTTCAATGAAATTTAGTGTAGTGCTAAACCCCATTAATTATGGAATTATTATTGAATTAACTGATCAACTTGCTTATTTATTTTTTTTCACAAATAGTAAAGTTCCATATCTAAATTTGCCACGATGTCTTTAGAGACTTTGTGTGATGGATAGGCTCCTGCAACCATGACATGACAGAATTAACTTATTTTAAGTAAAATTAACTTGATGCTGAGGAACAAAAAGCGAAAATAAAAAATAAAATTTCAGTAATGAGAAAATGGAAATTTGAAAATAACAAGAAAAAGAACAAAGAACATAAATAGTGAAGCATTTACTAGCCAAAATTAATTGTTACTTGTTTCTTTTTTGAGTAAGTTTTTGCAAGCCGTTTCACCATAAACATTTTTAGCATATTCCCACAAGTAGACAACCGAAAGAAAACTCGTTTGAATGGCACAAACGGGTCAAACCAATCTTCTCAAACCAAGATTCTCAAACCAAGATTAAAACTTAAAAGAAAAACAATCCGAGGACACACAAAAAAGGAAAAAAGAAAAAGCAAAAGCAAAAACAGGAAAAAGAAGAAAAAAAAATTAGGTCCTAGGACATGAGTCATTTTTTTGTTTTCTAAATTTTAATCATGAAAGGTACCAACTCTTTGAAATTTTTGCTTTTAGTGACTCTTATAAAAGAAACTGATCCCAAATGTTCATATGTGTTGTACAACAACTATATTTTCAAGATAAATGTGCTTCTACCATAGTTTTAAAAACCGGACCGGATCGGCCGGTTCAACCGAAAACTGGAAGCAAATCCGGTCCGGTTAAAACTCCTAAAACCGGTCAAAAATCGAAAAACTGGTCAAAAATGGAGGTTGAACTGAAAATTTGAAAAAAAACTGTTCGATGACCGGTTTAGTTTTTAAAACCATGGCTTCTACTAACATATCAAGGGCTACTTGCTTTGTAATCACCCTAATCAAAAAAAAATATTGGCATTAATTGGATAAAGTGTAGGCTACTTCCTCATATGGATTTGTTTATGGATTTGACTTTCTCAAACTTTGAGTCCTTCATTTTAATTCTACATAATAATCAGCTTTCTCTTTAAAAAGAAAATAATGTAATTTTGATAGGCAGAGAAGTTTTCTATCATCACTTTCAATTAGGGAAGCACACAATTATTATGATTATAGAAATAAAGTAGCTTCTAGAGGTTGCGAAAGCTACCTATGATCCCTGTTAATTAGGGCATCCTAATAGGACAAAAGAGGAAAGTACATCAATTCGTATTCGTGTTATCCTGGTCATCAATACTTTTTTTTGTTACCACCCTAATTTGGATAAAGAAGAAATAGCAACCTTAACCTGTATTGCATTTAAGGATTCAAGAATTTCATGAAAATATGCTCAAAGTAATCATTTTTAGTGAATCAGAACAAGTAAAGCCTTTGAAAAGGTGCATCCAAGTCATTGTCAATTTGATTATAAAAAAAAGTCATTGTCATTCACCTGTGAGGGTTGATGTTTCCAGAGACAAGAATGCTAATGCTAGGTCGATAGATCTAACCAACGGTTTACTGATGAGGAGATAAAAATATCGGAGTTTTCTTGAGTAATTAACATAATATGTAGAGACATATTTTAACTTAAAAGACTTAAATCTAGTGGGTATATGTTGAATTATGTTATATCATCTACTCATTTTTCTTATTATTATTTAATTTGGGACTTCACCTACAATAAAACAGCAGTAATTATTACCGGTTTTTAACTTTGTCTACTTGAATATTTATTTTTACTTTTTAATTTTGCACTGCAAACATAAAAATTCCACTGTAAAAAAAAGAAAAGAAAAGATAATGAGCAAATCTATCATGATTGTATGCAAATTGCTCCTGTAAGAAGCTTTTTGTTTTGATTATAATAAAGTAGGGGAGGGGAAATTCAAATCTAAGTTCTCCTATGCGTGATATTTAGATAACATCATTGAGCTATAAGGTTTTTGAAATAAGAAACTTTTTTGTTGTTCAATTAATACCTTCTTTCAAGTTTTGTTGATACACGTGTAATTATTGGTTGTTTGGGTTAATTGGGACGCAAAAGTAACTTGCGCTCAAGGAGTCAAGAACACTAATTGTATATACTAAAATTTGGCAATATCTTCATTAAAAAAAAAGGGAATACTATGTCAAGGAGATGTTACATTAAAAATTGAGATAAAAATTTGTTACACCTTTGAGACATGGAGATTGGAGACCCTAGCCCAACCTTAGCTTGAAAGGAGAACGCATCTCTTCTCACAAGTTGGTGGGTCCTATGTTAGTGGAGCGGATAAGCCTATGATGTAAGAGACCCGTTCCATAGAACGAGCACATGAAATAATTTTCAATAAAATGAAAGCATATTAATATAAGATCATTTTCTCCGTACAAGATATAAAAAAAAAAAAAAAAAAGTTGCACTTTGCAACTTTCCTAGTAAAAAAAAGTTAACAGATATCCTAAGATCTTAAGATGCTAATAGCTTTATAGTTCAATTGGTATATTTTCATGCACAAAATGTTGACTGATTTAGGGAAAAAATAATTATCTCTTTACATAAAAATAACCAACATCAAATTTTTTATTAAAAATAAAAAAGAATTGAATTATTGATAAGAGTTTTATTATACCTTCATAATATACGGCGAATATGTTACAATCTCTCCCTCTCCTCCTTAAAACTCGTGCAGCTTTTACAAGTTGGTCACACCTTTTGACTTCTCTAAATCTTTTCGGATATATAGTACTTTATACTTTTTAGTTTTTAGGGAATGAAACGTGTATATAGCAAAAAATTGATATGAGCCGTTGGTCCTGAAAAATTGGCTAGTTTTCGGGGCTGAAGTGAAATTTGATTTTACCACTTTCCTCAAATTTTAAATTATTATTTGTCATCTAGTTACAAAAGAGGTATTTATGAGAGGACAAAATCAAAGTAACAACTCGAAATAGCCAAAGTTTTTCGAAATACCCAAAGTTGAGTTGCAAAGAATGAATTTTTTTCCCCTCAACTTGATCATTCATTATTCCATTTCTGTATAAAAGCTTTCCAAATTATTTACGCCACCACAGTTATTTTTAGGATTTGAGTACTCCAACAAGTCCAAGCTTTACTTAGCTTTTTAGAGAGAGAGAGAGAGAGAGAGAGCCAGTTGGTTGTGTTTCCCACCAATTTAACCTTTTTTCCTGGGACCGTGAAATCCTTGTGCCTCAAACTCAAGTGGGTCATTCTTTTCTACGAGGTCCTACTCTCTCTCTTCCACTTGCCGGTCTTTGCTGTCTCAGCCTCTGTTACTACCTGCCCTCTTTTTCAAACCTCCCCAATAGACACCTCTCTCTTTTCTATCTTCTCTCTTCTGCTTCTTCTTCTTCTCCGTATCCAAGTAAGATCCAATTTTCCTTTCTTTTTCTCATCTGGGTATTCATTCATTCTTATTGTTCTGCTTCTTCAAGGTCATAAAAAGATCAAGAAGTTCTGATATTGGTATTAGCTTGTGTTCTTTCATTGAATACTTGTTTGTTTCTGTATTATGTTCAAGACTTGATCTTTCTGTACTAAGGAAGGTTTAGCTATCAATTCAAGCATCTGGGGTACTCTTGATATTGTGTGAGCTTTGCTGGGTATTAATATTGCATGTAATGGTTGATGTAGCTTTTGGATTTGAGAGGTTTGTTTGGGGTCACGTGTGGGGTTTAAGGGATGGGATGTGTTGGACAAAAGGGGATTTTTGTATGAGTGTGAACTTTTCTTTTATGGTGGAATAGTGGTTGTGATTTCATGCTTGGTCCAAGACAATGGAGTGGTTTATGGCCAGATTTTTTCTTCTTTAGCATTCAGAACTTTAGCTTAGTGAAAATATTAATATGAAGAACTTTCTTAAGAAGCTTCATATCATGTCTAATCAATCAGAAGATGCAGAAGGGTCTACTTCATCAAAGGGAAATAACAAGCCCAATGAAGGGTCATCCCCTGATAGGATTTTGCACTCTAGGCCCCATCATAATTTTGAGCATAAACCTCTTTCAGGGCTTTCAGGTTGGTTGAATTCAGTTGCTAATAGACACAGCACCAGTCCTCCATCATCTTCGAATGAGACAAGAGGAGAGAAAATGGAACCATCTGATTCAGCTAGTACTAGTGGTTTAGATGTCCCTTTGGATGCAGTTAGGCGCGATTCGGGTTCTAGTAACTCGAGGGATCCGGATATAGAGGAAGAGTATCAGATACAATTGGCTTTAGAGTTAAGTGCCAAGGAGGATCCTGAGGCAGTTCAGATCGAGGCTGTAAAGCAGATCAGTTTAGGCTCCTGTGCTCTTGATAATACTCCAGCTGAAGTTGTTGCCTACCGATACTGGGTAAGCACTTGTCTCTTCTTATTTTTACTGATTTCAATTTGGTTGGCTTGTTATTGCAGTCGTAGTTCTTATAATCAGAATACATTATAAGAATTTGTTGGGGGCATAATTGCTTATCGTCCAACCTTCAATTATTGTCTAAGTTTAAATTTCTTGTGGTGTAGTTAATTCACTTGTTGCTGCATACAAAATGATATGGATGTCAGACAAAATATGTGCGTAAAAAAAGTTTAATTT
Organism: Lithocarpus polystachyus; assembly: GCA_033629205.1. Lineage (NCBI taxonomy): Eukaryota > Viridiplantae > Streptophyta > Magnoliopsida > Fagales > Fagaceae > Lithocarpus > Lithocarpus polystachyus. The sequence continues at coordinate 28,864,346 of CM066171.1, forward strand.
TGTTTCTGTCCATATGTGCATATGGTGCTTCCTTAAGTTTGCTTTTTCTTTTTTGGATGAACTGGATGGTCTTGTAAAAGACGCGTAAAAATATTTTTATTCATTAGACTTGAAGAGCTGTTAAAGAAACTAGGAAAAAGATCTGGCACGGTGTTGTTATCATCCTCATACCTCCTGTGATTTTTGTCTTTTAACACTATTACCTATGATGAAAGTCAGAAACATCTACCAATTTAACGTTAGTCGCATTCTGATAGTGTAAGAAATGTTGTTGAGAGTCACCATCAAAGCTGCTTTGCATTGAAAGAAAGTGCATAGGCAGAATGGGCAGAACGGGTTGTCTGTTTACCAATCTCTAGTTTAGATTTAATTTGTTTAGCTATATGTTTTAAGTTCTTGTGTTTCTTGGTAAACACTTTCAGCATTAAAGGCATAGTTGCACACATACTTATATGTACATACATGTGTATATTATATTCTGGTTCACATGCATTTTCATTTTTGTAATTTTAGTTTTCACCCTTTCTATTCCAAGGATTCTCTCATGCCAATCCAATTTAAGATGACAAATTGTTGAAATATTGAAATCCATGTCTCACCATGATCTCTTTATATTGATGTGCAATTGTCACTGAGAACAACTAGCAACTAGTTGTGCTTCCTGCCTCTTGCTTTTGTTTAACACGTGAATAATAACATCACAAGGTTCTGTCAACGAGTTACCAACTTGTGTAATTTGCATTATTTGTGACTTTTTGTCTCTTCTTTTTGAAAACATACTTCCAACAAAGCCAATTGCCCCTTTACTTACTAGGTCATATTTCAGAATAAAGTAGAAGAGAAAAACTGAAGCATTTACTCATTTTGTTGCTATTTAAAAAAAAAAAATCTCCTACATTTTTTGAGAGCTTAAAATATATCTATTTTTTTAAAGACAAATTGGAGACTAACATAATTGTACAAGATTACTCTATTTAACTTTGTTTCTCATTTTTGTCATGTTTATTCTTTTCTAACCAATCTCATATCGTAGATTTATCCATGCTTCGCAGAATTACAATTCTCTTAGCTATGATGACAAGATCTTGGATGGTTTCTATGACCTGTACGGAGTTATGACTGAATCAGCCACAGAAAGAATGCCATCCCTTGTTGATCTGCAAAGAACACCAGTGTCAGACGGTGTCACCTGGGAAGCTGTTTTGGTCAATAGAGTTGCTGATTCTAATTTGTTGAAACTTGAACAGAAGGCTCTAGAAATGGCTGTCAAATCAAGGTCCAATTCTCTAGTTATTCTAGGTAGTGATTTGGTGCGAAAGCTTGCTATTTTAGTTGCTGACTCTATGGGTGGACCAGTTGTGAATCCTGAGAACATGTTGAGAGCATGGCGAAGTCTCAGTTACAGTTTAAAAGCAACCCTTGGTAGCATGGTTTTGCCGCTTGGTTCTCTGAAAGTTGGATTGGCTCGTCACCGAGCGTTGTTGTTTAAGGTACGCGCTTGACTTTTTTCCTTTATGGTTCAAAACTTAAGTTACATTGATATGTTAATGTGATCTGGGAGCATTTAATTCCCATATTTGAAATTCCTTTGGGATGGTTTTGACAAAAATGTCTAGCAAAAGCAACATTCTCACAGCCCTGGTTTCCCTCATGATGAGAATGCTATTGGTACTTCTGATAATTTAATTATATCAATTTTGTAGCTGTTTTTGAATTAATATGATTGCATGAGCAAAATGACACTTCATTGTTAAGGATGAATATATTTCAGACTGGAAATGACGGACTAAGAAGACTGAGAAAATTTGAGAAAAGTGCAATTTATATGCAATCATGTGATCAGGTTCTTGTTGTTGGCGGTTCTATTTTATTCCCATACTTCTTTTATTCACTTCAGAAATGCTTTCCTTGTCCATGCTAAGTCTCTGATGTCTTTTCTCAAGAAGGTCCGTTAGAGAATCTGATGCGTACATTGTCAAAGACCTTTCATGATTTGTAAATTTTACGACTGCGGTAGTTCCTTCCTATTATTCATCAAGAATGTTGTGGTTAGCCACTCTATAGTCTCTGCCCATCCCTAAGATTTGGATGCAGAGACATAATGATTTGGACGGTAATCTACTGCAGTGCTAAATTAGAGTATTTATCCCATTTGTGAAAATTTAGGGATTCCGTGTGGTTGCATTCTCTCAACTTTGCATATAACAGCACTCCTACTATCTGTGGTCTGCCTTTGAGCCACTTAGATCCATATTTAGATACATTATCTTTGCTGTGTTTATATTTTCCACCTTATCTTGCTGCTTCCTAGGTTTATTCTTAGGTTTGCTTTAATTTTCCAAGATCATTTTAGGATATCTGAACATAAAGCATAATTTAGGATATGCCTTGAGATATGAAGATTTGATGCTTGTTACATGGGTCAGTATTTTCCATTTTAAGATTGACTGGACCCTTGCAATTATACCACCCTGAACAACCTGATATAACATATTGCTAAGGCAGGTGTTATAATGATGGCTAAAGAACAAAAGTGGTTCATAACCACCTCCTGATTTTGAAGAAAATATGTGAAGTTTATTAAATTGTCAACTGGAACCAGGAAAACTCAATCCCCCCCCCCCCCCCCCAAAAAAAAAAATCCAAAAAAACCCAAGGGTACTGGCCAGAAAATAAAAAGAAAAGAAAAGAAGGAAAGGACTGAGAGGTGGTGGCTGCATCATGCACTGCGGTTATGCTTCTTGTCTGAATTTGTGATGCATTAATTGCTCTCTTTTCTGCCTCTCATTTTTATACAACCTTATAAGCTATTGTTAATATCTTTCATTGGGCGGTGATAAACTTCATGCTGCATGTGAGGAACACTCTTCTTGAGGTACTTGAGTTGAAAAAAGATAACCCAAGAACAAACCTAGTTTCTGCATCTGACATGTGAAGATGAAATGGAATAAGTATTTGTTGGCCTACTTTTGGGTTATATGTGTGAACGAAGTTCCACATTGAATAATAATGAGAAGAGTGAATGGTTAATATAATATTGTTGGGCCCAAGCTCATAAGCTTAAGATTTTGGGTTAAATGGTGTCTTTATATGTTATATTAACTACTCAATTGGAGTCTCCTCATGGTGTTATCTTCACAAGAAGTCGTATTGGAGCCCAGGGTGACATGTGGCAAGGTGTTATCTCCCTAACAAGTTGTGTCAGAGCTCAGGGTGGGACAAGGAGTTTAGGGTCACCTTTGCAATTGGAGTGAGGAAAAAGTAAGCCTAAAGGCCCACACAAACGATCTTGGAAAAAGATCCTATAAAGGAGCATTGTCAATGTTACTAAATCAAGGTAAAGCGCGAGGTTCCCATGGATTAGTGTGCAGGGTTCACACGTGGTTCCTATAGATGACGTACTAGTATAAGTAAAGCTCATAAGGCAAGGGGGAGGAGAGCCAGTAGGACTTGTTCATGGCCTACAGAGAGGAAAAGGCTCACACATGGGAAGGAGATTTTTGGGAATAAATGTGTGAGTGAAGTCCCACATTGAATAATGATGAGGAGTGAGTGGTTAATATGATATTGTTGGGCCCAAGCTCATAAGATTAAACTTTTGGATTAAGTAGTGCCCATATATGTTATATTAACTACTCAATTGGAGTCTCCCAAGGTGTTTTCTCCCCAACTCCCCAACATCTACGTTAGCAAAGTCGACTTATGTTAAGAAATGTGGACCAGATCAAATAAACTCCTCAGTGTGCACATACTTTTAGTAATTGTGCATGAAGTACTTCTCCATTGTAGTTAAAATTTAGGTTACCTCTTTCAGAAGGTAAAGGTGAATAGCTTGATGGCAGATTTTTTATTACAGCATCCTGTATATCATTTCTGATATGTTGGACTTTGACTGGTCAAATATTTGGTACTATGAGGTTGATGGGTAGTTACAGTCTCCATATTAACTGTTCTTGAAAACTGCATGGGTACTGGATTACCATGTCTTCCAGATGTTCAGCAGGTATGCTTGTTTGAAGCTGTTTTTGTCCTTTGAGTCAGCTGTCTTAAATCATTGGATTTTATTTCTCTCTCTCTCTCTCTCTCTCTCTCTCTTTTTGTTCTTTCCATAGCCTTATTTTATTGCACTAAATCCCACAACTTTGTTTTTCTTAGGTTATTTGATTATCTCGTTTTTTATGGTTCTGTACTTCACTAACTCTTGTTTGATCAGTTTTCCTTGTTTGAAATCCTGGCCTTGCACTAGTTTCTCTTTTCTTTAACATCTTATTGTGTAGGTCTTGGCTGATAGTGTGGGTTTCCCATGCCGATTGGTGAAAGGGCAGCAATACACGGGTTCTGACGATGTGGCAATGAACTTTGTAAAGATTGATGATGGAAGGTAATTGGTATTATAAATTTGTGTTTGGTGATGCAGTCAAGTCAGCTGGATTAGTCTGAGTTTAGTTATCTATTTTCTGTTCTCTGAAACATGACTTTGGTATGCATATATGAGGTGCTTATTTCTTCTTTCTCACTCACAGTTAATTCAATGCATGCAATGCTGTTATATACTTATATTTTAGTTAGAATCTTATTCAGTGACTATATATTAGTGTTATAGGATTGCATTTGCATGTGTAGTTGTAGACTTGTAGTTGTATTTTTTCCTTTTATCAAATAATGCTGGAAATGATCCCAGAGCTGAAAATTGCATAATTTGTCACTGTAATATATATATATATATATATATATTTTTTTTTTTTTTTTCATTCAGGGTTGGAAAATGTTATCCATTTTTAAGATGTGATTAATGTCAATTTCAGGGAGTATATTGTTGATCTAATGGCAGATCCTGGTACACTTATTCCATCTGATGCAGCTGGGTCGCATATAGACTATGACGAATCTTTCTATTCAGCCAGTCCTTTGTCTAGAGATATTGATTCCTCTCATATGGCCTCTTCAAGCAGTGGGGTTGGGAGTTCATTTGAAGAACATTCAGACTTTGGGAGGGTCAGTAATTTAGCTGCTTTAGGAAAAGAATCTGAGGATAGAAGCGATTTCACTTCTTCTGCAAATATAAACAGGCCAACTAAAATTGAGGAAGAGCAGAACGTTTCCTCGGAAGATTTTAGAAATCCCTCCAGTGTAGAGAAGGTGCCGGTGCGGGAGGCTCCTGGCCGGCCTAATTATCCTTACATGCATGCAAGATCTCCTTCTTGGACTGAAGGTGATAGCTCCCCTGCTGTACGTAGAATGAAAGTGAAAGATGTTTCACAGTACATGATTAATGCTGCCAAAGAGAATCCACAATTAGCTCAGAAACTTCACGATGTGCTACTTGAGAGCGGTGTTGTTGCCCCACGAAACTTGTTTACTGAAATTTATTCTGAGCAGTTAGACGTGTTGACAGCTGAGGCCAAGTCCCCGACTGAAGACAGGGAAGAAGATAAGCAGGGATTTGAAACTCAAGAAATCAAAGCTCAAGAAGATCCTGGTCCTGCTCGCTTTTTGCCTCCTCTACCTCCCCACAGAGTGCACTCTAAAGCAAGTCATTCTTCTGGTCAACCAGAGCATTTTAAACCAGGGGAATTTTTTGGGATTAACTTTCCGCTTGATACAGCAGAAGTGACTGGACAGCTGATCTCATCACAATCTGAAGTGACTCCTGTAAAATATACAAAAAATGTACCTGTAGCTGCTGCTGCAGCAGCGGCAGCTGCTGTTGTAGCATCTTCAATGGTAGTTGCTGCTGCAAAGTCAAGCACGGACTCCAATCTTGAACTTCCTGTAGCAGCTGCTGCCACAGCTACTGCTGCAGCTGTGGTAGCAACAACGGCAGCTGTTAGTAAGCAATACGAGCAGGGTGCAAGAAGTGATGGAGATGCAGATGGTTCTAGTTCTGAGACACGTGGTAGTGGTGACCGGCAGCATGATGCTTCTGGAGCCAATTCAGAGGGTGAGAGAATATCAGATAGATCGGGAGGTAATGATAGTACAAAATCTGATGGTGCACTTGATGAAGTTGCAGAATGTGAGATTCCATGGGAGGAAATCACCTTGGGTGAACGTATCGGACTTGGTATGCTTGTGCCATCAAGTTCATGTACTTCTTGTTAATATAAAAATACAATTACGGATGCTTTTCACAAGTGAGTAACTTGATATTTTTGGTGCATTCTTTGTTCTGCAGGATCATATGGGGAGGTTTATCGTGGAGACTGGCATGGAACTGTAAGTTTTATCATGCAGACCTTGAATGATCATGGTGCATCCTTAGTTTGTTATTTTGGTGTCTATGTTTTGCCTTGTTTTGGGAGATGTTATGTATTTTGTGCTGGCTGTGGGGGGTTAGAAAGCCTCTGTACGGCTTATGGTTATCTTTGCAAGATGTGGGAATGGATAATAACATGAGAAATGTAAGCCAAATATGCAGTCTGAAAAGAATATGTTACATATGACACTGACCAGAGAAAAACTGTTTGCAAAAAATGGGAATATGTAGGATGGCCCTTTCATTTAGTGTTTAGGGTTTTGTACAATCAAAATTGGTGGCCTACAGGCTCCAAGTACTAAATTTGACATCAAACAAAGCAAATTGGGATATGGCTGAACCTGAAAATATGAATTTCTGCAAATCCAAGACTTAGACTTTCTATTTCTGTTTATATGGCAGCAATGAATTTCAGGTATTTACTAAGTTCTATTCTGCTTATATGGAAGCAATGTTTGATTACTTTAAATGGTGTCCCCTTGAACATCGATCCTGCACCAGGAGATTTTAACATAAATTATTACATCAGCTTTAATTAACATATGATGTTCGAGTAATACATTAATCTGATAAACTGCACTTTGCTTATTTTATCTTGTTGTGTCTATCTCTGGACTGGTTTACCCATAATTGAATAATTTGAGGTGTTTTTGGACTTTCTGTTTAAATATTTGAAGCCCGATGCATCATGACCACCGTTTTCCTTTCCCTGAAATGCTTAATATAACATTATTTTCTGTTTTTTTTTTTGGGAAGTTTATAGTTTAGAATAGAAAAATAAAATGTCTAGCCATATCTCACCAATACCTTGTTTGTTTTGAGAATTTATTTTCTGGTCGAATTCCCATTTTTGGAAGGTTTATATTTTGAACTTATTTTCCCTATTTGGTTTTACAGGAAGTGGCTGTGAAGAGATTTCTAGACCAAGCTATTTCGGGTGACTCACTTGAAGAGTTCAGAAGTGAGGTAGAATCTGTCTTCCCCCTTCACCTCTATGTATGCTTTCTTTGAATAAATTACTGTGTAGAAGCTTAAGCTATTTGGTAATGATGAATTTAACTTCTTTGAACTCTCCTCCTTTCATGTGACCCCAACACTTTTCCCGTGTGGTGGCGTAACATGTGGAGTATTAAACCATGTGGGAATTCTCCTGACTCAAACACAAGATTTCATCTTCTTATATCATGATAAATTGCATGTCCCTAAAATTTAAACTATTATAAAAAGGTGAATATAATTTATTTCTGTGTGCTTTTTAAATCATCGAAAGCACTGGACCATATATAACCTCTAAACCTCCATTTTTTTACAAGAATTTTATCTAAAAAGAAACAAGTACATGGGTTTTGTTCAATATGTCTTCACTAACATACATTTAAAATCCCATTTTTCTCAAGAAAATTCAATTTTTTGACCCCAAATGTATTTGTGCTGTACCCATGCTGTATCCATGAAAAATTTCCCCTTTATTTATGGATCCGTAATCCGTATTGGATACGTATTTGATATAATTATGGCAGGTTTGTTGAAGTATTCATACTTTCTAGGAGTTAATCTTTTGATGTAGAACAAAATGGGCTGATATAACTGTATCTCCAAAACTAGGGTTAGGGTTAGGGAAATTAAATTGGGTTTTGGTGGAGGCCGAAAGCATTCAAATTTCAGGATATTTGAGTTATTGTAGTTCAATAACCGAGAAGGAAAAGGGGGGAACAGGAGGGGAAAAGACCTAGATTAACTCTAGGGTTCTAGATTTACTCCTAGGTTTTGAATGCTTCACACGGTTGTAGAAAAATTTCGCAAACTTTCATTTTTTCTTAAGTTGGCTACAAATTGCTTTTATAATAAAGTTTCTGGAGACCCTACATGACTGTTAGTGAAAAAGAAGATGCAAATAAGAAGAAATATATGAAAGAAAAAGGGGGTTTCTATATTCATCCCTTTCCCAATCCACTCCATATATATAGGAGAAGATTTGCAAAATTTTACAAAGAATATTCTAACAATGACAGTTGTTAGGGACAGCTCACTAGGGACACCTGACCAATAGTATGTTCTTGAAGAATCTAGAATAGGGACACCTCAACAAAGCTAGCTAGAATGATGCCCTTCTCTTCATTTCTAACAATAACAAAAGTACTAATATACCTGACTTCTAAATCAAATAAAGCACTGGAAAAAAAAAAACTGGCAGCAAAGATAAAATAAAACTTCCACCAATTTAACTAGCTTGATAAATCCCAGTTGGGGCTTGTGGCATCATAATAGTCCCAAATTAAATTGTGCTTTAGAATTAGGATTCCAACATCATCTCTCTTTTGTTATATTTACTCTCTCATAGTCATTGCATTTACCATTATGTGTTCTTAGCTATTGTTTCCAAAGGAAAGAAATCTAGTTTCTTCAATTTTATCTTCTATGTGCCTGCACCTTCAATTGGTATAATTTGGGTAAATTACATATTTTGTCCCTAACCTTTATTCTGTATTTCAATTTGGTCTATGGCCTTTTAAATGTGTCAATTTAATCCCTAATGTTTTGGTATTGTGTCAAAATGGCTCATGCAATTAAGCGATGGATGAAAAATGTTGACATGACTAATGGTATGAAAATAAAATATTATTTTCATGCCAAATTGACTGATATGTATATTACCACATCAGCAATTAAAACACTCCATTTACACGTTTGAAATTAGGTGGAAAAAAGTCACCCAACCCACACTGAAAATTGGATAAAGGTTGCATTTGACATTAGCTGAAAAAGTCAGTTTTTTGTACTATATAACTTATTTTTGCTATTATTTAGCTTATTTTTACTACTATTCATAGGTCCTATTGCATTTTTTTGTACTATTCATGAGTTCTATTATAATATTTTAGTCAGATTTTAGCTTTATTTACACTACTTTTAGCCAAAAGTTTTTTGTTTTAGCTAAGTAAGCTGTTCCCAAACGGACACAAAATGTTAAAAGCCCACTAGAAATTTGATAGGAATTAAAGAACTGAAATTAAAAAAGCTCATTTAAATAAGAACTAAAACCAACCCATGAGATCCATTAGTGGACCAACACCCAGAATCATCATTCGTTGCTGCCTTGCAAGATTCAACCCAATCTCTAGAGCCTCTCACCTAGATCCATATAAAAAAAACCCAGATCCATGCTGGCAAATCCTTAATTTTTTACCTTCTTCACTTTCAGATTTGGGTTTGGTGAGAACGGTGTGCGTTGTTCATGGGTTTGGTGTGAACAACGTGCAATTTCCTTACTGAAGCACCTCTTCAGATAAGCGCTTTGGTTGCATTTCAAAGTTCTCATTCAAATAGCTCTCCATTAACTGCCTTCTTGTGTCATCTCCAACTACTCTCACATTTGCCTCGTACAAATAGCTTTGAAAAGTTTATATAAATTCAAATAAAAGCAATCTTCTTCTTCATGTTTTGAGAGTTGAGATTTAGGGGTTTATGTTTGGTTGGGTGAAGATCCAAATCCCAGTGGAAATTTCATCGTGAGTTGGGTGAATTTTTTGTCATTAAACTCTCAAATCCAAGTTGAAATTTCAGCCAAAGTAAAGAGGAGTTGTGAATTTCAACCCAAAACAGGTTTGTTTTTTCTATTGTACGTGTTTGTTTGTCAAGAAAGTGTGAGCAAAGAAAATAAGATGTTGATTTTCTATTCATTTTATTAATGTTTGATCATTTGAATATTTTTTTATATAAATGCTGATGTGGTTACAGATTTGGTGTTATAACTTTTAAGATATTTTATATTTGAAATTTTCAACCTAATATCAGACTGTAAATTGCAATTGAGTGTGTTTTAATTGCTGATGTGGCAATACAAGTGGCAGTCTACTGGGCATGAAAATAATATTTTATTTTCACTGTTAGCTATGTCAGCATTTTTCATCCTTCACTTAACGGTAGGGGCCATTTTGACACGATACCAAAACGTTAGGGATTAAATTGACATGTTTAAAAGGTCAGGAATCAAATTGAAATACAATGCAAAGGCTGGGGACCAAATATGTAGTTACTCTATAATTTTTTTCTTTATATGTGCTGGTGAGGTGTCACTTCAATTCATTGATAATGGGATTTTCATCTACTTTACCACCATTCTTGACCCCTCACATTACTGTGGTGAATTGATTATCCATGGCCGATTGACATATAGGTTAATAGGAGATCACATTAAAGTATTATACAGAATGAGACTTATTTATCTGACCTGTTCCGTTATAAGTCTGCATGTGCTGTCTAAATGTTCTGTGATCAATCATTGCCTTATTTTTATTGAGCATATGTTTCTCATCAAAATTCTATGGGATGAGATATCTGAACATATTTCTCAGAATTCTGATAATGAATTTGAATAGGGCACCTGTGATGATTCATGCAAACTCTTTCCACTCTCTAAGCATGTGAAGATCATTTTTTGTGGTCTGCATAGAAAATTCTTATCTTTCTTTTGTTTTAAACCTCACTCCTTCCACCATCATTTTTACATGTCTAAATAGCTTCCTTTAGGACTTAACTGTCATTGGTATCTCTTAAAGTATATAAGGATTATATTGACATAATTTGTTTTACTTGTGTCTGAATTGCAAGGTTCGGATAATGAAAAGACTCAGGCATCCTAATGTTGTTCTATTCATGGGAGCTGTAACACGTACCCCAAATCTTTCAATCATCACTGAATTTCTTCCCAGGTATGTAAACTTTCTATTTCTGATCATAACTGTGTCGTGGTCTTAATCAAAGATTTATGGAAGTCAATGCGCTATACTGCAAATTATGGGAGAAAAAAGCTCTTATTAGTACAATACTAGATATAATATGAAATGGCATCAAAAGTGGCTCTTGTATGGTACGGCTTTTGGAAATTATTATTAAGGCAGAAATACCTTTCACAATAGTTAAACTTTCTTAATTCTGTTTTCTGTTTTTTTCACTGTATCTTCTGCAACTTTCCATCTTGTGCGATTTTCTTGAGAATTGGTTTAAAAAAAAAAAAAAAAAAAATCAAGCCTTGGTTCCAAATCCTTGGGGTTGGATATGGATCTTCAACAGACTACCAAAGTTGGTTGCATGCTTTTTTACTACCATTCTATTCTATCAAAAATCATATTCTCTATCACCTCTTTAATTAACATGCTTTTTATAAAAAAAATTATTTATTTATTTTTTAACTTCTTCAACTCATTCTTCCTCATTGGTGCATTAGTAGCTCTTTATTGCACATGACCAAACCATCTTAATTGTCTCTTCCTAATCTTTTCATCAATAGGGTCGCCCCTATTTTTAAGCTTTTTAAAAAAAAAATTTGAATCTTATCTTTTCTAGTATTTCCACTTATCTATTGTAACATTCTTATTTCAACTACACTCATTTTGTGAAAATGTTGCTTCTTAATAGCCTAAAATTTAGTACAATAGAGCATAGCTGATCTTATAACAGTCTTCCAAAATTTTTCAATTTAACTTAATGGGTATTCTACAATCACATGATACTCTCAATGCATTTCTTTACATCATCCACTTTGCTCTTATTTTGCGATGCACATTCTCTTCAATTTTTCCATCCTTATGAATTCTTGATCCAAGATATCGAAAGCATTCACTCTTTTGCTATCATTGACCATTAAGTCTTTCAACCCCTTCATATTTTTTTTCTACTTTTACTAAACTTAAATTCTATGTACCCTGTTTCAGTTTTGCTCAGTTGAAAGCCTTTAGATTCTAAAGCATCTCTCCAATTTTTTTTTTTTTGCACAGCATCTCTCCAAATTTTTAACTTGACGTTAACTTTATATCTAATTTCATCTACTAAAACTATATCATTTTCAAAAAGTAGACAGAATGTTAATGGATGATCTGCCACTATGATTCTGTTTGATTCAGAGCTTCAACTCCCAGTATGCTTCTTTTTGATAAATTGTCTCTTGGATCTTATGAGTTTTGTCAATTCAAATGTTAAAAAACAGCTCATGTTTTGCAGAGGTAGTTTGTATAGGTTGCTTCATCGGCCTAACAATCAATTAGATGAAAGAAGGCGCTTGAGGATGGCCCTTGATGCTGTATGACCCTGTCATTCTTGCTCTTTATTCCAATTTCAGTCAGAATTTACTCTAATCAGTGACTTTTATAATTTATCTTTTTTTGAATGATTGCACTTTTAGGCTCGGGGAATGAACTATCTGCACAACTGCTCTCCCATGATAGTGCACCGAGATTTGAAGTCCCCAAATCTTCTTGTTGATAAAAATTGGGTTGTGAAGGTGGTGTCTTACCTCTTTACTGTGATTGTGATTGCTGAATACGTTTAATGTATCTTCCATGCCTAATCCAGCATGATGTAAAATATTCTGCCTGTTCAGGTGTGCGATTTTGGGTTATCACGAATGAAACATAGCACATTTCTCTCTTCAAGGTCAACTGCAGGGACGGTAAGCCAATAACAACTTCACTTTTTCCTTCCGCCAGTTGAACCATCCAAAATCTTTTTCTTTGTTTATTTTTGGATTATCCATCAAACAGATCTATCATGTTCATGCCTCACTGATTTATATATTCTTTTCTTTTTTCATATCTGGTTTCTATGCACCTTCTTTATGCTTCCACTAATAGTAAAGCATTGACTTTTGTGCTTTTCTTTTTGACTGAAAAGGTAGAAACTTTTGTTGCATTTTGTTTTAAACGTTTTCCTTGTTAGTTGCCTGTGTCCAGGCATTCAGTAGATCTTCTCGTGGTGATTAAAGGTGTGGTGTAGGGGGTAGGGGGTGACTAGACGTCTTTTTTGGCGTGGCAAATGGCATACGAGTCAGGACTAAGTGAAGGGAATTGGTGTTTTGCTTTGATGTTGTTTAATGCTGAAATTGATTGATACATGTTTTCCTCAAACTTTGGAAATCACAAAGAGAGAACCATTCCAAAAGTTTTTCAATTGTAAGATCATTTGGACTTATTGTTTATAACAGTGTATTCATGACTGTAGAATTACATGCTTTATTCTCTAATCATGAAATATTTAAAGGACATGTGTACTATCTGTACTTTTGGTGTTCATAGGGATGGCAAACATTGAAATAAAAGCTTGTTGGTTAGGCCTAAAAATAATGAAGGCTGTTTTTGGTGGTAGTTGGTACAATCAGATTAATATTATTTAATAATGTTAAAAGGTAAGTTACTCCAATAGGTTTTTGGTGCTATTGCACTAGAACTTCACGTATTATTTCCATTGAAGTAACTTTGTTACGTGCAATGGTTTCAAAGCCAGAAATCTCTATATTGTAGAATTTGTGAAACAAACAATGAATATTGCAGTCGTTGGCCATGCCTATATGTATTCATGATATTCCTGAATATGTTTTCTTTCTTGATTATCAACTTGTTTGTATTGGTCTTTGATTGCAAGCATGCAACCATTAAAGCTAGGTTTTGAATAAGTTCATTTTGTATTGCACTCCTCAGGCTGAGTGGATGGCCCCAGAAGTGCTAAGAAATGAACCTTCAAATGAAAAGTAAGCCTTCTTTCTGTCTGTCTCTCTCTCCTACATATGTTTTTAGTACTTTGTTTTGGACCCTTTATGATTTTTTATTTTATTTTTATAAATGCATTGTACAATTGAACTTGCAGGAGTGACGTTTATAGCTTTGGGGTCATACTATGGGAACTCTCAACGATGCAACAACCGTGGGGGGGAATGAACCCAATGCAAGTTGTTGGTGCAGTTGGATTTCAACATCGGCGTCTTGACATTCCAGATGATATAGATCCTTCCATTGCAGATATTATTCGGAAATGCTGGCAGACGTGAGTATTTTTTGGTTAAGGAATGCGTGTGAATAATTGTTTACATATTGATATTGTGATTCAAAACATCCTTTGGCATTTTCTTTTGTTGGCTTACCTTAGTCTTCTATAGAAGCACAGACACGGAAAAAACCCTTGTGTGGTATCAGACACATGTTGGAGATGGACACGCCTAGGGCATGGTTGCATTTGTGTCTGCTTGGTCTTTTTTATTTTAATTTTAATTTTGATTTAGGAGACAATGGCCAAAAATTGAAAAGAAAAAAAAGAGGAAAAAAATTGGATTGTCACCTTAGATCAACAATCTTGATTTCCACTTGCTCACGCTCATTCAATCTACACTCTGGCCACTTAGAATAGTCAAATCGGTGACACTTGAAGCCTACCAGCACTCCCCCAAGCAGATCAACTTTCTCTTTTTCTCTTGCTTGGTACACGGTCTCTTATTCCAACTTCATTGCCATTGGATCGCTTCTCACATATTGTAGCCATCAAAAAAGGGCCTTCCTCTCTTTTTTGCTCACTTGTAGAGGTTTGAACCTCATAAAGGCAAGCATCTTAACTTGTCATTTTGTGACAAGAAATGTGAATATATCAAATAATAATAAAAATTGATCCCAGGAAGATATTTTGTGTACGGGCTGTCTAGCAAATTTTATTTATTTAGTTTTTTTTCCTATTGTTTGTTTGTAAGGTCTTTCACAAGACCATAATGATGTTCATATCTAATCTTCTGATGTAGAGCTATTCAAATACCCTTTTGACACAACAAACTAGTATCACTTCTGTTGTTACAACAATTCTCATCTAGTGGCCGCATACTTCTTGTCCTATGGGTAACGTGATCTTCAATCTGTTTTCTGATTTAATACGTTGCCCAAGAAGATATTAGCAGGCCTTGCATTTCACAAAATAGAAGTTTAAAAGCTTAAACTTGTGAATTAGTAGGAGAAATTCCATTCTTATGTTTGTCATGGTGAATGCAGTGTGTCAATTATATTTGTAAATGCACTAGTTTGAGATCCTGATAATTGATCCATTTAAACATTGTAGAGATCCGAAATTGAGACCATCATTTACTGAGATCATGGCTGCTCTGAAGCCGTTGCAGAAGCCCATAACCAGTTCTCAAGTTCCTAGACAAACTGCATTAGTTGGTGGCGCCCGCGAAAGACCTCAACCGTCACAAGTTGCAGAAGATCCAGCAGGATAGAAGAGAGAGTCAACAAGCTAACTGATTTGCTGCTTGTTGGACTGCCAACATTTGGTAAGATTTCTTGTGACAAGCAAGGGAAGGAGACTGGTTGAAAATCATGACCCGACATTTACTCTAATTTGAGATTGTGATTCTTTTCCTCAATTCCTTTTTTTCTTTTTCTTTTTTGGTATTCTTCACAGTGCAGCTATTGTCAAGGTTGTGTATTTGTTTGTAAAAAGCCATTGAAATTGTTGTAGTCAATGTTTGAAATTTTTGCTGTACGTGAAGTTCTATTGAGTAGTTGCATAAGCGTTTTGCTGACTGGAGAATTGGGCATAAGAGGAGAGTTTTTTTTTTTTTTTTTTTTTTTTTTTTTTTTTTTTTTTTTTAACTGGTGGGGTGGGGGGATGGTGTTGGTGGTTTGGTAATTTCGTTGGTTCCAAGCTGTAAATATATAGTGGGTAGGAAAAAAAAATTACATTTTTAAGAGTATTTTTCAGGAGCTGTCATAATTCATTTTGCAATTTACATTTTTTTCAGGAGCTTCGGATCATGGTAAACCCCAAAGCTGTCATAATTCATCAGAATTCGAGCAGATTGAATATCATCCTAATGACTGAGATTGACTGAGATTGAGAGTGAAAAAAAAATAATTTTCATTCTCAGTCCTTAGATCATAAAAACGAAAAAGTTAATAATGCTTTTAATCCAAGATTGAAAGTTAATTTTTTAACTCTCAATTTCAGTCATTGATAATTACTGCATCCCATTACACGGGATCCAAATCCAATTCTAGCACGACTAATTGATTCTTCTAAAAGTGCCTTGAAATTTGTATATGCCAAATGCAAAGTACATTTAGCATAAAGGCCCAAATATTGCTCAACAATCGGCAGGCCATATGCGAAATGCCAAAAGAAAATTTGAGATTTAGCTACAGTACCATCTCAAATGTAAGATGGTACTGTAGCTGAATCTTATAAATTTTTTTTTAATACTCTCATTTCTCTCCTCTCTCATTTTAAGTTTTTAACTTGGGAATTTCTCTCTCCTCTCTCATTTTTCCTCTTTGTTTTCTCTCTCTTCCTTCTCTCTTTCTCATCCCCTCTCTCTTGCCATTGTGAAGCTTCCCTCTTTCTCACCGAATCACCAAGCAACAACCACCAAGCCTTGTTTTTATCATCTCTACACTCTCTCACCGGTCACTCTCATCTCCTCTCTCTCTCTCTCTTTTGTGTGTGTGTGTGTGTGTGTGTGTGTGTGTGTTGATTCTCATTCCATCCTTCCCCTCTCTCGTCGCTATCTTCCCTTCTCTCATTCTCGTCGCTATCATTCCATCATTCCATCCTTCCCCTCTCTCATAATTTGGTAGAACTCACGGTTTGATGTGGCAGATCGGGGTGGTGCCGTGGTGGTGGATCGAGGTGCTCGCCGTGGATCGGTGTGGTGATCGGCGTTGGGCGTGGGATGTGGAGATCGCCGTTGGGCATGGGTTTCCGGCGTTTGGGTTGCTGTTGGGCATGGGTGGCGTTTAAGTAGTCTCGTGTTTGGGTTGTTGGTCGTGATTGGGTCCGATGTTTGGATCGTTGGTCACGATTGGGTCCGGTGTTTGGGTCGTGGCTGAAGTGGCTGAAGTGGCTGAACTCTGGTTGTTGGTCGTTGGAGATCGCTAGTGTTTGGGTCCGGTGAGGTCATGGCGATCTCTAACGTGGGTCACAGTGTGGGTCACCACATAGTTGGACTCTGGTTCTTCTGGGTTCTGCCTTTCCGATGGGTTTTTTTTTTTTTTTTTTTTTTTAATATGGGTTTTTGTTCCGGTGGGATTTTGGTGGGCAGTGGGCAGTGGTGGCGTGGTAGACATGGTGGAGGCGCGGTTGTGGTGACTAGGTAGTGGAGGCGTGGTGATAGAGGTTGAGGGAAGGTGGAGGAGAAAATTGAGAAAAAACAAAAAAGAAAAAAATATATTTTATTGCGTAGATATATTATTTTAATGAGTAGAATAGAGAAAAAGAATTTGGGATGCTGGAAGAATTGTAAAACTGTATTGTATAATTGATAAAATTGCTTTTTAGAATGGTAAAATGAGATAAGATGACATTTGCCAATGTGAATACTCAAGAGCATGCTTGTATCATAAATAACAACAGTACTATTTTAAAAGGGGATTCCCTTCCTAAAACACATCTAGAACAAAGTATGCTGTTTTCGTGTCCCATCCAATGCACTAGACCGAAACTTCATCTTTCAACAGGACACTTTCATGTCTTGGACATCATGGCTGCTATGTAGTCATCTTTACTTGGCAACCCTACCCCTACTTAATTGTTATTAAATAGTTTCATATCAGCTAAAATGCATAATAGTTTCATCTAGGTTTCAGGCATGGAAGTGCAATCAGAATCATATCAGTTTTTCTTGTTCCAAGGTAGATGCAGCCCACTTTTACATTCTGAAACTAAAAAGAGTTCATCCTTTCATAAGCGTAACAAAATTGTTTTCAAGTTTCTCTACGTTTTTAATGCAGCCAAACACACACACACACACACACACACACACACACACACACAATTAAAAAAAGAAAAAAAAAAAAAAGAAAGAAAAGAAAGTAATAGAGACCCACGACCTAAAATGTAAACTCTATCGCATATATATGTGGATAAGGTAGAGACCAAATCACAAGAAAAGAAAAGGGTAGGGACCAAAGCCTCTCATATATCTCTACCTTATCCAAGCTTCTTTAATCTTCCATCCTGAAAATGGCTTCCATCTTTGGCTCACCACCATTTATGTCCCACCCACTTACAAAAACTCAGTTTTCTTCATCATCATCACAAACACCTACTCCTCCATCTCCATCAACTCCACCTTCACAACCTCAATCTCCAGCACCATCTCAACAGCTAAGTACATCTTCATCCAACCAACAAGCACCAGTCTCAGTTAACGTCCAACAAGAATTCAAGCCTACAAAGCCTAAGCCTGCCAATGCTGATAGCACAGACTGGATAGCTTCCACATTGACCAGGCGGTTTGGCCTTGGTGCAGGCCTTGCATGGGCTGCCTTTCTAGCTGTTGGTGTAATCTCTGAACAGATTAAGACCCGACTTGAAGTCTCTCAACAAGAAGCAAATACTAGGTTTGTCAACTAACTAACTTCACCATCCGCCGCCATTCAATTTTCATATATATATATATATATATATATATATATATATATATATATATAATGAAAGTCGAAGGATGATTTTAGTTTTGGAAATGTTCAAGGTGCATGAAACCCTTTGATGGAGAAGATACTTAATTTGAGTGATTTGCAAACCTCTATTTAAAGATATTTTGTCACAAAAAAAGATTAAGTAAGGATAAGTTAAAGAAATTAGCTATTATATATGTTATGTGTAACGATAAATAAGAAGAGCTTAGTAGGAAGTAGGAAGGCATTTAGTATTATCCATTTAAATCTTACTCCAGAAGTAGAGTGTCTAAACGAGACTTATCCTCAAGAATTATGGAAGAAATCAAATGAGATTTATATGTCGAAATTAGTTGTATTTGAAGAAAGAGTTGTGTCAACTACACATGGAGATAGAAAGCAGGGATCATCTCAAAGCTTTTAATAAATTGGTATTTAGGATCAAGCCTTGTTGCTTTTAATTCTTCATATGATATCTTGATGGCTACACTAGTTTTTGTTGACAAAGGAGACACTCAAGTTAAAATGGTTAATAACAGTTTTCTTGGAGACTAAAAGTTTAAGAAGCTAACGAATAATTCAGAAATTGGGCATTTGTGGTAAAGTTCGAATCAAGTCATGCACTCATGCATGGTAGGAGTGTATGGCCTGGGGGAATTTTGATAGGAGAAGTTAAGATAAAGATGAGGACTTATACTATTGTCATGAAATTGGACATGACATTAAGAACATAAGACTAGGGAAGAATTTATTCTTAAGGCTGGTTGAATTCTTTGGGCGATCAATAGTGTTAGGTTAAATATGCTCCACTAGTATATAGTTTTGTATTGTGAAAATTATTTTAATTTGCTCCATCTTTGCTTCTGGTCATTTCTGCTTGCTTTTGTCCAAACTCAACCTTGTCTTAAATTTGCCACCTTGTGTTCGAGGAGAGATATTAGACATAATAGAAATCTTTGGGTCCAAACATGTTGTAAAGTTCAAACGTGTACTTACAGGTCAAGCAACCTAGTCTTCCTAGGATTAGAATAGGGTTAGGCTAGGTTCAATATGCTTTAATTATTGTATAGTTTTGTATTGGAAGAATCAAGTCAATTTGTTGATTTCTCACATATTGGTTTGATCTTTATATGTAAATTTAGCCATATGGTCTTTTAAACTGCAACCAGTAACCATGATTTATCTTCTACAGAAATGTTGAAAAGGAAGAGGAGGTGGTCTTGCCAAATGGCATAAGGTAAAAGTTCTCATTGTCCATAACTTGACAGTATTGGCCTTTGAACTTTGAACTACATAAATGTCCTAACATGTACAATTTTCCCCCCTAGGTATTATGAGTTGAGAGTTGGCGGCGGAGCTTCTCCACGGCCAGGGGACCTGGTTGTAATCGATCTCAAGGGAAAAATAGAAGGCAGTGGGGAAGTGTTTGTGGATACATTTGGTGGTGAGAAGAAGCCATTGGCTCTGGTAATGGGGTCTAGGCCATATAGTAGGGGAATGTGTGAAGGGATAGAATATGTATTAAGGTCTATGAAGGCTGGGGGTAAAAGAAGAGTGATAATTCCTCCTACTTTGGGGTTTGGGGAGAAGGGAACAGATTTAGGTCCTGGTGTGCAAATTCCCCCATTTGCAACTCTTGAGTATATTGTTGAGGTTGAAAAAGTGTCCATTGCACCCGCTTGAGTTTGAAAGTATATGGGTAGATTATGACCTCAGTAAAATATGACATTTCTTATTGATTTACTATTTTTTTGCTTTGGTAAGTTTTTAGACTAATGAAAAAGGAGAATTTGTTACTTCGGCCCAAAGCCTCTTGAGTATTGTGTCAGGAGTGGAACAATGTTTTTTTTATCCACTAGTTTTCGGCCTTTTCCTTTAATAGCCCCACTTGTAGTCTAGCATTTCCACATATATTTATATATACAAGTTTTATAATTGGTTGGACTGATTGGAATATTTGACTAAATTACAAATTTTGGTGTTTAAGCATAGTCCAATGATAATGTTATCTTTTTTTTTGGGTAAACTGTGATAATGTTATCTTGTTTGGTGTCTCATATATGTGGTTTAAACTTTAAATCACACATTCCACTCTTTCTCAAAAAAAAAAAAAAAAAAAAAAAAAAAAAAAAATCCAAACAACAAACAAATTACATTCTCTTTATACGATTGCTGCCAAGATAAGATTCAATTTTAAAATCCTAATTTGATCACACGGGACTTTACCATTGAGCAAATTAAAGCACATAGTTTATTTATTTATTTATTATGGTCACAATTCGTAATTGCTAATAGCCAAATGGTCAAATGACATTGCTTTCATCCCTTCGTCTTAAACTTAACACAAAAAAGAAGTTATATAGTAATTCTTGTTGTTCATTAAATTGGTTTTAAAGTAAACAATTCATTCAAATTAAATTAGATATTTCCCACCCAAAAAAAAAAAAAAAGTCGTTTTAAACTTGGTTACTTAAATTACATTCCTCCAAACATATATATCCTTTTCATTTATATATTCACTCAAAATTATTTTAAGATTTTCTTATTGTATCTTACAAAAATTTTAAAATTTTTTTACCTCCTACATATTTTTCTATGTTTTTGTATTTACCAACTTATGCAATAAATTACTTTGGAATCTTCAAAATATTAGCTTATATCATTATTTATTTTGTTTATTTTGATAGTTAGTGTTAGTTTGTAGACCCTTGAAAACACATTGTTTAACCTAATTTTATTGCCAAGTTGATACTTAAATCAATTATGTAGATATTAGGTTAAACATTCAGCATACATATCATGCAGCGGAAAAGTAAATAATACAAAATATGATGACCCAGAAAAACCAATAAAATATACTAGTTTTAAGATAAAAACTTGGAGGGAACTATCCCAAGAAGAACAATCTACTATATTAAATAGAAGTTTACAGTAAAAAATATTTAATTCGTAGTAAACTTAATTATGATTATCAAACCTAGTTCTGAAACTCTCAAACTTCTTTGATGTAGATTTGCTCCAACATGAACCTCCAATTCATGCTATAGATCTCCAACATAGACCTCTAGTCTATGACTCCAAGACTACCATTGAAGGTTTAGATCTAGCACCTTTGATGATTGGTATGCAGCAACTTTAGATCTACTAGTTCTAATAGTGTGTAGATTGTTTTCTGATAGTGACTTTGAAAGGAGAAGGCATAAACCCTTTTAGATCTCAAAAGAGCAACTCCAAAGTCTCTTCAAAATGTGCCTTTGGGTTTCCTTTAAATACTGTGTGAATTAGATCTGAAACTCTAATCACTTACTGGGCTTAATAGACTGTTGGGTTGAAAACGTAATCTGCAGATGCAACTTTCGATGGGTCGAAAACTGCTAAAATTGGATTCCTTAAAATAGTAGCTTCCTTGTTCTTGTACTTTGACTTGCAACATCTTGAGTATTGTCTAATCATGCCTATAGACTTAGTAATCTATATCTACACAAATTTGTGCTCAAGATTTGTTAATTATTCTAAACTTTTTGAATTTAACGGTTAGCTTTTCAAAATATACTTATCTAATAAACTTATATAAATAAATGCATTTGTACAAACATAAAACAGATCCTTTTTTTTTTTTTTTTGTTTGTTTTTGAGAATCACATAAAATAGATACATAATGCACACACAACACATGTAGGTTAAAAATGACTACATAACCTATGAATGACGGCTAAATATAAACTAAAGAAAGTTTTAAAATGTGTTTAGATAAAGCAAACACAATAACCTAACCGGTTTCAACTCCCAATTCAAAATTGATTCTAATCTTATTTTTTATTCAGTTTGTATTAGAACAGAACCATTTATGTGGTTTGCTCCTTTAAATGAAATTCGAGAATATCTTAGAATACCACAGGATGGAAAGAGGAAAGATCATAGCGGATTCCATCATATATTATGTGGTATTGGATTAAATTAGAAAATGGAATTAGATATGATAGCTCATAATTAGAAGATGAAATTTTCTTTTTCCATTTTTGTATTTCACAACAAAGATAGAAGCTTGAAGTCTTCTCCAAAAAACAATGAAAATATTATTATGAGCTATCCCCATTTGTGCAACTCATGATGCCGTGGTGTTAAAAGGATCCAAAATTCGACCACTCTTTGCTCTTTTCAAAAAGAAAAAGAGAAAGAACTCAACAAACAAAATTAAACATTATCAATTAGGGTCTTAGGCCTAGACCTAGGGCTGGCCCTAATTGATAATGTTTAATTTTGGTGAAACAATAAATTGTTGAGTATAACGAATTATCATTAACAATAAATTTTTCTAACAAAAAGAGAACGAGAGGATCATTGTTTGGTCAGAAGAATGTCTCCCTTTTCTTTCTTCCATTGTACAATGTGTTTTGAATAAATAAAATCTGCTATTGTTTTTGCTAAAAAAAAAAAAAAACAATAAATTTTACTCGACAATTTGTAAAAGAAAGTCAATAATACCTAAATACAAAAACTTAATTATCAATTTTGCTTTTCAAAATACAACTGTTTTAAACAGAAAAATAATAATATGGAAACTTGAATAAAAAATACTTAACTGTATCTGTGGGGTACATGAATTCTAGTAAGGTGTTTGTGCCACGTGTCATACCCATGTCCGAAGAGGTCATTATTGTGACGAGGAGGCCATACGCTCGAACGGCAAGGCCACGCCAGTGGCGCGTGACCAGAAGAGGTCATATTGCAGAGAAAGAGTTTCGGGAAGGGGTTAGTCTTGACATGACTGCAAGGATGGTGGTTGCCATCACATTTAATGCATTCCACCAAACTTCCTAGCTGCATTTATGTGAAGAAGACCCTTGAATAATGATGCCTTGGCTGCTACAACTCACAAGGGGTTTAGGAAGGTGCCTGATGGGAAAAGCACTCAAGTAGTGACATGGATGATCAACAAATAGAGGGTCAAGATTATTTGAAGGGAGCTATATAGTGTAGAAGACCTTTCAGGGACGAGGGCAGAGACCTGCAGAGAAAACACTGTGGCATTAAGAACAACCACTGTAATCAAATCTAAGAAAAATATATTCAAGAACTACTCTCCTCGGACGTTGTTGAGGAAGAGTTTTTATGCACTACATTTATCTATTCATTGCTTCCACTCGCTCTCGAACTATATTTAAGCCCATTGAGGGCGTTGTCCACTTCATTGAAGCCTAGCTTTTTGGTCCACTCTCTACAAATTCATTATGTTGGGCTCTTTGAGCCTTATTCAATTCGTCTTTTGGACTTAAGATCCAAAACATGCCCTTACAGTATCAAATATTAAAAACCTCACTAAATCTTTATCCCTTTAAACCTCAAAATATATTGAGTTGGTCTTGCTAAATTACAAGTAGTTTTTTATTTTTATTTTTTTATTTAATGTTGGCAAAATTTGATCTAATCTTTATCCCTTTAAACCTCAAAATATATTGAGTTGGTCTTGCTAAATTACAAGTAAGTTTTTTATTTTTATTTTTTTATTTAATGTAGGCAAAATTTGATCTAAAATCTCTTGGACAAAAAAAAAACTTTATTAGTTGACTTTTGAAACTTAATATAAGTAAAAAAAAAAAAAATAGTCATAATTCCACCAA
Organism: Lithocarpus polystachyus; assembly: GCA_033629205.1. Classification (NCBI taxonomy): domain Eukaryota; kingdom Viridiplantae; phylum Streptophyta; class Magnoliopsida; order Fagales; family Fagaceae; genus Lithocarpus; species Lithocarpus polystachyus. Next base: position 28,888,429 of record CM066171.1, read on the forward strand.
ATGGAATATTGAAACCAACTTTTGAAACTTAACATAAGTACAAAAAAATAGTCATAGTTCCACCAAATGGAATATTGAATGTTGCATGGGCTGACTATTATTTGATAGACATTCTTCTAAATAATAATAATAATAATAATAATAATAATAATAATAATTTGATAGACATTCGAGACACTTTGAATTTCATGGACTTAAGGATCGGAAAACAATGACCAAGAAATCATTATTGATGTTAAAAGTATGAAAATGAATTAAACAGCAGTTGAAATGGAGCATATAGAAATATCTTTTTTTGCCAATTATGGATTAGTATAGACAGTATGAAAACTTGCGAGGTTGTAAATTGAACACAACAGTGCCACAAGACCAACGGTGGTGAGTCTGCTGAAATGAAATCCCCACCACAAGACGCGAATTAATGAGTATTAACCTTTTTTTTTTTGAGGGAATAATGAGTATTAACCTCAACTAACCAAACCAAACAAAACACAGCCCCTCTATCTATGTAGATACTGATAAGGTCTCCGCATTTAAAAATAGAGTAACGATAATCACCCCCTCTTTAATTAGTTCCTATTATACACTTAAATATATAGTGACACATGGACAAAAATTAATCACTCACTCCTTACCAAAAATATGATTTGACAATTTTAACTAAAACATGATTTAAGAAAGGCAGAGGGTGCAAAGACAATAGGTAATAAAATTTTCTTTAAAAACAAAAAATAAAAGTTAATAAATGTCTTAAAAGTATTAATTTAAGAAATATTTTAAGAAAATTTTTATTAAAATACAAAAAAAAAACAACTTATTTTTTAACAGCTTTTTATATTCTTGTAAACGTAGTATAAAATTTTTTCTATATTTTATTAACAAATGCCATTCTAAAAAAAAAAAAGAAATTTAATAGCAAAAAAATAATAATATAATAAAGAAGTGCCATCGGTATTCTATTCGGTCATTGGCACTGTTGGGGCAGAGCTTCATACTCATGGGAACCGTTATCGACTCCCATTTCTTGGGCTTAACTGCCATTGTAACTGTAATACTCTCTCTCTCTCTCTCTCTCTCTCTCTCTCTCTCTCCTTGTGAGTTTTTCTTTATTGATGTATGTATAAGCCTTTCAAAATAAATTGGATATTGGTATTTTTGCAGGTGGGGTATCAGTTCTTGTTCTTTATAGTCACTGCTCTTCTCAAATTCGATAAAGTCACTGACTTTGCTGGTGGGTTTTCTTTCTTTAATCCTTTTGTTGCTTTAAACGCTAATATGAAATTGGAAATTTGATTGCTTGCTGAGTTGCAAAGCTGTTTTGCACGTTAACTCTGGTTTTTTTTTTTTTTTTTTTTTTTTTTTTTTTTTTTTTTTTGTTGATTGAATTTGCAGGAAGCACAAATTTTGTTATCCTTGCTATATTGACTCTGGTTCTGAAAGGCTCATGGAATTTCAGACAGGTATAAATAATTATGTTTGTGTTGTTGTGCTTGTGCACTCTCTATTATCAGGGGTTGTTTGTGGAAAATTCTCAAAATATGATTTTCCATTTTTCTTTGATTGGGCTGGACATGTTAACACCCTCTGCTTCACACTTTTGCACAGACTCTTACTCTTTGAAAAATAACCCAACTTTATTATACTAAGTAGGTATTGCTTTACGCTTATGATGAAATCCAAGTTTCTATTTTTGTTAGAATTATAGTTAAATGATTAAATTCGCATTTTTCTAGTGGTTTAAGCTTTTGGGACAAATGATAGTTTACCATGGTATCAGAGCATATGGTCCTAAGTTCGAACCTTTTCTCTGTTCTACCATCTATTTTAAAATTTTCCCATGCATTGGAACCTACTTATTAAGTGAGGATGCTTAAACTTTTGAAACAATTGGTAATTTTTTCAATTTTTCTAAAAAAATTATATTTTTTGTTGGATAAATGATTTTTGTGGCTGTGTTCTGATTATTAATAAAAAGAAGGAATTTGTGTCTCTCAAGTGCAATATATTCCTCATGGTTGGAATTTCATGTTTGAGTGAAAGTGATTAAGTTCGACATTTCTGAGTGATTAATATAACATTGTTGGGTCCAAATCTATATGCTTAAGTTTTTGATTAAGGCAGTATCCCAACTTGTCATATCAAGGCCTCACATAAAGTGTCCATTAATTGTGGCTGGCCAATGTGTTGTTCAACATGGTCTCATTATATATATAATTTTGCTGCTGTGATTTCAGATAGTCTTGACTTTGCTTGTAGTAATATGGGGTCTCCGCCTGGGACTGTTTCTATTAATGAGGTATGATTTATTTGATTTTAACATGAAATGATGAAGTTTATTAGTTAGCAAGGCTAGTCTATGTACAGTTTATTAGACAGCTCATTAAATTTGTGACTTGATTTTAGTTCTTGAAATTCAACCTGACAAAACCTCATATTTTGAACTACCTGGAGTTGTAGATAGATGAAATCTCTGGCATTCACCTCTACCTTGAGGCATGTCCTTTGTTATGTTGTAGGCATCATTTTTGTTTTAGTTATTGTTTTTGATGCTTGGCCCCCTGCTTAGTTTCAACCATAGTGGTGGATGTGGACCCTATCAATTCTTCTACTCGAATTTCACGTTTAGATTTAATAAAAGTTTTGTTTTCTTTTTACAGAATTTACTGAATGCTGCTATCTTCTCTTGTATCATTCCATCTACTTTGGTTTTGGTGTTCTAAAATTAGTTTATATACTTGTCCAAATCCTTAACTTGAATACTTGACTTCCATATAATTTTTATCCCTAGGGCTAGGCCAAACTTAACAATGTTGTTGCTGTTTAGTGCAGTATCACCTAGATATCAATTTCATATTTAATTTTTATTTTCTGGATACTATGATCAGGATCTTGCAGTGGGGGGAGGATAGGCGTTTTGATGAAATGCGTGCTAGTTTGGGAAAACTGGCAGTTTTCTGGATATTTCAGGTTTTTAAGGATTTCTCTATATCTATTTTGGATTAGCTATGACTGTATACTGGAATTCTAGTTGCCAGTTGGAGTGTCTATATATAGTTGTTGACATTTGATATGTGATTTACCCCCCTTCACTGCAGGCTGTCTGGGTGTGGACAGTTAGTTTGCCTGTTACGGTGGTTAATTCAAGCAACAGAAATCCATCTCTCCAGGCTGAGGACATAATTGGCTGGATTATTTGGTCAGTGGGTTTTCTAGTTGAAGCAACAGCTGATCAGCAAAAACTAACATTCAAAAACTCTCCAGAAAATAGAGGGAAATGGTGCAATGTAGGACTATGGAAATACTCTCGTCATCCAAACTATTTTGGTGAGGTTAGTTCTGTCATTTCGTTTAGATGCACATATAATTAGAGCTGGTGCTGAATGCTTCTGTTCATGATGCTGCTTAGAACTGTAAAACGCTGTTAACAAAAAAAACCTTAAAGTAATGATATACATTCATACATATATATATTTCTCTGTTTTAATCCATATCATTTGTAATTGATGATATCTTTCTCATGGTTACTGGTTGCATGCAAGGTGCAGATTTTTGGTGTGCTTTCTATCTTATACTTTACTGCTATAACTATTACCTCCTAAATATGAAACTATATCAACGAGTCATAATTTGTAACATCTAGACTTCTTTCAACTGAATAATGGACAGTATGCACATTTAGGCTGTTGAATTTTAGGTTAAATTACATCCTAAATATGAGTCTCCACTGCTGTGGCACTACAGTATTGATTCTTCAATATATCTGGGTAAAGAAAATAGATAGTTTAATTATGAAAAATTTGATAGCTTTTTTTGAGGAAGTGACTAAAATTAGCATTCAGTTCTGGGAATCTGGTAACATATGCTTGCCTCATACATCTCACATGCTCAGAAGCCATACCTCATGAACATGACAATTATATGAATACACCAGATGTTCAACAACATTGTTACATTATTTACCTTGATTATAATTCTGTAAAATAATGAAACCTTGATGAATGTTGAGCTCAGATTTTCCTCTGGTGGGGAATTTTTGTGGCTTCCACACCTGTACTTGAAGGTGCTGAGTGGCTTGTAATCCTTGGGCCAATCTTCCTCACATTGTTGCTTCTTTTCATCAGTGGCATACCATTGCTTGAGGTTTGCTTCTCCCGGCTTTGGATTTAATTACTATATCCACTGCATTCTGAATCTGCTTATGATAAATACTGCATAATTGTTACCAGGAATCGGCAGATAAGAAATTTGGGAATGTGGCTGGATATAGGCTTTATAAAAGAAAAACTAGGTTATGTTCTTCCTTTCTTCTTTTACTTAATCTTTTAAGTGTATTTAGGAGGAGAAAGTAACTAAGCCTAACATAGTATGTTGCAGCCCTCTAATTCTGCTGCCACCAGCAGTATATGGGAATTTGCCCTCATGGTTCAAAACAACTTTCCTCTTCGAATTTCCTTTCTACAGTCGTAGTCTTCCACAGGAAGGGTCAAACTGGTGAGGCTTAAACTTTCTGCAAATGCTTTTATCTTGACAAGAGACTCATGCCACACTTGCAATCTTCATCTAACTTGGGTTATTGTGTGAAGTTATTTGTTGCGTGTTCTGAATATGGAATATTTTACTGATGCTTGAAGCATAATATCTATTCTATTGGGAAAACAGAATTTCACTTGGGATTTTATTCTGAACCTTGGGAGTCAAATGACTCTATAGTGATATATTATCATATATACCAGAATTACTTACTGTTGTAGTCTTTTTCCATCTTCTTACTCTCTGTGTCTGAAGGGTTAGTGTCTAGATGGTCCATATTTGGACCTTAGATTCCCTTCTCCAACAACCCCCCCCCCCCCCCCAATAGGGCCTGATCCTGTGTGCTAAGGTTGAGCCCATTAGTGTTTATCTAATTAAAGTATATTTAGTTATTAAAAAAAAGGCCAAGATAAATAATAAAACCTTTAAGTTTATAGATAGGTGTTGAGTTGGAAGGAGAAATGAGAAACCAAAAAACTAAATAAAGTAAACCGAGCCAGAACCATGTTGCAAGTATTGAGAATGTCCTGTTCTCTCCAAACTTCATTACATTTAAGGTTACATAGAAGATGCTGCAAGTTCCTTCCTGATCTTTCCCTCGTCATCTGTTTGCTCTGTTTCCTACCTTCTTCCTCTTCCCTAGCTGACCATAATTAAGAGTACCAGACTGCTTTTTACATCTAACTGTAATGTATGAATGTGAAAGAAATCAGAAATTGACTGCTGTTTTCTGTTATTTACTGTTACAATAATAACGTCCTCATCAACTTGGGTTCCACACGGAAAACACACACACACAGATAACTTTTAGGTTATATATGCTTCATACCTTGTGTACAAGAAATCAAATGGACATATGTAGCATCAGAGCTGATGGAATGGAATAATGAGATAGTCAACAAGATGGTAATATCATAATATGGTTTAAGGTTTTGTTTGGATTGAAGTGCATAATTTTTCTTTGTTTGCCTGACTTTGTCATTAATCCTATGCTTTGTTATTTTTTCAAGCAATTTACTGAGTGTGCAAGGTAGTGGACTTCAAAAAATAAGAAGTCCATAATTTATGATATTATTATATGGCTTAAGGTTTTAATTGGCAGTGCATTACTTTTCTGTATTTGTAAACTTTTGAAGTGTTAATAATACCATTTTTCTGGTTGTTCGTTACCATCTGTGCAAGGTATAGAACAAGCAGGGGAGAAAGTAGCGATGGATTGAAGATGCGTTAGTTCTTCATGACTTTTTGATTTACAATGTTTTATTTCTCTGTCCTCCTATGGATGTATGGTTCATCACTTTTCTTCTCCATGACTACTATTATGATAAATGAAATTCTGATTTGTTAATGTTCAAGCATGTCCTGTTCTCCCCAACAATGTTCATTTAAAAAAATGTATATATGAATGGTTGCTATGTGCGAGAATTTGACAATTTCATTGGTACCTTCATTTTTCTCTTTCTTCTGTTATCAGTATCACAATGCATGCAGTTCATCATGCTCATGGGCATGAGCATGAACTATTCAGCCCATTTGGAGTGAATGCCCCCGATTACCTGTCAAATTTGAGCGGGTGGGGTCAGTTACCCATAAGTTTTACTAGCTAGAAGCGAGTCTAAAGGGTTCTTTAAAATTGTTTCCTACGTTTTAAAAAAGATTGCATGTAGTAAGTACATCAAACATGATGAACAAGGAGAAATGCATTTTTTGATTAACAATACATGATGCAGCATAAAGTCAAAATATAAGTTGAGTATTGACACCAAACTCCCAAACCCGAGGCTGCAGCACAACAAATGAACACCCTCTCTCTCTCTCTCTCTCTCTCTCTCTCTCTCTCTCTCTCTCTCTCCGTGGCTTCAACCTCAAGTGGATGTTGGGATCAAACAAGAAACCAATGCTAACAAGAACCTAAAGAAATGTCTGGATTAGGATCTATTAATTATCCTTTATTTTATTTTATTTTATTTTTTTATTTTATGATGTTGTTCTTCCCCCTCCCTTTGCTATATTGATTTGCAGTGTCAGTTAAGTCAGCTATGACAAGTTTGACTCATCTTTCCCAATCAATACAATACTACAATATATAATAATGAAAGCTTCGTACTACCGCGCACCATTAGCGCGATGCTTACTCTACAAGTATAAGTGCTTGTGAGGTATGGGGGGCAAGGGATGAGATTCAAGTTTCAGGAGGGAGCTCCACACACATATAAATTCACCGCCCATTTAGGTGAGTTGGTACCCGGGTTCTGTAGTGACCTGTTGCTCAGGGGTTCAATCCCCCGCACTTACCCAGCAAATAATAATAATAATAATAATAATAATAATAATAATAAGGGCTTTGCAATAAATTTTCATCTACCCACCCCCCACTTTGTTCATTTTCATCTCCCCCCCACCCCCCACTTTGTTCAACCATTCGGTCCATTCATCTCTTTCATTTGTTTCCTTCTTAAATATTCATTCCATTCCTTAAAGCTATCTTAAATTTTCTACTTTATGCCTTCTTAAATACTACAGATTCATATATATATATATATATATTGGGGGAGAGGGGATGGGTTCGAAGTTTCAAACACATACGTTGCTCCACAAATGGTATCACTAACATTAGACTATCACTTGAATCTTGTAATAGTGGGCAGAATTAAATGCTAGGCAAGAAAAGGGCAAAAAAAGAAAGCAGCGAGAACCGACTCCTACATGCCATGTTATGATCAGAAATGCTAAATTAAATGTCAGTGCAATAGTATAGATGAATGTGTTCAACCTTACATGCATGCGTTTTTACAGGAATCACGGTTATATATAGTGGGGTATTTGTTTACTGCATTTTTTTAGCTAAGAGAGCTTGTTTGATTCAGGAAAAAAAAAAAATTAAAAGAAAGAAAGAGAGAGAGGGTGGTTCTTTGATTTTAGATTGCTAGAAAAATGTTGAACTAGTGTGGGTCAAATAGTTTTGTAAATCAATAAGTTTCATTGTACAATGGTTATTTTAAAAGAAAGAAAATTTTGGTTTCCTTCAATATCTTTTTTTACCGAAGGATGATTTTGTCAATCATTTCAATAGCAATAAGCTATACTTTTTTTATTTATTATTTTTTTTATATATACAGGAGTACACTTGCGTTAAATAATGACTAAGGGTCTGTTTGAGATCTATTTATTTTGCTGAAATTTAAAACTTTTTACGAAAAATACTGTAAATAAAGATAAAAGTTAGCTAAAATAGTAAAGTGAGACTCATGAATAGTACCAAAAAGTGCAGTGAGACCCATGAATAATAGTAAAAATAAACTGAATAATAAAATAAAATAAAAAGTTGGCAAAATTAATCATACCAAACGGACACTTAGTGTTCACTTTCGGACTAAGACTTTCCCAAAAAAGTTCTACCTCTCTATTTCCCTTTTTTTTTTTTTTTTACTACAAATTATATAAGAAGGGTATTCTTTCTTTATGCTTGGTTGCATTATAAGTGCTCTAAAAAATATTTTCTAGCGTTTGATTTTTTTGAGAAATGATTTTTTTTGTGTGAAAAAAATAATACTTTTTGTTAAAACCTCCCAAAAATACCTATTAATACTATGCATATATATATATATATATATATATATATATCTGTGTGTGTGTGTGTATAGACTAATAAGGATAAAGTTCGATACGACGGGTACATTTTAATAGACATGATGATGACTTAAACTGGTAGACTGATTCTAGACGGATCAAGGGTGAACGTACACAAGAAGGACGGATTTAAAGGCCACGTGGCATCCACCGTTTTAGTAATCTCCAAGGATTATAAATGGAAACAACTTGTATCCCACGCATAGTCCTAATTTATAGAATCCCAATAGGAATAGAATCCAAACATGAAGATGATTTCGTAATATACGCCTAATAATGACAATCCTATAAGGAAAAAACTTCCGACACAAGAAACGAAGGTCGGTTCTACACTACTATAAAAACCCCAAGACCTTCACAAATCAAGGTACATGTAATTTCCCTAACTCTGGCACTCTAGGGTTACGAGTATTCTCTGACTTAACCTTCGGAAGGTCTTTAACCGGTACTACACCGGTATCTTCTTGAGGTCTTCTTGTTTTGTGTTGTGTTGTGCAGGTTGTTTCGAGCACGTGAGAGAACCTTGTAGCTTACTGGCGATATTTCGGCATCATCATATACATATTGATTATATTGTGGGTTTTAGTTAGCTCAACTAGTAAAATTTATTGTAGGTATCCAGAAAATAAAGGCCCAAGCCCACTAAGAACAATAGTACCTTGTCCTTCAAACTAAGTCCAAACAATAAAATTTTCTTTAGAGAGTGGAAAAATACTTCAAGTGCAATTCTAAGCTAAGTTTAAGTTTAAGGCCGAAGAGCCCAAAGTAACAGAGAGACATAACTCAAGTAGTAAATGAGGATAATGCTCTCCTTGGGCAAGTTCGAGAATTAGTTTCTTATATAAGATTGGTCAAAGGTTTACACCAGATTATATACTTTGTACTTCATTGTTTCTTAGAGGAAAAAATTTTTTTTTTCTAGGAGGTTCCCCCCTTTTATATCTCTCTTACTTGCATCCTAACCCTCCACCTGTATGCCTCAAGGCATTCCTCAGGATACTTGTCCCATCACAGCTTTACTGAAGGTGGTAAAAGGGACTGCTAGCTGTGAAGTTACTGTTCAGGTGTCATTTCCACATCAATGCAGCTGATAAGGTTAGTGTTAGGCATTCAATACGGAGGGGGGAGGTATACCTCTCAGGAAGCTTCCTCCCACCATCCTTGTTCCCATTACAGTCTTTTCTCCTCTCCTCGGGCCTTCATAAGGTACTAATTGCCTTGCATCTACTTCCATCTTCAGGTTGGCAAAGTCCTCGGAGATTTTTTATCCCTTCAGGCTGGATTACGCAAGCTACTCCGTGGTCTAATCCTCCTCGGTCCTCGGATCCCCCACATTTCTTATCATTAAAAAAGAGATTTGGGGTAAAAAAAAAAATATTGGTGTCTTGTAAAATATTTTATTAATTTTTTTTTTGTCGTTAAACATTTTAGGTTGACTTTCTGATCAATGGAATTTGTTTTTTAATAGGTTTGACCATATCTTCCAAGTAAACAATCACTTAAAAATATTTTCAATGGTAAACTATTTTATATCAGAAATTATTATACAACAAAACAAATAGAATTTTAGAGTTTTTTTTAAGACCTTTTCCGCTCTCTCTGTGTGTTAAAAATAGTTAGTATTATAAAAAAAAATTTAGTGTTCATGATTAGGAATTTTTCAAAAAAAAAAAAAAAAATCAATCTATTTTCCAATAAAACAATTTCTTATCTCCACATTCATGTTCTAGTAATTCTTGCTTCTAAAAAAAAATTCTAATAATTCTTATTTCTTATGGATTTGTTGAATACTGTTGAACTGTGCGTTGATAAAGTTGGGCTTTGTTGAACAGCAATTGTTTTTAATGGTGTTCTAGCCTATAAAAAATTCCGTGTCAACTTCTCTGGTTAATTAAAAACGGAAAAGCTTGTGGATTCTTATTGTTAGATGGTAGATGTCCAAAAAAGTGCTCCAATGTATCTAGTTAATCCACCTACAAGAGACCCAATTTACTCTTATTTAGTCAAGAAACTCTCTTTTAAAAATAAATTGTTTTTATCATAAATTCTAGGGTAATGATTAATTAGAATTTAAGTTACTATAAACGTGAAGACAAGAAATGGCCTCTATAAGGTTCCTTCAATAACTCATATTTAGACTAATATAATTTAGGCATTATTTTATGTCATTTATGAAATATATATATATATATATATATATATATATATATATATCATCTACGTATTATGTCTTGCAAGTTGTATAATTATGATTCTTAGGTGAAATGTAATTACCATTTTTCTCCTCATATCATACCAAAGTTATTTTGAATAATCATTCTTTGACATTAATTGGTAAACCACATGAATTATAAATTTTAAATTTGGATCGATCATTAACTTTTTTCATATGAACATGATACAAACAAAGAATGCAATAAACCAGTAACACTAATCTAAGCCATATTCAACCACAATGAAAAATAAAAGTAAAGCTTAAAGAGTAGGGAAGAGAGATGCAAATATAAGATAACATCAAGACGTGTTATCGAAGAGGAAACCGAATAACTTAGCGAAAAACTTCTCCGTGACCATCCAAGTTGAAATTGATCCACAAGTGAATAAGTTGGAGTACACAAATAACAAAAGACCTTCCAAGTTTAGTCTACCTAATGTACTTGAGCCCTTCAAGCTCTTGCTACCAGCAGACTTCTCGAGTCTTGTCTTTACTAGCTTTTCAGATTCCGCAATTCAGCCCGATTGCATCTGCCATTCAATGGCTCATTCCAATGCTTCCTAAAGCCACCAAAACTTGACTCAACATTTAGATTGGGTGAGGTAAGTGTTTGGGCTAAAAACCTCTCATGGATGTAGAGATGTAAAGGTAGGAGTAGAGGAAAACCAAGAGAAAATGTGTAGATAATTGTGGGTATAACAATCTTTAACTCTCAAGCATTTTTGCTAGGGTTTTCTCTCTGAAAAGCACTCTTTACATTTTATGGCTAATGAAGGTATATATAGTATGGGTAAAGAATTTGGTAAAACACTTTTTCCTTTTACTAAACAGAGAATTTTGCAGGTACCTCGTAAGATAGCCTTTTTAGCGAAGTACTCTCAAATTTGACAGCCTGACATGACTTTTTAGCCTTCTAGTCATGTGCTTCACACGTGGCCTTTCACAAGTTGCTCTATTCGTGAGCTTCTTGCGAGTTAGTCGCGAACTGCATTGATTCTTCTTTTGACGCTTGATTCTTCACCAATCTCTCACACTCATCCCTTACAAATAAACCCACATAAATACAAGGAAATGATTGAAGAAATTACAATCAAATTTGGAACGGAATTAAAGCCAACAAAGGTTAGTTGAAAATCACAACTTTACAGAAACTAATCATGAAAAAATTCACTATGGTAGATCTTTTTAAAAGATGATACCATGAATTGTACATTATAGTTTCATTTTGAAATGATTTACAAAATTTTTCTTTATGACTCATATATAATACTCACTTTGTAGTATAAGATTTAAGGAGTTAGCTTCATTTAAGTAGTCTCTTCATATGCGCTATTGTTGTACTTAGAGGGTATTTTTTTCCCCAATTATATATTCAACAAATTAAAAATAATAATAATAAAAGAAAAAACCATCTTAGCATAAATTATACACTTAACATAAATTTGACTCTAATAAAACTGTAGGGGAGGATTTTGTTCCAGTCCCTGCAAGCTATTTGTCCTCTTTAGGAAGCCAAGCCCGCAAGATTTTGTTTTCAAGCGACGTGAGCAGTTTTTGAAACTTGCTCCCACAACGGCAAGAAATGCGCCCCACTCATGATTTATGAGCCCTTGGAGCAACATGTGGTAGTGGTACACTCATGGTTGCTCCAAGGGCTTATAAACCATGAGTGGGGTGCATTTCTTGTCAATGTGGGAGCAAGTCTCAAAAACTGCTCATGTCGCTTGAAAACAAAACCTTGCGGGCTTAGCTCCCTAAAGAGGACAAATAGCTTGCAGGAGCTGGAACAAAATCCTCCCCTACAAAGTAGTGGTATACTCATGGTTGCTCCAAGAGCTTATAAACCATGAGTGGGGCGCATTTCTTGCCGATGTGGGAGCAAGTCTCAAAAACTGCTCATGTCGCTTGAAAACAAAACCTTGCGGGTTTGGCTCCCCAAAGAGGAGAAATAGCTTGCAGGGGCTGGAACAAAATCCTCCCCTACAAAAAGGCACTTTTGAGGGCAGTGCCCATCATCGGCATTGTCCGCTTTGGGTTGGGAATGGGCTATTGAGGCCGATGCCACCCGCACCGCACGGTTTTATTATCCCTGAAGGGCATGCCTCTACCACTACCACACATGTGTGGTAGTGGTACACTCATGGTTGCTCCAAGGGCTTATAAACCATGAGTGAGACGCATTTCTTGCGGATGTGGGAGCAAGTCTCAAAAACTGCTCACGTTGCTTGAAAATAAAACCTTGCGGGCTTGGCTCCCCAAAGAGGACAAATAGCTTGCAGGGCTGGAACAAAATCCTCCCCTACAAAAAGACGCTTTTGAGGGTAGTGCCCATCAAAGGTATTGTCCACTTTGGGTGGCAGTTTTTGAGACTTGCTCCGACCTCACAATTTTGTTACCCCAAAGGGTACGCCTCTACCACTACTACACATGTGTGGTAGTGGTACACTCATGGTTGCTCCAAGGGTTTATAAACCATGAGTGGAGCGCATTTCTTGCCAATGTGACAACAAGTCTCAAAAACTGCTCACGTCACTTGAAAACAAAACCTTGCGGGCTTGACTCCTCAAAGAGAACAAATAGCTTGCAAAGGCTGGAACAAAATTCTCCCCTACAAAAACCTTGCTAGAATTAGATGGAACTAGTTAGTGTTGTAGTTAGAGGTTCAAAGGGATGACTCTTATTTTGGGCCAAGCCCTAGCCCAAGCAATTCTTTAGATCCCTCTCGTCTCCTTCAAAACTTGACATATACTTAAGTTTCAGATGAATCAAATATGGTGAATGTATAGAATATTTGTTAGAAAATAATTTTAAAATGGATTTTTATTTTGGCTAAATTGGAGCCAAAATAAATGTAGAACTCACATGTCTTTTGAGGTGGGTCTACATTGGGTTATGTTCTTCTACATGAGAAGAATAACACCATATGATTATTTGCTTAGTATTGTTAGAGCAACCGCATCAGTTCGTACAAATTTTCGGTCTATTTTGCAAGAAAAACCTACTTTTTGATATTATACACCCATTTTTACAAAACACCCAAATCAGTTTGTCTATTTTACCATCTATTTTATTTAAATAATCATTTTCCTCACTTTATTTTTATTTTTTATTTTATCTCAAACTCTCTCTCTCCATTCCCACTGAAACTCTTCTCTCTGAAACTCCTTTCCATCACGGTCACTCGTCGATCCAAGCATCGATAGTCATCGATCCACAAGCGCCGATCCAAGCAACGATACTCGCCGATCCACAAGCGCCGATCCAAGCACCAATAGTCACCGATTCACAAGCGCTGATCCGCCACAGGCGCTGATCTACAAGTGCCGATCCACTCTCTCTGTCTCTATTGGTGTGTTCGTGCGTGGGTGTGTTTGATTTTGTGGTATCTGTGGTTGATTTTGTTATTGATTTTGTGGTTGATTTTTGATTTTGTGTCTGTGGGAGTGTGTCTCGGATGAAGAAAAAAGATGATGAGGGAGAGAATGCATTGGTTTTGCAGATGGAGAAGAGAGAAAAAAAGAGCAAAATTAGAAATTATTAAAATATTAGTATGCAAATGCTACAGTAACCGTGTATTTATGCATGGTTACTGTAGCAGTTTTGCATTTTTGCACAATTTTACACCTATTGATGTGGGTGTTTTTTTTTTTTTTTTTTTTTTTTTTTCTGTTGTTGTTAAAATGTGTAAAATAGACTACTTTTTGTATTTTGCAAGATAATCTATGGACCGATGCAGTTGCTCTTAAGGAGTAAATAAGAAATTAACTTTAAAAGTGTCTGCTTGAACATTACTTAATGAAGAAGTTTAATCCTGCATTCGCTATTCACAATGAAAGAATAACCTTCCTTAGTTATAAAGTTCCCAAGGAGCACCATAGGGATGACCCATCCAAAGTGAGCTTGGCCCAGCACGCATGAGTGTGACAAATTTTATTTAAAACTTAAATTTTGTTGCCAAACGTTTCAAGCTAATTGTCGTTAATTTTTTTTGCATTTGTTCATCTCCATCTCTACACCATTAACACGAGCTTTTTGCCTCATTAATCTTTGTTTCTTTTTTTAATTGGGTCTATATATATTCATCATTTTCACTCTTTCACTGCTTTGCATCATTCTCCCCTACATAGTTCGTTAGAATTTTAATATAAACAATTTTTGGTTTAGTGGGTACACTGATTGCCATGATTCTTCTGTGTGTAGTAGATCATTGTATAGTATCAAACATAAGTCTTGATAAATTGTTGTATATTTTTTGAATTCATTCCATTTGTAAGTCATTACTTTCTAATTTTTTTTTTTGATTTACATAATGATAAATTTTTTTTAGTATAGTCTAAACTTGTGGCATGAATTCTCTTGTTCTGATCAAGAGTCTTGTCACTTAACGATTTTGACGAGTCTTTATTATAACAATTATATTATTAAAAAAAATCCTCTTGTTTTAATAATTTTTTTATCTTTGTTTTACCAAATTTAGATTCTAAGTTTTTGTTATGGTAATTGACTCTTGATCCTTTCCTTTGCATATATGATCTTAGTGACTGCATTTTATTAGAGGAAATATTTTCCCTTCATTTCTATTTCTTTCATTCAAAGATTAGGCCTTGATAATGACTAGTGTTCTCTTTCCAACTGATGTGTTCCGGATTTAAGTTTGTGAATCGATTTCTTCAAAAATTAAGGGTATTGGTCACCGATTTTTAAAACATTTTTCCCACTTTATAAACAAAAGTGGTGGGTCTCACACAAATAGTTTATGTTTGGAAATTGTTTTTGGAATTTTTTTTTTAGAATTGTTCTAAATTTTATTGTGCAAAACAGTTTTTAGAAAACTCAGTTTTTATTCTCTAAATCACCAGACACATAACTTTTGTTCCATCTTGGTTAATCTCTCTCTCTCTCTCTCTCTCTCTCTCTCAGATCTAGTTTTTTTGTTTGTTTGTTAATTTGTAATTAATTGTGGTCGATTTTTGTTAATTTTCATTGTTAGTGTGCAATTAGTGGTTGGGTGCCGTGGAGGACCGGGTTTGGCTGGTTGTGAGGCCTAGGTTGTGTTAATAGTTTTTTGTTATTTTTTTTTAAGAGAAGGATTGAGTAAAAAAAATTGAAATAGAGAACAAGTGCCAAACATATTTCACTTTTTGGGATGAACACTAGAAAACTTGTTTTGGTAAAAAATTCTCAAAACAATAAAAAAAATAAAAAAACCATTTTAAAAACACAAAACTCAAAATAACAAACCAAATAGTCTCTAATATTACCCATCAACCACCTCTTTTAAACTTCGCAAAAAAGAAAAACTTGTACATTGGCTACAAATATGTATTTATTTATTTATTTATTTTAATTTTATGTTCTTTTAAATCTAATTCCATCATTCCCTAAGACAATATTGCAAATATTTAATCACAATAATCCGTAATGCCAACAATAATAATATAATATGCGTACGCTTGGAATTTTTGGCACCCGTTTTTTCTTTCCAAGTTCCAAACTTAAATAAGTTTGCTCCATAGCATTTTTTTTTTTTTTGGTGGCAATAGCTGCATAAAATGTGGTTTCCACTAGACACCTCTCTGAACTGTGACCTTCCCTTTTGGTTTTTCAATTCAATTGATACCAATAGAATATTATTATCTCTGCCTCAAATCAAAAGAAGCGTGAGCATAGGATAGTTTTCTCCTTCCTGCTATCCAGTTATCCTCCCTATATTTCAATTTACTTTACAACCTCAGCAAGCAAATCTAAACCAGGAACACTAAACCCTTATTGATTCAGTTTAAATATACCTTTCATTCATTTAAAAAATCGTTTGGTCTCAAAGATTTATATTCAGACTATTACTAACAGACCATGGTACTTAAACAGCTATCATCTTTTTGCTTGGCCCTCTTTTCTGTTTCTGCCTTTCCTCCTCTCTCTCTTCTCTTCACTCTTCCTCTCCAAGGCTTCTTAGATTGGGTTTCTATACTTAATTCAACACCATTTCATAATTTCATTTAACCACCTAGTTAATGTCATCCATGTTCTTGGGGCATAGGGTGTAATGACTCCAAAGGCATAGGGTTTAATTCATTATACTTTTGAACCTTCATATCTAATTTGTCACACCACTACAGGGCTTAAATGTTACCCCCTTCCTTTTTCAAAAAAAAAAAAAAAAAAAAAAAAAAAAAAAGAGGCAAAAGGGGAAACCATAGCTTGACTCCCCAAGTCCCACCCCCTTTGGTTGGATGAAATTTTCAAATGCGCCTGGCATACAAAGTGTATATTTCATTGACAACATGAGATTAGACTTGGTAAAACGGGTCAAAATTTTCTGACCCGACTTGACCTGATCCGAAAAATACTAGACCCGAATCCGATTTTTTGATCCGGAGCAAAAACGGGTTGACCCATGACCCGACCCAATTTTTTGCGGGTCAACCCGACCCCACCCGAATAACCCGTGACCCGACCCGTTAAAAAAAAAAAAACGCTAAAAAAATATTTAAACTACGTCATACTTTGTGCTTTATGCACAAAGCACGAGAACCAAACCATTAGCAATAGTCAATAAATTAACAATAGCTTTTCAAATGTAATTTGACTATTTGAGGGTTTTACGAATCACAACCAATAAAGGCTATAAACTTCAGCTCTGCCTCCACAAAGATATGACATGAGAAAGAATGAGATAAAACTTAGAGTCTTAGACAACACAACCATTAAAAAAAAGAAAAAAAAAATCTAATTTGACTAGCTTAGCTTAACTGTAGTCCAAAGCCAAAATTGTAATTCAAAACATGATAGGCAGAAAGAGTGAACAAAACGTGACAACCACACATTCACAAGGGCCAAAGCGGTAAAGCTTCCTCTGCCCTTCTTTTCTTTTCACACTTTCACACTTTTTATAGTCATAATTAAACAATTTTAATTCTTTATTGATTTACTTTCATGGCACATTAAATTATATTAAAATATTATATTGTAGATAAAGATGCTGACAAAATTGGCCAACTTGAGCTACAATTTGCAAGTATGAATATTTGCAGTGCTGAATCTGCTACCAACGTTGAGTAGATTGAGATGTAATTCTTATAAAATATTTACTTATTCTTCTTTACTTAATATATTATATTTATTTTTAATTTTTTTTTTGTTTTGTTTATCTTTCTAAGTAATCTAACTTTACTATTATTTTAAATGCAACAAGAACATGTGCACTTAAGAAGACCGATAACATTGAAGACTTTTTCCATCGTGAATTTATGACTATAAATAATTTTTGTCATGCTCAAAAGTCAAAACTGTCAGAATTGGAAGGATATTAATAAGTGGTATTAAGTGCAATTCATTTGCTTAATTGATTTTATTCATTCTCACTAAACAGGTTGTCATTGATTTGTTTTTCTAATTGAAAAAAAAAAAAAAAAAAAAACTTGTTTGAAAAATACGGGTAAATACGGGTCAACCCGACCCGACCTGCAACTCGATTGGCCTGCAACCCGATTGACCCGATTGACCCGCAAACCCGATTGACTTGACTTGAACTCGACCTGGCCCGCCCGTTTTGCCACATCTACATGAGATAGCTTCCTTTCGGTTGGAGGTAGCGTCTCATGATACCACTCACTCACAACATGTGTGGGTCCCACATGCGTGATAGTGGCCTCAAGAAACTGTCTCATAAGATAGTTTTCCCTTTTGTTGGTGTGAAATCTCCGACTTAAAAGAAGAAATGAACAAACTGCTCCTATTACTAGGTACTCAAATAAAATCTGGTAGGAAATTTTTTTGCACTGCATTGATGTGAAGTTGTGTGACTAATTACATCCCTAAATACAATCCCTACATATTCAGTGTTACTCGATGTGTGGGGAGGACTAGTTTCCATAATACACCAAGAAATGAAGACCTCTTAAAAGCTGAGGCAATCAAATGAATAATGAAGAAAAGCACAATATATTACAAATCATACACCTGCAGTGTTATTAATGTTTTCCAAGGAAATGACAGCACCAGATTTGGCTCCATTTGATTCTCGAGAACGTGACATGAATATATAAATGACCCAGAAGTGAAGGCATACAAGGTAAACCAGAGACCACACCTTCGCTCTGGAATTCCTCCTTAAAAATACCTGACCAGCCAAGAAAATAGCATCCAACTGCTGAAGCAATGATCCCAAGTGTTTCCTGCCTGAACGCATCCTGTCATGAAACAGAGGCCCCCACTTTGATTCTGAGAGCTCCCACCTTCCTGATTCCAAGTCCCTTGATGAAGTACTTATAGAATCCGCTAGCATTGTCTTGTTTTCATCTAGAAATCTTGAAACCGCCTACACAATGCATCGAAGTATAAAGTGCAAATCACTAGATCTGTTTTATGTAGATAATACCAGTATAAAATAACTCTCGGGTGACAATGTACCTCAATTCTGAAGAGAAGAGTTGCCTTCTCTGAGGAGAGAGCCTCAACCTGGTTGAACATTAAGAATTGTAATCTCGATGATCATTACACATACTACTGAATTTTATTTTATTACAGAAAATTTGTGATTTAGAATAATTTTACTACTGAAAAAGAACTCAATCATGAACTCTGTCCTAAGACAATTCAAGTTATCATACAAAGGAATCTTTCACAAACACTAGAACTAGATCATAACAAATTTTTGAAGTAGCTGAAAGTTGTATTACAGAGAAGGATAACCAATAGCATACAATATGCAAAATGTCCATGATCGCAAAATGTTACATTCTGGCAACAAACATTTGAATGTGAAACAAATGAGCAATAAATCAAACCAGGAGCCTTAAGTAATAGCAGAAGCTCTAGTAATGGCAGACCTGGAAGCAAGATCCTATATACATGACTTTTTGGTCTTCCATTTTTTTTTTTTATTGGCAAGTTAACCTTTGGGAGAGAGAGTAAATTCAGTATTTTTTTTGCACCTGATGAGAAACCCATTGCAAAACAATATAGCTACTTTACTTTTTTTTTATTTTTTATAAGAATATAAGTAATTAAATTTTATGGCTCCCATCCCTCTCAAAGCTCAAAAGGTGTCTCGGCTGAATTTGGTTCTTCATCAACAAAAGGCTGAATGATTCATTTATATCTGAGGACACTTTACAAACTCTTATGGTATGCTTTTGCCTTTTCTATATAAGGCATTAAGCTAAAAACCAGATGTATCATATGGCCCCCATTCATCAAACAAAAATAAGTACAAGAAATCACCGACTGAATTATCCAGGATGTTTGAAGACAAACCTGGGCTTGTTTCTGAATTAAATGATCAGTCATCTGACCAAGCCTTCGCTTGAGCTCAGTTTCAACTTCAGTTGGCTCCTCCATCTCTTTCTTTGTAATTTCAATGTTTGCTTCCAGCTTCTTTGCCTGAAATATAGACGATACTATAAGTAAAATATATTGATTGCCAAAGCTTATATATACGTACTAGCCTCATCACACGCGCTTCGCGTGTGCGATGAGTCTTTTTTTTTAGTGGTCCTATTTTGTAGAAAAAAGAAACTGTGTTTTTTTTATTTTATATATATAATTTTAATTTTAAAATTTTAATTTAAAAATGAATAAATCAATTTGAAAATTAATAGGGAAGTGGTCTTATTTTTTAGGCAATGTTTTAGTGGGAGTTAGAGTTGCATTTTTCCAGGTTGTTTTTTAGTGTTGTCTTTACTTAAACATAGGGGGTGTAGGGGTATTTTTGAATTAAAAAATGAGGAATCCAAATAGGGGAAGCCCCTTAAATAATAGTATAGATATATATAGTACCAGTCAAATAAATCAAGTTAACATGATATGTCAAAAAATATGGAACTTGGAATATAACTTTGGTAAACCATCAGAAGACCCAAAGATAAAAGCATAAAAATTCTTCATATAAATTGGATACGCTTTCGGTTGGTTAAACCCAAAACTTAAGTAACACCCAAAAACTCCAAAACTCTCTACCTTCCATCCAGCCCCATTAGCAACAGTGTATGGAGACTAAATGGCCATTCTGACAGTGTATGGAGACTAAATGGCAATTCTGACATCCATTACAATAGACGACATAGATACTCTTTCTCTCTCTCTCACTCTCTCTCTCTCTCACACACACACACACACACACCAGAAAACAAACTGGATATTATAGAGCACTAGGATGTGTTTGCATCAAGCCAAGCTCACCGTATTTGGACCACAGCAGCTCTATCCTTTTTAACCCCTGGACTCACCATTAAAACTTGCACGTTCAAACGAAACCAAAGGAAGAGGAGATACGTGATTAAACATCAGGCTTTCATTTGCACAAGAAATGAGTCATGCTAACAGCAATAACAAAAGAAAAGAAGCTGTGGACATCTCGAGGATATTGCAGTGAAAAAATGCTCAAACCTAAACCTACTTTATCGAAAAGAAGCAATGTACACAGTTTGTCAACTTTTGCATTTAGATTCTTTATTGTTAAATAATAATATTAAAAGTACCTATTTGTCACATTTTCGGAACCAATAAAATTTGTGTGCTACTGACTCCACCCACCAAAACCAGGTGCCGGGTAATCCATGGGGATTCACCCCTGGCAGGCTAGGTAGTTTATGCTCATGCCTAGAAGCCACAGAACTACTTCTTATGTCACCAAAGGCTTGCTCCATAAGGTTATATCTACTTATGTATTTGTATGTGTAGAAAAATCATATAATTATATTAAAATAGAATAACTTTTTATGTGATCTCAATAATATCATGCTTTCATGGATTAAACAAGAAATAATAGAAAAGGTGCCACAACCGTCAAATCCCTAATATATAGCTAAATGAACCAATTACAAGGGTAAATAAAAAGATTGTTATGCCTACAGGAGCTTGAAAATCTCTATAAATGGGGAAGGGATATTAACCCAATTTGGCAATGCATGTCTTAATTCATAACACAAGGCATCGACTGTCTTGTAGCTTTCCTCCCCTGGATATCATGTGTACCCTTGCATCTATCAACATCAGTTTCATGACATTAGGGCTGGTCGCTAACCAGTTATATCCAAACCCATCCTACTGATCCTGTCTGACCCGAATGGTCATGGATGGTTTCGAATGGGTGAATCAGTTGGTAGCAGGTCTTATCTTTCACTTGCAGGCCAGGTGTCAGGTTTAGGGTTTCCAACTGAGTAACCCAACCAGATTGTATATTTTATATAAAATACGTTTTTTTTTTGCCACATATGCGTTTTCTTTTTTCTGGATATCTAACCTTATATGTTATCCCTATCCCCTCCCCCCTTCTTCTTCTTCTTCTTCTTCTTCTTCTTGATTATTTATATGGATTTAATGAATTTGGGATCTAGATTCAGAATGAGTTTGATGATTTGTATAGATTTTCATGGCATGTTGCTGGATTTAAGAGAAGGTAAAGGAGGAAGAGGGTGGGGGACGAGAGAGAACCAGATGAGAGATGAGAGAGGAAAAAAATAAAATAGAAAGCTACAGTAACTGTGTAAATATGCATGGTTACTGTAGCAATATTGTATATGCACAGTATTATAGATGGACTGATGTGGGTAAATTTTGCGCAAAAATGTGTAAAATTGTACATTTTCTCTATTTTACATCTATTGATGCAATTGCTCTTAATACTGAGCATACACAAACTTCTATTGCACAAAGGTAGTCAACGGCAAAAGGTGACTTAGTATCGCTTGAAGCGTGAGGAAACAAAAAGGCACTAGCCCAATCAAAGTGAGGCGTCTAATTCTAGAATCTAAATATAGTTATTATACATGTGGGACTTAAATCATATGTATCTAATTAGTGGCGGCTCCAAGAATTTTGTTCAGAGTGTTCCTTAGGAAGCATAAATTACACAATCTTATTTCTTTTTAGCTTTTAGATAATTAGGTTTGATTCAATGTTATTAATTCCATTCTGTTCCGACCATAACGGCCGGAAAATATCGTGCTGGTAAACAAACCGGAACAGAAACCCACCCTATTCCACTTTGGAAAAAATTTTGGGTCATTTCGGTCTATTTCGGGTGTTTCGGTAAATGCCGGCCGAAATTCAAGATTTGGCCGGCATGAAGTTGTGCTTAAAAAAAAAATTTTTTTTTCTTAAAACCAAAACAAATTTACATTCTATAAACCAAAAAACCTCAAAAGGAAAAAAAAATGAAATGAACATAGGTATCTGTACAGCTAAAAAAAAAATTGTATTGAGAAATTTGAGACTCAAAACTTGAGAAGAGGCACTACCGCACTGGTACTGGTAAAAGACACAAAAGTTACGAACAAGGAGGAAGTCAAAATGTAGATGCAAAAGTGTAGATGAAGATGTGATAAAA
Source organism: Lithocarpus polystachyus (assembly GCA_033629205.1). Classification (NCBI taxonomy): domain Eukaryota; kingdom Viridiplantae; phylum Streptophyta; class Magnoliopsida; order Fagales; family Fagaceae; genus Lithocarpus; species Lithocarpus polystachyus. Next base: position 28,911,135 of record CM066171.1, read on the forward strand.
TTTAAAAATATGAAGTGTAAAATCAAGGAGACTGTGTGCTTAGTCAAAGGAATCAAGCCACTGCCTAGCCTATAGTATTTTTATTTTATATATATATATATATATTTTCAGATTTTAGTTCAATTTTTTGTTGTTGAGTTTTTCCTTTTTCCTTGAAAGGCTCCAATATATTGTTAAGTTGCTCAAATTATGGACCAAAATTTAATTTTATTGGCATAAAAAAAATTCAGGGTGGTCCCAAAATTTTTTTTAAAGGTAAATAAATATAAAGTTTTAAATTATTATATATATATATATATTTTTTTTTTTTCAAGTCAGGGTAGTCCTGGGACCACTCTGGCCATAAGGTGGCGTCGCCACTGTATCTAATATATTGAAATTTCATAATCAAGTGTGTTTGATATGTGTTGTGTGATGAAATTAGATCTATTAATTGTAAAATTAGGTCCATTAAATTATATGTATCTAATATATTAAAATAAGGATTAAGAATATTAAAAAAAAAATATTTTTTTGATAAATAAGTGAATTTCATTAATTAAAAGAAAAAAAAGTAACCATACAATATATGGGAAATATAATATAGGTTTTTTTTTTTTTTTGGATAGGTAATAAGAGTAATATTATTGATGAAAAAAGGAAAGGAAAATACAGGATGTTCATGATGATGAACACATGAAAGAAAAAACAGACAACAAAGAAAAAGAAAAAGAAAAAGAAAGAAATCAAGAAGCTATTCTAAGAAAAGACAAACTCTAAAAGAGAGGAACAATCTGTAAAACTCCAGCATTGAGACCAATCAAAAAGACTACATTGGTACAGATCTTTTAACTTAACCAACATCTTTTCAGTGTCCTCAAAGGAACAACGATTTTGTTCTGTCCAACTATAAAGAAAATCCAAGAAGCTAGTTCCTGAATAACCACCCAAAGTAGTAATCCAACCAAACAAAGTACGTAAAAATTTGAGCTTCGCATCCCCATCACAGAATGTTCCAAGCCCTTAGAATGTTAAAACATGAGGCTCTAGCCTTAGGGCCTTTTTCACGGTCTAAGGTGCTCACCAAGGATCTAAAGTTGAACACCTTAGTAAAGGCGCCTCGCACCTAGGTGAACACCTGGCTCACCTTTTACTTCCAGGTACTGCACAAGGGAGGCCTTCTAAGAAGTAGTTGTCATCATAAATTGTAATGGCTACACACATACTAAAAGTTTAAAACCATTTAACTTAGGAGCATATTTTCAACAGTCTTCAGCTTTCACTGTCAAACAAAATGGTTGTACGTGAGCATGCACACACACGCATGTATACACACACAAAAAATAAAAAAATAAAAAAATAAAAAACATTTGGGTTTATAGATATTGAGTACTCAGGACATGATCTGCATGCATCTACAAAAGCTTACTTTTTCAATGGTGTCAACATCACAGAGCAAGGGGTGTTTAAAGCTAGAAATTAAAATCATTTTTTTATTATTATTATTATCAGAAATTGAAATCATTTATGAATATATCAATGGCTTGAAAAGCTAACCTTATCTTGCAATTGTATAACTTTATCAGCTATGAGAGAATATTCTGCCTCTAGTATCTCTCGTTCAAATCCCATTCCTTTTGAAGCAGCCAACTACAACATTATCAGATTAATGTAAAGATTATACAAAAGGCCAAGAAATTCATGTTGCCGCAAAGAGTTATTATGAAAGATGAAAAATATACATAGCTTTAAATAGCTCTCCCCCCAAAATAATCATCACAGACAGAATATAACTCACTTGTTTTAGAGATGTTCCAGTCTGATGAGAATTTGAGATCCTTCTCTTGATCTCTACAAGGAGAAAAAGGAGTTTGAAGGACCAAGCTCATATTGACAATGTTAAATATTGATATAATGATATACTGTAAATGGGCACAAAGGACCAAGATATATATTTTTCTTGATAGGTAAGAATAATTTTATTAAAAGAAGACTACTCCCCGCATAATGGACACAAGATAGCCAAAAAAATAAAAATAAAAATTACAATAGAATTAAGTATTGAACGTCTGAAGTATTCAAGGGTTACTGCTTATCCCCAGAGAAGCTCTTGAACTACTATTTTATTGACTCTTAGCATCTCAAAAACCTAACCCTCTCTTACAACCTTTATAACCCTAAATTTCTTAATTTTAGCTAAGCATTAGTCAGCAAATAACCTATCAAAACAAACCTTAAGAGTGTTAAATTAGTCTCAGCCCAGAAAATTATAAAAACATATTACACTAAGGATGAGATTATGTTCAAAAGTTCCTATAAACTCTAAAGCGTTCAATAGGCCATAGCAAACTCTTTAAACTCTAAAGCATTTCATGCGCATAGCAAACTCTAAAATGACAATTTCCCCTACCCATAACCAACCAAATAAGCTATTGTACACATAAGATTATGTTCTCGCATTGAGATTTTTACTTTTTTTTTTTAGAGAAATTTGGCCCAAGGGAGAGGGAAGGGGAATCTGTTTCTTTAAAAACTCATTGGATATTATAAATACCCTATTCAGTTCCTTTGGCAAGTAGTTGTACAGGTGTAGTTGAAAACACAAAGCATAGTCAGAGGGGATCAAAAACTTCATTCAATTATTTGCACTGTAATCTAGGAGACATACCTTCACAGGTTGCTTCTTTCAATTCAATTTGTTCCCGTATTTCTGCTACCCAATTAACCTGGTCCAAAAGTAAAATAAAAAGTATAAGCTACTCTGAAGGTCAATGGTACAATACTTCACCCTCCACTGCATTCTTATGCAATGAAGTGGCATTTAATCCAGAGCTCAATGGTACAATACCAACAACCTAAACTGTACTTTGATAGATTTGCTGACTCTCCTGCAACTTTAACTTTTTCCAGTATCAAAGTCAAGCAATTTGCATACTTCTTTAGATAACCAGAGTTCTATGGCAACTATAGGCATTTCAAAGCAACAGCAAACTTAAGAGAATTAATAAAGGGCCTCTCCTGCAACTTTAACTTTTTCCAGTATCAAGGTCAAGCAATTTGCATACTTCTTTAGATAACCAGAGTTGTATGGCAACTATAGGCATTTCAAGGCAGCAGCAAACTTAAGAGAATTAATAAAGGGCCTAAAAGCACCAGACAAAGTTTCTATCTTTCTTTTTCTTTTTTCTCTTTTTAAGAAGGTTTTGGCCCAAGGGGTGGGGGAGATGAGAGATTCAAACTAATGACCTTTGCTTCTTTAGGCGTGGTCCCCAACTGATTGTGCTACCCCTTGAGGATAAAGGACTATAGTAAGTTTCTATTTAGCATATATAACATATGAGCTTGCACAAAGCACTCTAAACTAAAGGAACACAGTTATGGGGATAGTTAGAGCTGATGAAAAAACAAGTGTCAAAACTAAAAAGACAGCCAAAGATAGGCTAAGCAAAAACTTGAAAGTCATGACACTTTCAAAAATATAATTTCATCCACTATTAATACACAAATCAAAACATTCAAACCAAGCGAAAAACATTCCAATCAGTAACTTATTTAAGAATTCAAGCACAGGATTGACACAATCATTTGTATAAAGGATCTTATAGTACCTGTACTTCAAGATTCCACTGCACAGTAGCAAGGGATCTTGCAAGATCAGCATTAGCGGTCTGCAAGAACTTTTGACCTTTAGTAACAACAAATAACCTCATTAACTGCATTGCTTAAATTTTAATAAAGAAGATAACATTGACTTTCATATGTAGCAGACACACCAAAAAGAAGAGAGAGAGAGAGAGAGAGAGTGGACAAAAACCATCTAAACATGAATATGAGGCAGATATCTAAAACAGGTTAAATTACCTCAAGTTTAGCCAATCGTGCAAGGGCCTCCCTTCTAGTATTATTATGCTTCTGTTTCTCTAAATCAACAGCATCAAGTGTTTCCATCATAGTTGTCTGTAGATCGGAAGCCTAAAGCAAGCCAGAATGTAAAATTAAGTATAAAATCACCGCAAGCATTTTGGGGACATCTTGTTAATAGTTGGCCAATTTCATATACACATGTATCAGACAAAGAAACTAGAAGCATCAACAGATAAAAAGTGTTTTCCATTGTAACTAGCACCATGGAATGCACTATGCTCTTGAGATGTTAAGATGATTAGATTTACCATTGTTTTGGCACTTAGTTGTTTTGGAAAACTTTTTTTTTTTTTGGGATAAGTAGTTGTTTTGGAAATCAACTGAGCTTCTGTTACTCCTTGGACTTTAAGACTAGGGTTTGTAACCATAGGGCTTGAACTCAAGTGGATTGTTAGGTAGGTGGCCATCCCAAGCTCAAACCCAAGAATTAAGATGGTACAGCCATACCCATAGTTATCAATTCCATTTCATTCTAGCCAAAACGGGCAAAATATTTCATTCCAGTTTTAAAACTGGTGCAGTGAACCCTTTATTCCCATCGGCTTAAATTCCAGTGTGTTTCTCATTTCAGCATGCTCTAGCCTATTTCAGTATTTAGATTTCAGACAATATAGTTAACATCCTCTCTCTCTCCCTCCCCCCTTTTATTTCTTTCTTTTTCCCTTCCCGCTTTCTCCCTCTCTTTCTTATTTTCTTCTTCTCTTTCTTTATGTGGAGTGTGGACCATAGAAAACTGATTTTTTTTTTTTTTTTCCAAAATAAAGGAAACACCAAAGTTGTAATGTTGTTTATCTTTTTTATTTTCTTTTATTCTTTTTTTCCCCTTACATATTTTATTTTATTATTTACCTGTTGTTTGGGCTGAAATATATAGAGGATATATTAAGCTAACTTAACCAGAATTTTATCTTTTGGTCAAACATTAAAAATAGGTAGGGAAATATGGTGAAGAAAGCAGCTCACAAATCTAATAAATAAGAGCACTCTGCTAGTCTTTGAGTTTAAGACTATCTTTCACACCTGAAACTAGCTTCAAGAAAGGTCGCAATACCCTCCAAAAATTCAATCTCTACAGAAGCTCCAAATCTGCATTAGCATTCTGATGTGTAGTGAAATTCTAAAGGTAAAATATTTATTGCCTCATACACAAGGACAATGACCTAAATGAGACTAAGAAGTGGAAGAATGTAATGAAAGCTATGACTCTCACTCAACACAAATGATAACTCATCCAGTGTCCTTTCCACTTTTACCATTTCTTGGCCACAATATAGCCCTGCTATCCTATAGCCTAGGCACTGTGTATGAGCACTTACTCTGTCTCTCCAAATCATGTGAGATTGAGATTGAGACTGAGTCAAGTGGCTCAATTTTTCTTGCAGATCTGGAAAAAATTTAATTTTTTTACTAATAAAATAAAGACATATGTATCTGTGTGTGTATTTGTGTTTTTGAGCATGTAACTGGCTGTATATTTTTCATAATGTTCAGCAATGATGAGGGCTGGGCAGATTTCCTAGACATCAACCCAAACCTTGAATATGAGGGCAGATTGAGATTTTTCAACCCAAGCCAAAGCCTGAGAACTGTAACCTTAGCCCAGCCTTGCCCAGGGCTCAGATTCAATTGTGTACAATCTCTCCAAGTGACAGTCCTACAAATCAACTTTCCTTGTCCAACCCTAAACTAACATAAGTATATATTTGGGGCATTAACCACCAATACCTCTCACAACCAATCCATATATGTCAAACCTTTAAGATCAAAAGCGGCCAACTTTAGGATATTCTCCAAATGAAGTTGATCAATATGGAGATAACAAGCAGAAGATGTAAACTACCAATGTTCCAAACTCACAACATGAGGAAGTAAAATTGCATGTTTCAAGTTCCTTGAATCCTAAGTAGCTCCTGTCTTTTCTTTTTTAATTTGTATTTTTTTTTTCTAGTTTCACTTGCAGGCAAGTGACAAATTGAATAGTAACTGGAATCAACAATTACTAATATCAATAAAATGAGAAATGACAAGAACTATCAAATTGCCATACTAGGCTACAGAACTGGAAATAGTCCTCTCCCTTACCAAATCCTCCCCTAACATGGTTGAACCCAAGACCTCACTAAGCCACTCCAGTAGGAAGCAACATAGAGAATACTAGCAAAGATCAGTGCTTCAATCAACCCACAACATTTTCTGTGTTAATAGTTTTTGCAAAAACTATAAAGGCAATATTTTTAATTTTCTGGATAAGAAAGGGGGGGGGGGGGGGGGGGGGGGGTGATAATTTGATATAGTTGGGGGAGGGGTGATTGAACCTTGGACAAAAGTGGAACTTTTCATTCATTTGTGAGGGATAAGAGGTTGTGAAACCTATGGTTTGAACTGTATTTATGGAACAGAATTGCGCTAATGCAATCAGATAGGATGATACTAGATTAGTTAGCAACTTTGTTGTCTGTTATGCATTTTTATTAAAAACCACGAATAGTGATGCAGGATGTGATTCTTTGACTAAAAGGAGCTCTCTTAATAAAAGCATTTTTATTGTCCCCTCATGCCAATCAGACAACTTCTTCCTGTTTCCTATGGTTTTTATTTTATTTTATAAGTTGAACATATAAAGATACCTCTTATCAAGAGTGATTGATACAACAATTGTAAAATACAAGTAGAGAGGTGATTTTAACTTATGTTCATTGTATACTTCCAATGCACTAGGACTACACCCTTTTGTTTCAATAGAATCTTACTATTATTATTATTATTTAAAAAAAAAAAGGGAAAGAAAGATTTATGATCTATAACACACAATTATATAAAGAATAATGAATTATGTATGATTCTCCCCTACTCCAAGAAAACCAATCAATTATAAAAGAGAAAGTCTAGGGACAAAATAAAATCTTACGACATTTTCACAACACCCTTGTTATGAGTTGTGGTGAGTCCTAGTAATATACATGTTTTTTTATTTCATTTTATTTTGACCTATGATTGACATCTCACTTGTGAAGATGATGTGACATTTTGTTGTGGCCATAGAAGACCTTATTACAGTGCATCACATTTCCATAATTACACATAATAAAATAGTCCCCCCCCCCCCCCCCCCCCAAAAAAAGAAGCACAAGCACAAAGAGCATGGCATCTTGTCCTGAACAAGAAATGATCTGGTCAACCTCATCACCAGTATAAATCCAACAAAAATAAGAGAATAATAACAAAATATGGATAATTGTACCTCTTGTGCTTGTTGTTTGGCTCGGTCCTCTAGTATTTTCTCCAAGCTCTGCTTCTCCCCCTCCAACCTGGCAACCACATTCTCCCTCTCTTTGATAGCCTCCACAGCTCTAGCTGCCAATTTTTCAGCCAGAATCTTTTCCCTCCTCCTCTTCTTTTCCTCCCTCTCGTTTTCACTTTCGGAGTCAGAAGTTGAACCTGAACCTGAATCTGAATCAGAACTCAAATCAATTGTTGAAGAAGAACCTCTCTTTAAATCATCAGAGACAGAACTTCTGGATGATGCAACGGATTTCTGCTTTTCCTTTATAGTATTTCTCAACCTACCCTGAACATTATCCATTCTAGCCTTCACATCAGATACTACATCAACCTTCTCCAAGACCGACTTCATCTCCACAGTTTGATTCAATGGTGAAGAATCCACTGAAGAAACACCCTTAGAGTCAAAATGCCTGCCATTCTCTTCATTTCCCTCATTCTTTGATTCTCCTACGAGCTTCACACCCGTTTCATTTCTATCAATTTCCCGCCCTTCTAAGTACTTACCATCACTCTGCACATCAACACTCGAAGACCTCCCCAACGAATCCGAAGAGCTGGACTCCTCCCCATCACCCGCTTTCCCTTTAAACTTACTTTCCTCCCCGGACTTCCAACCCGACTTCAAAACACTACTACCACTCCCACTACTCTTCTGATTCCTCTTCACCTCCGATACCAAAACATTTGCCCCCGAACTCACCCGTCTCTTACCATCCTTCCTCAACCCGCGAATCACGCTCCCCCCATTACTGCGATTCACCCCAGAGCTTGCGCTCTGATTAGGCGTGCCAAGGAGTTCAGTCCAATCACTATCCGTAAGTGTAGAAGACTTAGGTTTAGGTGAGGGTTTCGGGGCACTAGAAATCTCAATTTCCTTACTACTAAGTGTACTAAAATTTGGATCGCTACGCAATTTTCCATTATAGTCATTGTTCTCTTGTGGTTTTTTCTTTAATTGATCTTTCAGAGGCACAATTCCCTCACTTTTTGTCGGCGTATCGACGTTTAGTTCATCGGCATAAGGCCTCTCGTTCTTGCGAAGCGAGTCCGCCGCTTGCTGATCGATCTGAACCGTACATCACACCAATATTACACATAAAAATCTTGAAAGCGTTTAAGACAAATCACAATATATAGTAGTATCACAAATTTGGAAGAGTTAGAGCAGTAGAAAAAATGTTGATTCATAATTTAGGATCAGAGAAAATGCTAAGATTAACTCGAATTGAGTTTGGTGAAGTATAAATTTAAAATTAATTTTCTCGGGAAACAAACATAAGATTAGAGAGAGAGAGAGAGAAATGCCTGTTGGAGAAGAGTTTCAGCGGCTTTGAGTTTGGATGAGATCCAATTGGCCATGGTCGTTTCAGATTCAGCTGAATTTCCAGGTTTTTTAGAGATAGAAAGTCACGCACTTCGCCATTTGTTAACGGTCTTTTTTATTTCTTTGTTTTGCAGAGAGAGAGAGAGAGAGAGAGAGAGAGGATGTTATGTTAATGTCAGAGGAAGAAAAACAATGAAGAAGGTGACGAGTGGAATGCTATAGTGACGTGCGGGTGTGTGAAAATAGGGAAAATGTGGAATTGTGGGCGTGGATGGATTTGGGACACGCAAAGTAGCAAATTGTTTTGATCACGTGCAGTGACGGATGAGATTGAAATGAGAGAGAGAGAGAGAGAGAGAGAGAGAGAAAAGACCCGCAGCGCCCGATAATGACCGAGCAACGACGTTTGTTTGGTGGCAGATTTTTGTGAATGCTGCTTAGGAGTTAGGAGTTAGGAGTCAGGAGTCAGGATACCTATCTGGTGTGATCGGTTGTGTTTGGTGAATGCTTTTTGGTCACAAGAAAAATTGTTTCGTGAGTTTTTGTTTTGTTTTTTTTTTTTTTTAATTTAGCTCAAATAGTAAAAAAATTTGTGGTTGAATAAAAGATTTAAAATTTAAATCTCGTTTATATAAAAAATTAATTGTTGTTTTAGTCTAATTATAAAAAAAAAATTGTTATTATTACTATGGAGTGTACATCATAGATTGAGATTCTATTGTATTTATCAGTGACAAAAAATTGTTTCTTTTCTAATGTCTATTGTGTTTTTGAAAACATTATGAAAAAACATTTTTTGGCATTTAGCTTGTACTACAAATCGTTTCATAACATTTTGTGGCATTTAGCTTGGACTACATATTGTAAATTTTTATATATTTTGTATATAAAATTAAACAATTTTAATTCACAAATTTAAAATATTGATACATTAACTAAATCAAACTAAAAAACGAAGACAAATAACATAAAATTATACTAACAGGTAAGAAGCACACTCAAAATAAGAGTGCAACATCCCAAAAATAAATAAATAAATAAACTAAAACAACTTAAAAAAAAAAAAAAAGCTATCATTATGGAACTTCTGATGTATAAGATTGAGCTCTTTTGGTCCAAAAAAAATTAATGCCATCAGTGCTTTGATGAGGCTTGTGCTTTTCTAGGCTTTTGTTCTCTTGCTTTTGCCTTTGCAGTTCCAAAAAAAAAGCACTTCCTTGATGTTCTCTTTGCTGTAAAGATGTGACAATTCTTGATCTCTGTAGGGAATGTGGTATTAGGCTTATGTTTTAGTTTTTCTTTCAAAGTTCGTGACTTGCTTAGATTTTTTGAAAACATAATTTTTACTCTAAAATACAATAAAAAAACTTTCTCACTTTAATTGTTGATGTGTAGGTTTAAAGAAAATAGATGAGATTCTAGAAGGAAAACACGAGTCATGACTGTTAGGTGAAATGCCCTCATAGTATTTGAGCAATTGTGATAGCCCTTATAGTTGCTATTGGATATATTTTGTACAAATCAAATGCCTAGAGCTGTGGTAATAGTGTTTGTTGAAGTTTAAATTTTGAAGACAATGAATGTAATAGTGTTTTGAAAAATTAAAGATGATTTTTTTTTGGGTAAAAAAGGGGAATATTATTTAGATACTAAAGAGTTTATACAACAACAGGATCATAAGCTTTCAAAGGACATATTCTACTAATCTCGAGTTACTGCATATTCCGCACAAAAGCTGGATACACAAAATTTGGGCATATATCATAAACTTCCAAAATGATTTATTGTTGATGATCCCATTTAGCTATCACATCCGCAAATTCATTAGCCTCACGGTATATGTGAAGTAGATGGACTGCCTATGCTCGCGCCATAAGATTCCTGCAATTAGAGATTAAAGGAACAACATCTTGTGATGAAAAACCATCAATAATTAGTCAAGTAATAACAATAGTGGAATTAGTCTCTAAAGAAATAAATTTAAATCCCAAATACCATGCTAACAATAGTCCCTATCGAACAACCCAAAACTCAGCAATATTATTAGTAGCTATGCCCAAGTTTAACAAGAAACCAGAAACCCATAAACCTAAATTATTATGCAAAATACAGCCAAAATGGGCATTTGCCCATTTCGCCAAAACTTTCCAACAAAATGCCCATGTTTTGAAATTATCTAGCAAAATGCCTCTGTTTTAAACCCGATTTTCTAAAAATCGAGTTTCAATGAAAAACTTGATTTTTAGAAAATCGAGTTATGTGAAATCAAACTAAAAAGAAAAACATGGAACTCGAGTTCCATGTAAAATTTTCACATTACTCGATTTTCATCAAATTGAGCTTTTCATTGAAACTTGATTTTCTAAAAATCAAGTTTCAAAACAAGAGCATTTTGCTAGATAATTTCAGAACATGAACATTTTGCTACATCTTTTGGGTAAAAGGGGCAAATGCCCATTTTGGCTTGCAAAATACCACCAACACCTGCTTTTCCAGGATTGCTTAGGAACAAAAACTTTTAAAGATTTAACTGGGTAAGGCAAGATGATAAAAATCAGTTGCTAACTGTATAGATTTATAAACAAGATGAGATTGAGAGATAGATTGATTATTGAAAATACGATCATTCCTAGCTAACCAAAGTTGCCAAGTAAGGAAAGGAAGAAACAAATTCCAAGGAAGGTGTTGTTTAGGGAGAATAGTTTTATTAGCTAATACTGTAGGTTACATGAAGTGGAACATGTTGGTTACATGCAAGTTGCTTCACTTGACAATTGTAAATTTGACACTATTACATGCAACCCAAGCTTACCTTGGTTAAAATTCTGACCTCAAGATTTACCTTTAGCAATCCAAAACCTCAGTGACTCTAACTCCTAGGCTCCGCTTGGGAGGAGGGAATGGAATAGAATGAAAAGAATATTTTTAGAATATTCTTCCCTCCCTCTTGTTTGGGAGTTTTAACGGAGGGAATGGAAAGTCCATTCCCCTGTTTGGGAGTTTAAGTGGGAGGGAATGGAATGGGTAGGAGGGAACACTCATTCCTTTCTATTCCCTTAAAACCTTAAATTTTCATTCCCCCCAAAATTGGGAGGAATTGGAGGGAATGAAATTAGATTTAATAATTTTTTTACTAAAATTCCCAAAATACCCCTATATATTCAACTCTTTATTTTAAAATAGGGGTCTAATAGTAATATTATCATAAAATGATTCCATTCCATTCCCTTCATGTGACTCCCAAACGAGATTACTTACATTCCATTCCTTTCTATTCCTTAATTTTAAAACATCCAATCAAGGTTACTTAATTCCATTCCATTCCATTCTTTTCCATTCCATTCCCTTACTTAAATACATTCCATTCCATTCCTTTCTATTCCCTTATAATCATTTCATTCCATTCCATTCTCTTCTCTTATGAACTCCCAAGCGGGGCCCTAATGTGGCTCCATCATCCGATCAAGAATCAACGTCACCTACCCCCACCGACAAGGTCTTCAGTTCTCGTTCTTTTCCCTGAAGAGCCCTCCCATCCAACATTGAACCACACCGACAATCATTACCCTACTCTCCACGAACAAACACCTAAATTGGACAACCTCAGTCACCGTTTGGCCAGCCTTTCACGAAGAACGATAATCAGGAGGAGGTGACATATGTCCTCATCCCCGTTTACCTACGAGTGATGGTGGCATGGAATCAACAGACAAGAACTCTTGGCTTGCTACTTCTTCTAAAGCCCTCCTGACAACGCCACCACAAGAGGTGTTACATTGGACATGCAGAGTTCGCAAGGCAACAACTCTCCTCTGGACTCCATCAAAACAACAAAATCCTTCTCCACCCATGCAGACGGACATGCAAGGGTTTAGATAGGATAGTGCGACGTCTCCGAAACCACTGCCCGAAGCCATTTTTCGATTCTTAAATCTAAGCGAAATTGACATATCACTGAAGGAAGAGGTGGCAAAGCTCTATATCACCATGTTCTCTCACCAAAGCCTTTCATTCATCGTGACTAGGGCTGTCAATTTGGGTTAGCGTGTTAAGTTCATATCATGTCGAGATAGAGGTATTCAACTAAATGGCTCAATCCTAATCCAATCTATTTAATAATCATGTCATGATCCTTCAACCCTAATCCGATTTGTTGATAAGGCAGGTTGACCTGACCGAACCCATTTGACTCTCTTAACAAACAAGTTGTGTTGGGTTGACATGACTGTAACACGACCCATTTAACCTGCATAATATTAAATATAACATCTATCTAGAAATAATTTTTTTTACATCCGAAAAGCAATGCATACACTTCAAGTTTTCAACCCACATTCAAAATAATATAGTTTAACAAAAATATAACATTCATCTAGAAATAAGTTCTTTACACTCTAAAATAAATGCATACACTTCAACCCAGATTCAAAATAACATAGTTTAACAAAAATATAATAACATAGTTCTATAAAAATATAATATTTATTGGAACTCGCCAAATGTTAAGTATCAATATTGAAAGAATTGAAGCAAATAGTAGGCTAATCCCGACTATGACTACGATTATCATCCATAGTTCTAGTTTATAAACTATTTCAATAAACCCACTTGCAAGATATGTAGACGGTGTCCAATACTAATACAAACACCAAAAAAAACACACCGCACAATTAATATATCTCATATATTAATAGTAGCACATGGGTTTAAAGTATATAAAACAAAAACATTATGCAGAAAAAATTACTACAGAATTTTGAAACACTAAGAAAACAGTTTTCTTTAATTCTAAAACTTATTAAACACATGAGAGAGAGAGAGAGAGAGAGAGTAATAACCGGTTTGAGACTTTTAGTTTAAGAATTGGGCGTGAGACTATGAGATTGTAGAGTGAGTAGTACAGCTAAAATAAAAAAAAATAAAAAAAGATATTTATAAGAAAGTTTAGAGATATAGGATTTGTAGGGTTTAGAAGTCTAGGGTTTGTAAAGTTTTAATTTCCAATTATATCCCTTGTAAGTTTTTGTAATTACTCACTTTTCTTTTTAAATTTAAAATATATGTTGGATATAAAAGGTATTTAACAAATCTAAAATAAAATGAATATTTATTTATTATATGAGTTAAACGGGTTGTGCTAAAATGAATATTTATATAAAACAAAAACATTATGCAGAAAAAATTACTACAGAATTTTGAAACACTCTAAGAAAACGGTTTTCTTTAATTCTAAAACTTATTAAACACATGAGAGAGAGAGAGAGAGAGAGAGAGAGAGAGAGTAATAACCGGTTTGAGACTTTTAGTTTAAGAATTGGGCGTGAGACTATGAGATTGTAGAGTGAATAGTACAGCTAAAATAAAAAAAAATAAAAAAAGATATTTATAAGAAAGTTTAGAGATATAGGATTTGTAGGGTTTAGAAGTCTAGGGTTTGTAAAGTTTTAATTTCCAATTATATCCCTTGTAAGTTTTTGTAATTACTCACTTTTCTTTTTAAATTTAAAATATATGTTGGATATAAAAGGTATTTAACAAATCTAAAATAAAATGAATATTTATTTATTATATGAGTTAAACGGGTTGTGTTAAGTGGGTCATTTCGGGTTGACATAAATAAATTGACGTGTCAAACGTGTCTATTGTGGGTTATGCGGGTTGACCCGCTTCTGACATGTAAGGTCACAGATTTGGTTCTCAAACCCAAACGACCAGCCCAAAAGGCCCACAACAATGAATTTGTAGAGAGTAAGCTGAGAAAACTGGGCTAGGATGAGTTCAACAATAGAACAATAGATAGGATGGATTTATGTGACAATTAAAATTAACAAAGACAAGTACAACTTCAGAGAATGGTTCTCGGCAATGGTCCGAGGAGACTAATTCTTGTATATGGTTCTTGCTTTTACTACAAATCTGGTTCTTGACAACTACAGTGTTTTTATCTTTCTTTTTTTGATCCACCTTTGTGGTGGATTTCTTTGCATTATATAGTTCTTTTTGGACCATCTTGATCTTACATTTGTCGATCATCTGAGTCCTCACTTGAATGCCCATCCCATCAGACTCCTTTAGTTTTCTCTGAGTTGTGGTAGCCAAGACAACACTATTCAAAGGTCTTCTCCACATAAATGCGGCCAGAAGAGTAGCTGTAGTGCATTTAATGCGGTAGTAGCAGCTTTTCCTTAGATATTTTTAGAGGCTTCCTTCCCTTTAAATGGTCATGAGACACGTCTCCATAGTTAGGGTTATGCGAGGATTACTCCTCGGACCACCCTTACTTATCTCATATGTACCAAACTCTATCCTAGGATTCTTCATATTTATTTAGCTCTCCTTGGACTTTACATCGTCCTCCGATAAAGCTTAAGGCCCAATACATGATTTTGGGCCTTTATCCCTACAATAGCCCCTCAAAACTCCGATTTTTCCCTCTTATCTGAGAAGAAAAAGTGGGGTTTTGATTTTAAAGAGATATGCTCATTTATTTTCCTTGTTCACACGTGCCAGATTACTGTTTTGCACTACTCATGAGTGCTACTGACGCTTCGGAGTTCGCGAGGCGTCATTAATTGCTCCAGGCAGCGTTATGTTCCCCACATCCAACGGTGAGATGTCGATCCAACGGTGGGCATCATTCCTTGGGTTTTGAGCGGAATAACTTCCACTCATTCTCGCTCTCTATATATTCTCGCTCTCTATATAAAGCACCCGGAGAAATTATTCCCTTCATTTCTCCATTCTTCAAGTCCTTCAGAGAGTTCAAGCATCCAAAATCAAAAAGCCTTTTGTATTACTAATTCTTCAGCACTTCCTCCTTAAGAAATCCTTGAAAATATCCCTAAGGATCTCAGAGTTACACATATACGCTAGTTTCTGTAAGTTTTTAAATCCTTAGATTTCTTCTTTTTCTTCGGCCAGTCTCCTCGGCCTCCTATTTTTTTTTATACATCAATTTCAATTGTCTCCCTCTAGCTTGTCCAAATGGGTAGGTTTATGTGTTTAGTGGACTCCCTAGCAAATAGAGATTTTTAAGGATAAATACCATATCCCGCAGGGAGTAGCTCTGCGATACTATGAACCCGACCGAATAGATTTTGATAGGGAGGAAGGGGAAGTTGTCATTCCTGTGATAGCTTTCATAGAAGGAGGAATGACGCTTCCAATGTGTAGGATAACCTGAGATTATCTTTTCAACCATTGGTTGTATCCTCATCAGTGCGCACCCAACGTCTTTAGGATTTTAGGTAGTGTCGATGCTCTAAACAAGCATCCAAGTATAGGGCTTACATGGCATGATGTGGTTCACATGTACGAATGCCACTCACTAGTCGACGAGGGGTATTACCTCAAGTCCAAATCGCCCATCGTTAGGCTCATTTCATGCCTTCCCAAATCTAATAAGGGCATGAAAGACGACTACCTGATAGCTTAAGGAACGTGGCACAATGGCGTTCACTGCCCTGTCCAAGAGGGGGAACCAGGTGGGATACTTTAGAATTAGGCTTCCTAGCAAGAATTTTAGATTCTTTAACCTTAACCACGTTAACTTCTACCTTTTAATTTTACCTTCTTCTAATGTTGGGTTTTAGCTTTCTAACTGCATTTGTTTCTCGGCTATATTGTAGACAAATACCAAGTAACTCCTCGGCTTAGCCTCACTAACGTTCAGGCGCTCAATTATCTACTTAGATTGGAGATTTTTGTAAACGAAGACGGACAGCTACGAGCCGTCCATCAGATTTTAGATTTTGAGCCCATTTTGTAGGTGTTCCAAGAAATCGATCACAGCATCAGGGCTGGTGATCCTCGGATAAACCGGATTGACGTGTCAAGACTGGATTTTCTTGCCTAAGAAGATCTTCCTCTCGTGGTGCTACCGGTCTTTTGGAACATTTCGTCGTTCGCGATACCGTTACAACACGTCCCTGCAAAAGTAGCCGCGGCCACAGAGGAAGAGATTGCCTCATCGCACTTATCCTTAGACGAGGAGATAGAAAAATTTCATTTTAAAGAAGAGGGTAGCCTCGGGCCAGCGACAGTTCAAGCCTCAGATGCTGAGGGCGAGACCGATAGGAACTCGGGTGTTCACGCTCCCGCGGTGGTGATTACCTGCCTCGACAGTACTTCCAAGAAGGAGATGGCTTCAAATCAGAGAGGTAAGGGCCTAAGAGAACTCCTTGCCTCAAGAAACAAAGGGACAACTTCCAAGGAAGTTCCTAAGTCCAAGATTCCTCCCTCTCTCCCTCCATCTCCTCCACCCCCTACTGACCTCAGTCTGAAGGTCATTCCGGACCTGAAGAAGAAAAGACCAATTCTAGACATTGAAGAGAGGGAGGTCGTCCCTCAGAAGGGGGCTAAAAAAAAAAAGCTAAGGAATCTCAGGACAGAAGGTCCACTTCTGTGGACAGTAAGGAAGACCAAAATAGGGCTGAGGTGCACCTGCCATCACGTGCTTGGTCTCCTCGGCTAGAGGTGGACAGGGCAGCCATAGCTTGGGACGCCTCGGTTCGTGACTTCTGAAGAGGCCAAGCTGCCCACATAGCTAAGGCTTTGGAACAGCCGCTCCTCTTTCCGAAGGACATGGAGGCTCTGAGAAATCTGAAACAACAGGACCTCTTCTTGTCCCTAAAAAGGGACCTCGCTATGGTGAGTTTTAAGTTGTTTGTCCTTTGTTTGTTTGATTGTTAATGAATTTCCTCTCTATCTTTTACTCACGTGGCCATATTATTTTTGCGCAGATCACCCAGAAGGTCTTTGTGGCCTAGGAGTGGGTGAAGGAGGCTCGGAGTGGAGCCAAGAACGAAATTTTCCTCCTCCTTGAAGCAGAGAAGGCTTTAGGGGTTGCAAAGGCAGAGAACAAAGAACTCCTCTCCAAGCTGGTCATTGAAGAGAAAGAGAGAGAAAGAGTGTTGAAGTAGGACTAAAGAATGCTGAGGCGCAGGCAAAGGATCAGCGCAAATTGCTATACCAGACGGAGCTGGAGCTGGCTGCTTTAAGGAAATTTGTGCTACATCTGAAGGCGCAGCTACAGAGGGCCAAAGAGGCAGCTCAACTAGCCAAAGAAGCATCCGAGGCAAAGAAGGAAGCATCCGAGGCGGAGAAGCAAGCATCCTACCAGCTTGGCGTTGAAGAAACGCAGGCTAAGCTTACTAAAGAGCTAGCCGAGGCATGTAGGGAGTTCTGTAACGTGACGTGGGACGAAGCCCTCAACGTTGCAGAAGTCCTTATGGACTCGGCCCTGAGGCAATCTGGGAACATATATTACCATCCGCACATCCGCAAAGTTCTAGATGCCACTCTCTCAGAAGCCCCTGATGCTGCTAAAGCCAAAGAAGCTGAGGCCAAGGGTGCTGACTCTACGGTCCAGGGTGCGGTAGCAGAGGCAAAGGAAACAAAGGCCAACAAAAAAAAAGATAATTCCAAGGCCAAGGATGTTCCCGCTACCTAACCGAGCTAGAAAGAAGACCCTCCTGCTCTTGAAGCCAAGGCTTAGCACTTAGGATTTTTCTTTTTTTTTTTTCTTTTTTTTTTTGTTGTTTCATTTTTCTACTTTTGGCCTTGTACTGATTGTATGCTTTTGGAAAAAAAGAAATGTAGCTTTTATTTTAATTAATGAAGTTATCTTCCTTTCTGTCATTTGCATGTTTATTTGTGATGCTTTGTGTTTTATTATTTCTAATCGTTTCAAGTAATTGCTAATATGATTTATCAAGTTTTTGTAGCTTAAAAAGGGGGGGTTTACCATACATTCAAAAATAACAGCCCGTGTAGCTAGGCATAACTCATCGCATGACCTGATGCTTAATGAGAAACTAACAAATAACATGACATTAAGTATCATAAGACACGTGATCCGAGCAACCAAGTATGACTTAAGCTCTGATGAAATAGAAATTAAAGATTAGCTTACCCAAGAGATGTTGTCCGAGGAACTAGGCATGACCGAAGGTTTGTTTATCACTTAGAACAATTTCATGTAGTATCAATTTTTTCAAAGTAGATGATCCGGGGAACCAGACGTAGCTAAAGATCTGTTTAATACTTAGAATAATTTCATACAGTATTAATTTTTTCAAAGCAGATGGTCCGAGGAACCAGACGTAGCTAAGGATTTGTTTAATACTTAGAACAATTTCATGCAGTATTAATTTTTTCAAAACAGATGGTCCGAGGAATCAGACGTAGCTAAGAATCTGTTCAATACTTAGAATAATTTCATCCAGTATTAATTTTTCCAAAGCAGATGGTCCGAGGAACCAGATGTAGCTAAGGATCTGTTTAATACTTAGAACAATTTCATGCAGTATTAATTTTTTCAAAGCAGATGGTTCGAGAAATCAGACGTAACTAAGGATTTGTTTAATACTTAGAATAATTTCATGCAGTATTAATTTTTCCAAAGCAGATTGTCCGAAGAACTAGATGTAACTAAGGATCTGTTTAATACTTAGAATTTAGAGTAATTAAACATTACACGCAATACAATGAACACAAATATGACAAAGTACATTCTCATTAATAATAATATCTTCTCAGGTTATTTACATTCCAAGGATGCAGTACTACCTTATTCTCTAAATCTTCCAGATGGTATGTACCTATTCCCGCCACAGATGTAATACGATATGATCCTTCCCAGTTGGGTCCCAATTTTCCACAAGCTAGGTTCTTTGCAGAACCAACCACCCTTCTTAGTACCAAGTCTCCAGGCGCCAAAGGTCTCACATTGGCATCACACCTTTGCTTAAGTTTATGCTGATAGTAGGCCAATTGGACTATGTCATTTTCTCTTTGTTCCTCAATTAAGTCCAAACTTTTCTCTAGTAAGTCGTCGTTGCTGCTCGGAGTGAAAGAGCTTGTTCTTAACGTAGGGAATCCAGTTTCCAATGGAATAACAGTCTTGGCCCCATAAGTCATTGAGAAAGGAGTTTTTCCAGTAGACCTCTAAGGTATAGTTCGGTATGTCCACAGAACATGTGGTAGTTCCTCTATCCATCTTCCTTTGGTATCGTCCAGCCTCTTCTTAAGCCCACTTACTATGAGCTTGTTTATAGCTTCAGCTTGCCCATTCCCCCGTGGATAGGTTGGGGTAGAATACCTATTAGTTATTCCTAGCCCGTAGCAGTACCTCCTAAAAGATTTTCTGTCGAATTGAAGTCCATTGTCCGAAACCAGAGTGTGAGGGACTCCGAATCATGTGACAATGTTTTTCCAAATAAATCTCTTTACATCCACATCCCTGATGTTGGCCAGGGGTTCTGCTTTAACCCATTTAGTAAAATAATCAGTGCCGACCAGTAAATACTTCATGTTTCCTACTGCTTTGGGGAAATGTCTTACAATGTCCAAACCCCATTGAGCAAAAGGCCAAGAACTAGACAGAGGATTGAGGACTCCTCCGGGCTGATGGATGTTTGGGGCAAATCTCTAGCACTGATCACACTTCTTCACATACTCCTGGGCTTCTCTCTGCATGTTAGGCCACCAATATCCTTGAGTGAGAGCTTTATAGGATAAAGATCTTCCTCCTGTGTGACTTCCACAAATCCTCTCATGTAATTCTTCCAAGAGTATTTCAACTGCTTCAAGATGTATGCACAAGAGATATGGTCCAGAAAAAGATCTTTTATACAATTTTTGGTCCTCTTACAGCTAGAACCGAGGAGTCTTCCTTTGTATCTTATTTGCCTCAAATTTGTTCTGAGGTAGAACATCATCTTTGAGGAATTGTAGGATAGGATCCATCCAGCTAGGACCTACTCTTATCTGATGAATGGACAACACCTCTTTTCCCAACCCAAATGGCTTAATGAGATCTTCAACAAGAATTACTCTCAGCAGACTCTGTGCCGAGGAGGTTGCTAACATTGCAAGTGAGTCTGCATGTGTATTTCTACTTCTAAGAATTTACAATAAATTAAAAGATTCAAACCTAGATTGTAAATGTCTAACCTGGCTTAAATACTTCTGCATTCTTGGATCCCGAGTTTCTAACTCCCCTCGGACTTGACCCACCACCAGCCTTGAATCTGAAAATATTTCCACGGTCTTTCCACCTGTCTTTTGAACCATTGTCATCCCCACTAGTAGAGCTTCATATTCCGTTTCATTATTTGTGGCCGAGAAGCCTAGTCTTAATGATTTTTCAATTGTGATCTTCTTGGGGGAGATTAGAACTAGCCCCACTTCAGATCCTTTAAGGTTTGAAGTGCCATCAACATAAACTCTCTATGACAATGCTCCTTGTATAGAGATTATTCCAACTGAATTTTCATCCATGTTTAGTTTCTTCATTTCTTCCTCTGCTGGGGTCTTAGCAAACTCGGCCATAAGGTCGGCCAGGACCTGACCCTTGATAGAAGTACGAGGCATATATTTGATATCATAAGCCCCCAGCCTTGTTCCCCACTTTGCAATCATTCCCGTATAATCAGCGCTTTGAAGCAGAGCTTTAAGTGGCAATTGGGTCAGGACAACAACAGTGTGTGACTGAAAATAATGGGGAAGCTTGCATGTGGCATGTACCACAGCCAGAATGGCCTTCTCAAGTGGTAAATATCAAATCTCGGCTTCATGTAAGGACTTGCTCACATAATACACGGGCTTTTGAACACCACTGTCAACTCTTATCAGCACTAGGCTTACCGCATGGGCGGCCACTACAATATAAGCAAATAAGACCTCATCGACCTCAAGTCTAGACATGATTGGTGGCCGAGAAAGATATTCTTTCAATTTTTGGAATGCTAAGACACACTCCTCGATCCATTCAAAACCCTTCCATTTATTCAACAACTGATAGAAAAGCCTGCACCTATCTGCCGACCGGGATATGAATCGGTTCAAGGCAGCAGTCATCTCTGTCAATGTCTATACTTCCTTGGGATTTCGAGGTGGTTGCAAATTATTAATTGCCCTGACCTGGTCTGGATTAACCTCAATCCCACGGTGAGTAACTATGTAGCCTAGAAACTTCCCCGACCCTACTCCAAAAGAACACTTGGAAGCATTAAGTCATAACTTGTGCCTTCTCAAGATTTTGAAAATGCTTTCAAGGTCATCAACGTGCTCGGCTTCCTTCCTACTCTTGACCACAATGTCATTAATGTAAATCTCAATGTTTTTTCCTAGCTGTGGCTCAAATATTCTCACCATCATTCTCTGGTAGGTAGACCCTGCGTTCTTAAGCCCAAATGGCATCGTCTTGTAATGGTAATTCCCGGTAGAAGTGACAAAAGCTGTCTTTTTCTGATCCTCCAAGGCCAGAGGTATTTGGTGATAGCCTTGGAAAGCATCTAGAAAACTCATCCGAGGATGTCACATGGTTGCATCAACCAATTGATCAATCCGAGGCATAGGAAAGGGGTCCTTAGGGCAGGCTTTATTCAAATCTATGAAGTCCACGCATACTCGCCACTTTCCATTCTTCAACTTCACAACCATAGTATTAGCCAGCCATTCAGGGTAGAACACCTCCTTAATAGCTCTAGCCCGTTTAAGCTTTATCACCTTTTCATTTACAGCATTGGAGTGATCTTTCAAGGAGCACTGAGGTTGCTTCTTTCTAGGGATAATGGATGGGTTGACATTTAAGTAGTGGCAGATAAAGCTCGGATCTACCCCAGGGGCTTCATATGCATTCCAAGCAAAAACATTGATGTTCTCTCTGAGAAACTTCACCAATTCTTCTCTATCCCAAGGAGGCAGTTGAGTTCCGATTTGGAAGAATTTCTCCGGATCATCTCCTATAATGACCTTCTCTAAGTCCTCACACCTCTCATCGTCAGCCACAATACCACGTTGTGGGGCCTCGGATTTTAACTGCTATAAACCATTATTCACTTACGCTGAGGACTTAGCCCCAGTCTTGTGGTTGATGGCAGCCACCAGGCACTGTTGGGCCACAGACTGACTCCCAATGAGTTCCTCAACCCGATCTTCAGATGGATATTTTACCTTGAGATGGAGAGTGGATGAGACGACTCCAAGGGCATGAAGCTAGGGCCGTGCCACGATAGTTGTGTATGGAGAGAAAGCATCCACCACTATAAAATCTACCTCTACCACCTTTGAGCCGACCTGCACCGGCAACCTAATCTGTCCCATCGGAACAACAACCTTCCCATCAAAGCCCACTAGAGGGGAGTCATAGCTAGTTAGGTCCTCCGCCTTCAAATTAAGCCCCTTGTATAGATCCGGATACATGATTTCAGCTTCACTGCCCTGATCCACCAATACCCTCTTCACATCATACCCTTCAATCCTAAGGGTTATCACCAGGGCATCGTCATGTAGTTGTATGGTCCAAAGCTTATCCTCGTTCGAGAAACTCAGCGTTGGTGGTACGCCTATCCTGGCCCTCTTCGGCTCATGTCTAGAATCCTCGGCAAATGATCTGGTCACCGTCATCACTCTAGACGGACAAGATCCTATCCTCCCCGGCGCGGCAAGGATAACGTGGATGGTGCCCAAAGGGGGTCTCGAATACGTACCTCCTTGAACCCCTAATCCCGCTTGACTCTCCTGCCCATTAGGTTGATTCAAAAACTGCTTCAACCTACCATCTCGGATGAATTGCTGAAGATGACTCCACAAGGTTTTGCAATCCTCAGTTGTATGCCCCCTCTCTCGGTGGTACTGACAGTGGAGGCTTTGATTACGCTTCGAAGGATCTCCACTCATTTTGTTTGGCCACCTGAAGTATGGTTCATTTTTGATCTTTTCCAAGACCTGATGCACTGGTTCTCGGAACACAGTACCAACAACTTGGGCAGCTATGGACCCAGACTCCCCACCGAATTCCCTTCGCGAACTGTTATTGCCATAACGGTTCGACCTGAAATCCCTCCTCTCCTGAGGGATAACCTTGCCTTTCCCCTTTCCTTGCTGCTGGACCTCCTCCACTCATTTATACTTGTCAATCCTACCCACGAGCTGGCGTATGCTGGTAACGGGCTTCCCTGTTAGGGACCTCCTCAAGCCGTGCTCAGCGGGCAGGCCGACCTTGAAGGTTCTGACGGCGACATCATCAAAATCACCCTCTATCTCATTGAACATCTCCCAATATCTATCCGAGTACGTTTTCAAAGTCTCTCATTCCCTTATGGACAAGGATAGCAAGGAATCCAAAAGTCGGGGAACTCGACTACATGTGATAAAACGGGACCTAAACGCCAGAGTGAGGTCTTTGAAAGAATCAATGGAACCCGCTTTTAAACCATCAAACCACCTCATGGCCACATCGTTAAACTAGATGGAAACACCTTGCACATCAAGGACTCATTCTTAGAGTGCACTGCCATTCTCTGGTTGAAATGGCTAACATATTCAACAGGGTCTGTGCGGCCGTTGTAGATGGTGAATGTGGGTTGAGTGAACCGTCTAGGAAGTCGTCCACCTTCAATCTTGCGCGTAAAGGGAAACTTAGAGATTCAGTTAAGCGCCTTACTCATAGCGTCATTTCCTAGGCCCCTAGAGGATGAAACTTTGCTCCTTCGCTCGTGATAATGAGTTTCATCATATGAGAAAGTCTCACTAGGAGGCGTTCTTGACCTGTGTCTGTAATCATCATCCTTTTCACCGTCGGAAGAAAGGTTAGAGATGGAAGGACTTCGCCTTTTCCATTCATGACGTAACTTCCATTTTAAGTGATCAGTCTCCTTCTGCATGTCCTTGGCACTCCTATCACGAGATTTGTGACTACCGCCCCTAGAACAACTCTTATTGGTACAGGTAGTATGTACACCTCCCTCTCGAACATGGTCTTCACGTTGAGACCCCATGGACTCCAACTGGTGTGGACCTGAACCTACCATGACTCTAAGTCGAAATCCCTATCACCATAGTAATTCCCACAGACGATGCCAATTATAAGGTCACAGATTTGGTTCCTAAGCCCAAACGATGGATGAACCAGCCCAAAAGGCTCACAACAATGAATTTGTAGAGAGTAGGTTGAGAAAACTGGGCTAGGATGAGTTCAACAATAGAATAATAGATAGGATGGATTTATGTGACAATTAAAAATAACAAAGACAAGTACAACTTCAGAGAATAGTTCTCGGCCTGATCCAAGGAGACTAATTCTTGTATATGGTTCTTGCTTTTACTACAAATCTGGTTCTTGACAACTACAGTTTTTTTCTTTTCCTTTTTTTGATCCACCTTTGTGGTGGATTTCTTTATATTATATAATTCTTTTTGGACCATCTTGATCCTACACTTGTCGATCATCTGAGTCCTCACTTGAGTGTTCGTCCCATCAGACTCCTTTAGTTTTCTTTGAGTTGCGGTAACCAAGACAATACTATTCAGGGGTCTTCTCCACATAAATGCGGCCAGAAGAGTAGCTGTAGTGCATTTAATGTGGTGGTAGCAGCTTTTCATTAGATATTTTTGGAGGCTTCCTTCCCTTTAAATGGTCATAAGACACGTTTCCATAGTTAGGGTTACACGAGGATCACTCCTCGGACCACCCTCACTCATCTCATATGTACCAAACTCTATCCTAGGATTCTTTGTATTTATTTAGTTCTCCTCGGACTTTACACCATCCTCGGATAAAGCTTAAGGCCCAATACATGATTTTGGGCCTTTATCCCTACATGACACGTTTCTTATCATGTCGCTT
Organism: Lithocarpus polystachyus; assembly: GCA_033629205.1. NCBI lineage: Eukaryota > Viridiplantae > Streptophyta > Magnoliopsida > Fagales > Fagaceae > Lithocarpus > Lithocarpus polystachyus. The sequence goes on from CM066171.1 coordinate 28,936,280, forward strand.
TTAGGTTGACCTGTTTATGATCTAAACCCATTAAGGCCTAACCCTAACCTGCAAAAACCAGTGTCGAGTTCATGTTGTTCGCGGGTTGGGTCAAACATTGACACTCCTAATTGTGTCTGTCACGCATTGGCCAAAGCTCGTAGAATAGGAGCCCATGTACGAGATAATTGTGATGACATGTTTAGTAATTTCAACAGTTGGATGATACTGAGGACCTAGAGGATCTACTCGAGAGTTCCTAATGATTACCTCAATCCTCATACTTCATCCATGAAAATTGCATGCCAAGAACTATTAGGGAGCTGGTAATGTGGCTTATTGTACCCATGCACATGAACTCTATCGTATGCATTGCCCTTAAATTCTAATCATTGTGGAACCCCGAATTGTAGAGGAAGGTGCTCATCAAGTTATCGAAACTCTACCTTATTCTCATCCCACCGTGTTGACCCGATTGGCTTTTCGAGTGGTATTTTGGTGTTGTGGAATGAAGACGAGTTTATTGTGGAGATTCTCACAACCAATGAACATAGTATCCATGCTCTTATAAAGGTACCTAATGAATCTTATACTTTTCTTCTTACGGTTATATATGCTTCTCTTAACTTTGCTAAGCATAAATTATTAAAGAATCTTTTACTAGAGTTATCTTTTCCTATAAATTTACCTTGGATACTTTAGGAGACTATTGATATGTTGTCAAAAGAAGAAAAAATGGGGGGCTTTCCTCTTAATTTAAATCTGATAAGAGCTTTTAGAGATTGCATTGATCATTGTGGCCTTATGGATTTAGGATTTCATGGGCTAAACTTTACTTGGACTAATAAACACCTTAATTGGCAATATAATATTAAAAGGACTCACATGTCAGTGAGATATGGGTCATAAGCCCGTCTCAGATGATACTTTCTCCTAAATATTAAAGAACGGCTAGATAGAGGTTTAGATAATACGGAATGAAAACTTCTTTTTCCTCATTTTGAAATTCACTATCTCCCATGTATTAAATCGAATCATTGTCTTATAATGCTGTATACTGATCCTCTTATTCAAAAATTAAGTTAACCTTTTAAATTTGAGTAGATGTGGCTTTCAGGTCCTTTTTCAAATTTAGTTAAAGATAGTAGGTTGTCTTCCACCTTGCTTCTGTTCTTCTAAGGACAAAATTGGCCTATGCCCTTTTTATAAAAACAATCCAGCATTTTGCTCACTTTCCCAAACTAATTAGGAAAATACCCCTCTTTTGAAACTCGATTTTCTCAAAATTGAGTTAAGCCCTATAGTGGCGTTTTTAAGGAACCTATAGTGATGCTTTCAGGACCTATAGTAGCGTTTTGGAACTCGAGCTTCATGAACTCGAGTTATGGGTAAAAAAAATAGCAACATTTGCCTATAACTCGAGTTCATAGAGCTCGAGTTCTAAAACGCCACTATAAGTTCTTAAAACGTCACTATAGGCTCTTTAAAACACTGCTATAGGGCTTCAGAATTTTTTTTTTTAAACTCGATTTTTAGAAAATCGAGTTACAAAAGAGGGGCATTTCCCTAATTACTTTAGGAAAGGGGGGGCAAAATGCCACTTTTTTTGCACGAAAAGGGCATTTGTCAATTTTGCCCATCCTTCTTATCTTCATTCTCTATGTTTCATCATAGGTTACATCAAGCTTGAACAACAACTTATCCACGTTTACAATAATACTTTATACCAAGAATTCCTTTTTTGGCAACTCAAATCTCGGATGACTTGGTTAACCTATGGAGATAATAATACTAAATTCTTTCATCTCTTTCATCTCACTACTTTACAAAGGCGTCAATCTCGTATTATCACCCTTAAAGATTCCTCTGGTTTATGGGGTTGATATACAATTAACTTGGAGTCATATTTTTTTTTTTTTTTGTGGTGAAAAATTGAATTTAGATTCTGCCTTTGAGTTAGGTAAATATTGCATGAAATTTTTTTTTTATATAACTATTTTATTTGGAAGAAACTTTTCTTTAAGTAATTTTTCAGATGTTACGTGCCTCTTGCAGTCCAACTGTCCAAGAGCTTTTCCTGGCATTGAGATTGCTCTTCCAGACATTGAGATTTTTTTTTTTTAATTTTTTTTTTCATATACAAATCTTATCTTTAGTGTAATCATCTATTGTTTTAACTTTTAGATGAAAATGTATTGATTAATGATCATTCTTTAATTGTATGTCTTGCATTATTATATATGAATATATGATGATCATTATACCACAAATAAAATAAAAATGTGACTTTTAATTAACTATCTCATGCATCTCATGAATTAGTTACTATTTTAAACAGTATATATATAACATACGTTGCATTAAGCTCCAAAATACCTTAAGCGGCTTGATAATCAATTTCTTCCCTTTCATTCATTTATTTTTTATACCTTTATATATAATTTACTTATTTTATTTTATTTCTTATAAATTAATCATTTAATATTCCATTTCACTATGATGCAGATAAATCTCACACCCTAAAAAATAGATATGTAACATACAATTTTTCTTAAACTGTATAAACTTCTACTTATTATCCCGCAGATAACCCAGAATGGGAACTTGAACAATCATGTAATAAGAAGATAAAAATTCATACCTCAATCCCAAACACAGTCGTGTAAATTTGATCATAAAACCATACAGAAAGAGAAATGAACTCAAAACATACATAACCTGAATCAACGTGTGCAATATATATATATATATATATATATATATATATATATAAAAATAGATGATTGTCATTTGTTATACTGGGCATTGACATTAACAAAGCAGCGAGAGCTATAGCCAGTGTCACATATAATAAATAATTATCTATATTTTTCATTCGAGTGCAGAGTCAATTTTGTGAACAGATCGAGAGAAGGCAAGAACATCATCTCGAGTTTCTGCTCCATGATAATCACCAGTACCACCTTCTTTTCCTCCATTACCGTCAGTGATGATGGATTTATGAATCAATGTCTTTGTCATTGGATCGAGTCCCGTCGTTGACTTCTTCGTTGCAGCACTTTCATCAACACCATCACAACATTCATTCTTCTTCTTTCCTTGTGTCTCTGAATCTTCCTTTTTCTCTACCACCTCTCTTCTCTCTTTATTCGCCTCCATTTTTGTGAGTGTGTGTACAAGAGAAATATGAGCCTCTTGGACCTTAATTCATGGAACTTGTTCTTATTATAGAAGAGAAGAGTAAATAGGCACACACGTGTCTGTCACGAAGCTGTGAGTGGCTCCTCTGGCATGCAAAGAGGAAAGGAACAACACGTAAATATAGGGCAAAGGATCAAGCTTAGGTCCAGTATTCAGTAGTACTGAATCCGTTGAGATGATGACACGTGTTTATTTTTCAACATATATCACTATTTGACCGAGTTCAATACACTAAATGCACTAAACCTAATCCAATTGCTAGGGTAAAACTGTTGGCATTCATTATCCACTGATCCATGAAAACTATCAACACATGAGATTGAGATAAGATGACCCATAAATAAAATGAGACTGACCCATGATGTGGATCAAACGAAACTACTTGATGATGTCCTTAGAGATTGTATTTGGGCGCAACAAAGTGGGCTGCAATTGATGTCACACATTTTGAGAAACTTCTCCACGGGTCCGGCTCCCCTCCCGTTTAAATCCCTCCATTTTTCTCCAGTTTTCATTTTGATGAATGACACTTGGCAAGCAAATGATCCAACGGTTAAAAATAAAAGCAACTCATTCTCATCTTTTTTGTCTCTAATCTATCCTCTTCTTTTTTCTGCAACATCACCAATAGTATGAGAGGAGCCCAATAGTTTTAAAAAGGCAAGTCCTCTTCTCGCAACATTACCGCCAGAGCATGAGAAAAGTCTATCCCATCACAAAGTCTGCACCAGCACATCCCCAAAAAATAATCACGAATAGACTAAATCAATTGTGCAATTTAAGGTCACCAATGCCATAAATGAGAATTTTCAAATCTCATTGCACACACTGTGAGAGAGAGAGAGAGAGAGAGGATGAAGAAAAGTTGGTAACTATAAGGTGGTAACGGCACAATGAAACCCAATGCCAAGAGCCAACCCCGTTGACCGCAAATACCAAAAGCCCACTACTTTCAATTTAAATATATATATATATATATATATATATATAAATTCTATACAAAGGACCTCTGTGTTCTAATGCTTACAATGAGAAGAAGGAAGAAAACAAAGAAATGGATCTTGGAGAGGTTGATTTAAATGTAGCACTTAGCAGGAAACAATAAAGCCTTTTCATAGCAAAATTCTTTTTTGGGGCTTTCAAAAGAGGAAAAACATAAATGAACACTTACACTAGCTCGTTGAAAAGAAGCTCATTAGAATTTGTGACTGACGATGGTGCGCTTTGAGGGGCTTATGCTTCTCTCATTCATACTGTAGGTGATGTTGCAGAAAAAAAGAGAAGGAAAGTGGTAAAGAAGATGGGATTGACTTGCTTTTATTTTTTAGCCGTTAGATCATTTGCTTGCTAGGTTTCATTCATCAAAATAAAAACTGGAGAAAAATGGAGGGTTTAAACGGGAGGGGAGCTAGACCCTCCTTCTCCACATTCCCCTATTCCCCTACAGATTTGGCTATAGTGTAATGCTATTACTAAAACATCCAATCTAGTCAATGAATATTACTACCTTATACCTAGATGGCTCACAGTGTCATGCTATTAACATGGAGAAAATGTTACCTTCTATCATTAGTGACTCACAAAGCACATTTGTTAATGGTAGATTGATTACTGACAATGTCTTAGTAGCTTTTGAATGTATGCACCACATTAGCCAGAGAAAAACAGGATCTGTCGGTGAGATGGCGGTCAAGCTGGATATGAGTAAGGCTTATGACAGAGTAGAGTGGGCTTGCCTTGACAGGATCATGGAAAAACTGGGTTTCCGTCAGAGGTGGAGGAATTTAATGATGCAGTGTGTTTCCTCGGTCACCTATTCAGTGCGGATTAACGGCAGGCCAAGGGGGAAGATAGTTCCCACGAGGGGGTTGCACCAAGGTGATCCACTCTCCCCCTATCTCTTCTTGTTGTGTGCTGAGGGCCTCTCGGCTTTGATTAAAAATGCTGTGTCTGAGGGTGTGGTGGAGGATATCTCTGTGTGTAGAAGGGGCCCTAGTATTTCTCATCTTTTCTTTGCAGACGATAGTATCATTTTCTGCAAAGCATCGATTGAGGAAAGTGACGCACTTCAACGTGTTTAGAAGGTGTATGAGTTGGCTTCAGGCCAGCAACTAAATAGGGCCAAAACCTCCTTATTCTTTAGCCCCAACACAAAAGCAGAAATCAAAAATGAAATTCAAGCCAGATTCGGTGCACAGGTGATTAAGCAACACAAAAAGTACCTCGGGCTTCCTTCTTTGGTGGGTAAGAATATAAGGAATACATTCAAAGAAATCAAGGAGAAGTTGGCCAAGAAATTAGCGGGGTGGAAGGAAAAGCTATTGTCAAAAGCTGGAAAGGAAATTTTGATAAAAGCAGTAGCCCAGGCGATCCTAACTTATTCCATGAGCTGCTTTAAGATTCCTGACACGCTTTGTGATGAGTTGACAAGTTTGATCAGAAATTTCTGGTGGGGTCAGTGTAAAAATGAGAGGAAGATGGCTTGGATCAGCTGGGAAAAATTATGCACTCCAAAAGCCCAAGGGGGGATGGGTTTTAAACAACTAAAGCAATTTAATCTTGCCTTATTGGCCAAACAAGGATGGCGGTTACAAACGGACAGCAACTCTTTACTATTTAAGGTCTTTTAAGGAAAAATATTTCCCCAACTGTGAATTTGTCCAAGCCTCTGTGGGGTGCAAACCATCCTATGTTTGGCAGAGTATAATGGCTCAAGACATTGTTAGGAGGGGTTTGAGGTGGCAGCTGGGAAATGGAAAGAGCATACACATCTGGCAGGATAGCTAGATCCCCCTCCCTTCTCAGTACAAGGTGATCTTCCCACCCTCCCTCTTACAAACCGATGCTCAGGTCGTGGAACTTATTGATCTTGAAACTAGGGAATGGAAAATGGACTTAATCAACAAAATTTTCCTCCCTCTTGAAGTAGACCTTATTGGTAGTATTGCTCTAAGCTTTAAACTACCTGATGATAAACAAATTTGGGCGATCACAACAAATGGTAGATTTAATGTCAGGAGTGCATACAAGCTGGCTATGGAATTGTCTTCAGGAAATGGGGCTACTTTAGCCTCGGATAACAGCAATATGAGGAAGTTTTGTAAATACCTTTGGAGTCTCAACATTCCTCACAAAGTGAAACACTTTGCCTGGTGTGCATGTAAGGAAATTCTACCCACCAAGGAAAACTTGAAGAGAAGGAAAGTAATTGAGGATAGTGGGTGTGATAACTGCCAAGCTCAAGAGGAGTCCTTCGGCCACCTGTTCTGGAGTTGCTGCCATGCCCAGGATATTTTGGCTATTTCGAAGCTCTTCCCTAGTAATTGTGTTTGGCCTTTTTCATCTTTTTTGGACATGCTGTGGGTTATTGTTATGTTAGAGCAATGGAATCAAGACTGGGTGGAAAAGGTAGTTATGGTGGCCTGGGCCATATGGTAGAACATGAATGAACTAAGAAATTGGGGCAAGGTTAAAAATGGCAGGGCAGTGATTCATGATGCTTTTGATTACCTACAGGAGTACCAAGCCTACTGTACCAAGGAGGAGGTGCATAATGCAAGTCTGGTTGAGAACAGGACACCTCCACCCCCTCGGCATTACAAAATAAACGTTGATGGTGCAGTTTTTGGAGAACAAAAAGCTGTTGGAATTGGAGTTCTGGTTCGTGATGCTGAGGGCAGAGTGGTGGGAGCTTGTAGTAAAAAAATTAAATCCCCTCTAGGAGCGTTAGAGGTGGAAGCCAAGGCTTTGGAGTTGGGCATTCAGTTTGCAAAAGATCTACTTATCCATGATTTTATCCTTGAGAGTGACTCATTGGATTTGATCAATGCTTTGAAGGAATTATCCCCTCCCCCTGTATCTGTCGCTGCTATTGTGTTTGGTGTCCTGTCCTTTCATGATTTTCGGTGTGTAGAATTGTCTCATGTTCGTAGGCATGGCAATAGGCCAGCCCACCTTCTAGCAAAGCATGCTTTAGGCATTGCCGATTTTTCTGTTTGGATGGAGGAGAATCCTTGTTTCATTGAACAAGCTCTTCTATATGGTGTATCTGTAGCCTTTCATGAGTAATTCTAATTATGCAGTTTCCCTATCAAAAAAAAAAAAAAAAAACATCACTGCCCCACTTTATTACTGTGGCCACAGATGGTAGTGTCACTAGCTAGAAGCCCAATCAAATGGGTTTCGAAGAGATCATCCCTACAAGCACACGTGGAACTATTGGGCCACATGCGTGCCATGACTAATGGGCTACAAATATCTACACCAAGAACTGGATTACACAATTATTTTAATCATAATAACAATTGATCAAGATTGTATGAGGGTAACCACAGATCATTTTTGGTGATGCCTACACGTAAATCAAAACTTATGTACAGTATTTAAGTACTGTTCCTTAAATTTTCTTTTTAAAATTTTGCCATATAAATTTTTTATCATGGAATAGAAGTGTATTTTTTTATTTAAGTAGACATATGGTTGAATTTTAAAAAGAGAAACCTAAAGAACAACACTTAAGGTACTGTACCTAAGTTTTGTTCCCACAAGTATAAGTGCTTGTGAGGAATGGACGGCAAGAGTCAAAGTTCAAATCTCTAAGATAAAGTTTCACATACATATACACAGATTAAACTAGAGTCGAATTTCTACTTATATAAAATAAAAAATAAAAACCCATACATTTTGTCACAACTTGATGATGTGTGCAACTATAAGTGGTGGATCTATGTGCAATTAATAATTCATTGATCATAATTGCACATGCTATCAAGTTGTGGTAAAAGTGATAACAAAGTATGTGATCGTAGAAGAACTAAGAATTTTTTTTTTTTAACTACCGGTAGGAAACTTCGAAACAGGCAATGGACAATGGTCCTTCAACATATGTACCATGAGGGCAACTAATGTGCAGATATTTTGGCAAATAGTTCGAGTCCAGCAGGACACTAGTGTGGTTTATAATTCCTGACCAGAGTTTTTATATTAATTAGTCTTTTGCTTGGGACTTGTCAAGAATGGCATCTTGTCACCATATCCCTACTTTCCCCTAATTTTCTAACTCCATATTTTTACTTCTGCTTTAGTTGTTTAATGCATATCCATTACACCACGCAAAACACTAAAAAAATTAAAAACAACAAAAACAACAACAAATAGTAGCAAAAGGGAAATAAAAAGGTGTGGGTATAGAAACTATGTAAGAATACTTGAAAAGAAAAATTGGAAATATATTCAGCACTCTCTAGCTTGAGCAACAGCTAGGTTGTTTAGTTGCCGTAACTTCATCAATACTAATTATTTCCTTTCCACGGCCAAGAGTTGTTGATGTTTCGAATGTTTTAGCTTCTAAACTTTTTTGGCTTGTGATTTCATGGATTTTAGTAATCATTTGTAAAAATGATTCTTGCACATTCTTATTCTCTAACGCAGATGTTTCCATGAAACATAAACCTTCTGCCTCGGCAAGATTTTTTCCTTCTTCCTCATTCACTTCTCTAGAGTGACTCAAATCAGATTTGTTCCCCACAAGAATAACCACCATGTCTGCACTGCCAAATTGTCTCAGCTCTCGCACCCATTTCTTCACATTCTCAAACGTTGCTCGCCTGGTTATGTCATAAACTAGCAAGGCACCTAGTGCTCCTCGGTAGTATGAACTGGTAATGGCTCTAAACCTACAACAAGATTATATATGCTCATATTGATGAGAATACATTTTTGAAATTTTCCACACTTTAGTAAATAGTGCAAAGATTTCTACATTATCTGATATTGTACTAGAGATGATGAATTGGCGAAACCAAGTATACACATTTTGTTTAAGATTTTCTCTTAATCCAAGATCATACAAGTATTTTCATTTAGCAAAACAAAACAAAAAACAAACAAAAAAAATCGTACAAGTATTACCTTAATGCTTTTTACAAAAAATATTTAATTTCTTTTAAAAAAAATTATAGTTAAATAATTAAATTCATTTTTTTTCATTAGCTTATACTCTATGGATAAATTTCATTTAAATATATATATATATATATATATATATATATGTATGTATAAAAGGATAACTATAATTGTAGTGGTAGTCCTCTCTCTTTTATTTATTTATTTGGGATTGAATTATGAGAAATTATTAGGTCTATCAGGAGGATTGCTAACGTGATCCTTTCTCACCACCCAACTAATAAAATGCTATTATTTATGTAAATATGACATCATTTGGTAATTTTTATTTTTTATTCTTTATGCTGATTAGGAAGCTTACACATATATTTGCATAGATGGTATCATTTTATTGGTCAAGAACAACCACATTAGCAGTTCTCCTGATATAAATAATAATTTCCCTTAGAATAGGTCCAATAACACTAGAGTCGTTGAAATTGTGACACGTGTCTATTTTATTTATTAATTAATAGTAGTACTGTCCTGTCTGCTCTCTATCATTTCTATTTATGGTGGGGACCGGGCTTGGGCCTAAAGGAGAGGCTTTAGATCTAAGGCCAGCCTTGCTGTAGAGTGGGCTATCAGTAAAAGTTTAATACCCTTCATTCAAAGAATGACATGTCAATCGAAGAAGAATTAGATTTAGATGTATTTCTCCTCCCAATCCCAATTAGATCCCCCAACGTATGAATTTCACGAGACTTAAGAAATATCTAGTCATAAAAAAAGAAAAAGAAATAAGAAGACATTATCCAAAATTAAAATAAAAGTTAAAATATTTCAGATAATTCATAGTTCTATCGTTCGCAAATATTAATAGAAATTAGAAGAAGATAATGGGGCAATAGTAAGATGAGATAAGATTATGTGTTAGCCACCTTTGCTTGGAGTTTGGGGCAATATGTCATAACTCATAATAATTGTGTATCTGTACTACCATCCACGGCACCAAGTTAAAAGAAGCTTCCTGGTCTTGCAGACTTGGGTTTTAAACTTTTTACTTTTAGCCCAACTTTTTGCCCTATGGTGCACATGAAATGTTCAATAAGTATAAAGTCATAATAAATTTTGTACCTATTTGAGGTAACAAATTGTTACTAATAGTTGTTTTATTTTTATTTTTTTTTGTGAGAGTTTCAATCTATAACGTCTTCTAATAGTTATTAATAGGTAATGTCATGGTGATTTTGGTGAATTTTTGTTTTTTGCATTTCTGGATGAGAATACTAAAATTAGTGTGAGATTAGTGTGATAATACAGCACGTGTCAAAGAAAGAGAGTCCGTGTGGAGCAGTCACGGTCCAGATGGCAAAGTGACAAACATCTCCATAAATCCTAGATTGCTGTGAAATGAAAAGAGCATGTTCCTACCTAATGACTTTAAACAGCCAAAAAGGTTGAAATTATAGGGTAGAAGGTCTATATAAAGTGTCCCACACCACTGTAAATTCACAAGAGAGGGTGTTTCAATTCAATTTGTGCATCATTCTTTTCAGCAACAGCAACTACTTTATACATGAAATTATTCATATGGACAACTATGCTCCCTATTGACACTACTTCTGCTACAACCTGCTTACATAGCGAGTTGTAAGTCGTGAATTCGTGGATTTACATAAACCGTTACTTTTTCTTATCTACTTAGTAACAAACTGTAACAAAAAAGTTGTGAACTTTGCCGTGATATTAGCATTTTTCTTTCCTATCATGATAACTGCAACAATCCATGGCTGATCAAGAACATGAAAACCCCTTTTCGGTTTCTGGGTCCCAGCTGAGTGGGATTAATTATTCAATTTCTTACCCTTTCTCTAATTTTAATGAAGAGATTAGGACTCTCACTTTATTTTCATTAGTACATCACAATTCACGGATGAACAGTGGATCACAAAAGCTATAGACCATTCAACTCACCGAAATAGCTGGAGATGATCAAAATGAGTTCTATTTTCAATGATATACAAAAGCTAAAGAAAATAAAATAGAAGACAAATTCAAATTGAGGAAATCTTCTCGGTTGAACAGTTTGCATCGTCAAGGTTGAGACAAAGAGTTTAGACTGGACCCACCTCGGAAATGTATCCATAGAAGCAACTTAATAGCTCGTTTTCGATTATTATAACCAGGAAAAAAAAAAAAAAAAAAAAACAAAACAAAACCCTCAGCTAATTAAGATTGAATTGAATTATATAAATTGTTTGTTTCATCTAGTTTAAGATCACGAGTTTGCACTGTACCAAACTTCGAAAACATAACCATAGAAGCAACTTAAGCTTAAAAATGACATTTTTTTGTTTGTTCAATTTTTTTTTTCTGGATAATTTACATATTTTGAATTTTGAACCAAACGATACAAGTTTGATGAATTGTTTATAATTTTATCCCTAATTCTCATAACTTGTTTATGCTTCTTTAAAGCTTTGGGTTGCCATAGAAAAGTTCATGATCAATTTTCGAAAGATGATGATCTAGCTAGCAAATGAAAATACAATTAGAGAGAAGTATGAGATGGGTGGTTACCTTTCTTGGCCAGCAGTGTCCCATATCTGGGCTTTGATGAGTTTGTCAGCAACCTTTATATTCCGGTAAGCAAATTCAACCCCTATGGTTGGCTTTGAATCTAAGCGAAATTCATCTTTTGCAAACCTTGAGAGAAGATTTGATTTCCCAACCCCAGAATCTCCAATAAGAACAGCCTTGAATAGGTAATCACACTCTTCATCAAATGATTCAGCCATACCTATAATATCTCTCTCTCAATAAAGAAATTTTTTTTAATAAAGTATAGGAAGTTGTTGAAGAAATAGAATAAAAAAGAGAAAATATTAAGGCATGGTTTGTTATGTGATGGTCTTTATATTTATATATGAGTTTTCCAAATCATGTACGTTAGTAATTTTAGCAGTTCCTCTGTCTTCGTTTTTGGAGGGTATTGAGTATTTACATGTGAAAACATTGATAAAAGACATGATGGCTGTTTGTTGATATTGCTATGATCTGTTGGTGTCACTAATAAATTAATAATAGAATCGGCGAAAACTTAATCTTTGGATAATCCTTAACCCAATATGTTAAAGGAAAGCCCACTTATAATACTCCATTTTGTTCACCAAATTATTTTTTGATGATTACTTTTTGCTCTTATGCTTACTAGGCAAAGTTTGATTGGGCATTCCTCGTCTAATTCTAAATGATGAGTTAGCTTAGCAGGAATTAGATTTTTATTTCATACATCTCATTGGTTGCTTAAAGGTATGGTATTGGTGGTCATAGTTACTCATTGTAAATTGTCCAATCTTGGAAAGTAAACTATAGTATATGTGAGGGTATGGTGGTTGTTTGATTCGATCACTACTAGCCAAATTATAGGAGGTTTTGGCAACAAACTCTTGGTTGTAGCTTAAGGTTACAAACTAACTCAATATTTTTTTATTGAAAGTGAATCTTGAAAAATTCATCATTAGATTACATCTTTTTTTTATATCCTCCACGCTAGCAAAATTTCTAAAAAATTAAAGATCAATAACTATGTCATCAATAAATTGTTTAAATTATAAGTTTTTGTAGTTTAAAATTATGCATAATATATAAACTTATAGATCATATAGTAAAAAATATCCGATTAACACAAAATTTGGCATGTGTAATAAGAGCATGTAGAACATGTAAATCAATGGTTAGATTTTCAAAATATATAGTAACATTTATTTTATTGAGTAAAATTGTAGTCTTAAACTACAACAAATTTTGTAGCTAAACTTTGTCCAACTTATAATTATAAAAGTTACTACAGTAGAGGTATGTTTCTACTAAATGGATTGGTGGCTTTACGAAGTTCATAATGGATGATTGGGAAAATAATTCTCCCTTGCCCTTCATTTTCTTTTTCAAGTGTAAACGCTATTCCATTCTAAAGTTGCCTTTTTAAAAGAAAACTAGTCCCATCCCACAATGTACATAAATATCTAATTATTTTGTAATAAAATGTTATATATAATTTATTTTCTAAAATATTCATAAAATTATATAATTATAACTAAGCATTTGTAGCAAAGTGTTATCCTCGTAAGAGAATTTTATTTTAGATGTATTAAACTATTAATTAAGAAAATTTTCTTTATATAAGGGCAATGATCTTTCCCCCCCCCCCCCCTTAAAATAAACATTGTTATAATACTTTATTAATATTTTTTAAGTAATGACTTTTGTGTTCTCAATAAATAAAAATTATATATATTTTTTGCTTTCTTTTAATATTAAAATTTTCATCTACTCATATTATGAGCCAATTTGCTAGTGATAGAATATAATGTGTATTAAGTTTTTCCAATCATGATAGTTAGAAAATAATGAGAAAAATAGTTTTCCCACCATTCAAATTTTCAACCTATAGCCTTCTATTTTAATGTTATCCTTAATTCCAAATTAGTCTATCTCTCTTGAAGTAAATAAAGTATGATCATGACCTCTTCTTGAATACAATGCTTATCTTAATACATCCATAGAAATATACCGAATCAAAACAAATCCATATGAAGATGCTTTGCAAACAAACAAAATGCCATATCAATCGTCACTTAACAATGATTAATTTGACTAATTAGAAAAATAATTTGTTGTTTATAATCTATTAAGAATTTTATTTTATTATTTTTTTTTTTTTTTGTAGAAATTGCAAATTTTTCCACCCAAAAGGATTATCAAATAAAAAACTATTAGCAAAATCTCATAATTAAGTTTCTATACGCATCATTATATAATAATAATAATAATAATAATAATAATAATTATTATTATTATTATTATTATTATTATTATTATTATTATTATTATTAGGGTCATATTTTATGTAATTTGGTAAATCTAAGTTGGGTTTAATACACCAAGAAATACGTTGTTCAAGCATATCAAGTATTCATATTAAAAGACATGAAAATTAATCCAAGAAACAAGTTAAAAAAAGTTGTTCATTAAGTCTTGACAGATAGCACGACAGATGACTGCTATTGAGACTTAATATGAAGCTCGATAGATGACTCTACACATCCTCGATCTATTGAGAATTATAATTTCAGAATTTTCAGGTCTGAAATTCGGCCCAAGCTTATGTATTTGTTTAGGGTTTCTTTTCTCACAACCTTAGACATATATAAGGCTTATTTTAAGAGCTGTCACATACAAATACAGAGATCAAGAGATTTATTTTCTCTGTGAGAAGTTACTGCGTTTGTACGCCATAGGGTTTTGTAACCAAGTGCTTCTTGATCTTTATTGTTGATTAAGTGAAGAACTTTACAACTAACAACATCATTCAAGTTGCTGAAGTTAGTCACGTACTAGGATCCATACAAAATGTTAGTCACAGATTAGAGATTTGTGCATCAAGAGAAAGAAGGCTACTACAAGATCAAGTTCAATTGGGTATTAAACCGAAGGTTCAACTATAGATTGGTATTTTTGGATAAGTTAGGGTAGTAGTAGTAAGATTTCTTATACTTGTAACCTCTTGATTATTGTTTAGTAGATTCTTAGGAGTGGTAACCTTAAAATTATCCGGTGGAGTTTTTGCCTTGCGAGAGGTTTTTCCCAATTGTTCACAAATTACCGTGTCAATTTTATTTCCGCTACATTTAGTTTATTTGGTGATTTATTGGTGCCTTCACGATTTGCAGGTTATTGAATTTAATTAATCAACTTAGGTAATTGAATTAATTAACCTGGATCAAGTTATCTTAACCCAATAATAATAATAATAATTGTGGGGAGTATTTTTGCCGGTCCTCGGCAAGGCCATGGGCGCAGTGCCGAGGAGGCTCATGTTGCCGATCCTCGGCAAGGCCATGGGCGCAGTACCGAGGAGGCTCAGATGTCCCACATCGAAGAGAGCTTCCCCCACTTTCAACCTTATAAGCTGTAAAGCGAAGGAAGTAGTGTACCATCGTATTCCGGTATTCGAATACCGGAATACGATGGTACACTACTTCCTTCGCTTTACAGCTTATAAGGTTGAAAGTGGGGGAAGCTCTCTTCGATGTGGGACATCTGAGCCTCCTCGGTACTGCGCCCATGGCCTTGCCGAGGACCGGCAACATGAGCCTCCTCGGCACTGCGCCCATGGCCTTGCCGAGGACCGGCAAAAATACTCCCCACAATAACAGGAAGCTCTTGAGGGCAGTGTCCTATCATCGGTATTGTCCGTTTTTGGGGCAAGGGTGGCAGTTTTTGAGACTTGCTCCGACCGCATGATACCCGCACAGTTTTTGTTACCTTTGAAGGGCACGCCTCTACCTTCCTTTTATTGTGGGGAGTATTTTTGCCGGTCGAATACGAGAATACGATGGTACACTACTTCCTTCGCTTCACAGCTTATAAGGTTGAAAGTGGGGGAAGCTCTCTTCGATATGGGACATCTGAGCCTCCTCGGTACTGCGCCCATGGCCTTGCCAAGGACCGGCAACATGAGCCTCCTCGGCACTGCGCCCATAGCCTTGCCGAGGACCGGCAAAAATACTCCCCACAATAATAATAATAATAATAATAATAATAATAATTCAATTACAAAATAGAAAAAATATGTCACTCATCCAATTATTTTCTTTTGATTAAACTTTGCTTTTATCTAAATAAGTGACACTATAGAATACTTCTAATAAAACTATTAAGAGTACTTTCTCTACAAAAATTACAATTTTGCTACCCAAAAGGATAAAAAAAAATAAGTGAAACTTAATAAAATCTCATAGTTTAACATCTAAATGGATCACTAAAAAAAAAAAAAAAAAAAATTCTAACTTGCAAAACAACTAATTATTAACCTAAATCAATTCAAACCAATAGGATAAAAAAAAATGTGAAATGGAATTGGAATAACACAATATCTAATAAATATGCATAAAAGTTGATAAAAATTTTCCAAAAATAGAAACAAATGTGATGTGACAATTAAATCAACAATAAAAAAAATAACCATTAACGGAAAAAAAAAAATTGAAACCATAAAAAATTTCACCAAAAAAGAAACAAAATTGGGGGGGGGGGGGGGGAGAGAGAGAGAGAGAGAGAGAGAGAGAGAGAGAATTGACCTTTTTGCCTTGAATAACTTGGAAGGAATATAGGAGAGAGGTGGAAAAGAAGTAAAAAGAAATTTATAAAAAAAATTAAGATGAAAGAGTTAGGATAAGTATATGAAAGGTTGAAAAAAGTGAAACGATAGAATTTAAAAAGTTATAAAGGAGAAATTTAAAAATATATAAAGGAAATCAAATAAAATTTAAGAAGATAGTGATTGGACGAGATGAAAAGTTGAACTAAAAAGACAATGATTGAAGAAGATAAAAAGGTTGAACAAAGTAAAAATTGCAAAAACTAAAAAAAATAAGAGAGAATGCTAATGACATGACACAAAAAGAGCTGTGTGTGTGTGTATGTGTGTGTATTGTTTGTGGTTTTAGATTATTCATTGATTTTATTGTTTAGGTATAAATATCTAAATTAATGTAGGTGAATATGTAAATGAAAAATTATACATAAAGTTAAAATTGTCAAAGTTGAATGCGTAAACTCTCTCTCTCTCTCTCTCTCTCTCTCTCTCTCTCTCTCTCTCTCTATATATATATATATATAGTCAACAAAATTTAGGAATAAAAAATAAATAAGAAAAATAATGATTATGTAATCAATGACACGGCGGATGAGTTGGTACAATATAAGTGTAGTAACAATAAATGCTATACTTCAGCTTTTAGATATATATAGATCTGAAATTTGGTTGCTGAAATTTAGTGAAATTTCAATTTTAGTCTATGAAATTTCAAAAAAATCAGTTTTTTATTCCTTGTAAATTTCAAAAGGGGGGAGCATTTTGGTCCCTTTAATTGTTAAAAATTGTCTCAAATTCTTATTTGAATTTGTTTTTGGTATTAGGCTTCTTTGGTGTGGAAGGAAAGAGTTTTCCTTAGTATGAAAGAAAATGAATTTGCCTTGATACGGATAGAACTATATTAAATAAGTAGCTAGGTATTCTTTGTCCATCAAGCTATAGAACTATAGTCTTATACGTATGTATTGTTGTAAAGGGTTTTGGTAGCTTTTCTAATTTTATCCAAAGGTCCTCCTACATGGGGAGAGGAGAAGACTTTTAGAAGAACATGAAGTGGATTTCATCAAAGAGTAGTTTGTGTTTGTAAGAGATTTTGATTATATTTGCGAGTGGTTTTGTTTGTATTTGTGAGTGTTGTTTGTGAGATTTTTAAGTGTTGTCTGTGCAATATTGTCAGCTTGGTTTGTGAGGTTTGATTGAGTGATATAATTGATTTGGTTGTTGATACCCGTAGATGTTGGGTTGGAGTTGGTCAAATAATGTTAAATATTGTTGCTTGTATGGATGTTTTTCTTTTCATATGAATGTGCTCTCACTAGCTAGCTCCAAGTCACAACAAATTGATATCAGAACTCAAGGTTTGATCTTTGTGAAGTTTATGGTTCAAGATGCTCATGCAAGTTTCATTTTAGATCTGGAAACGATGATCAACTTATAATTCAAGTAAAGCTTGTTTTCAAATAAGGAGACTTCATGCAAAAGGAATAAAGATTGTTTGATGGAATTTGAGTCGGTGGAGATTTGTTAGAAATTGTCTCACATTCTTATTTTGATTTGGTTTAGTTATCGAATTTCTTTGGTGTGGAAGGAAAGGGTTTTCTTTAGCATAGAAGAAAATTTATTTTTCTTGGTATCAAAAAAAAGTTCCTTATTGAATAAATAATTGAATATTTGGTATCTATCAAGGCATATAGTTGTTTATCAACAACAAAATAAAATAAAATAAAATAAAATCAAGGCATATTGTTGGAGCATTTTAAATAGACATTGTTGCAAAGGGTTTGATGGGTTTTGCCCAAGGGTCCTCCCACATGAGAAGAGGACATGAAGTGAGTTTCTTTAAAAAGTAGTTTCAATTAGTTTGTGTATATGATAGATTATATTTATGTTTGTGAAGTTTGGGAATGCTGTTTGTGTGAGAATGTGAGTTTGGTTTTTGAATTTTATTGAGAGTGGTTGTAAGTCACATTGTTGATAATGGATTTAGGTTGGCATTGCCTGTGGATGTAAGATTAGAGTTGGTCAACCCATGTGATGTAGGACAGATTCTACTATTTAATTTTTGTATTGATTTAATTTTGGTGTTTTTATGTGAAATTCATTATTTTAGGTTTAGGTTATTTCTTTGTTTTTAGGTGCTTTTAATGCTTTTTAAGTCAAATTTAGCTCCTATTATGGTTAGGTATTAATTAGGAGTTATTTAAGAATAGATTTTCTTGTCTGTCAAGTTTTGCAGAGCCTTTAAATAAGCCCCCTAAGTTTGTGAAATTTTTTTTTAACAATTATTCAATCAATAAAATTCAAACTTTTGCCTTTTTATTTTTTGGTCAATTCTAGACCCTTTCTTCTTGTGAATTCAAGGAACCCTTGTGAATTTGAGGTTACTTTCTTAAGCAAACATGTTTTGTTTCTTGTTTTCTAGAAGTAGACGTATTATGTTTCTTGATGCTTCAGCATCCCACATTAGTTGGTATTAGAGCCTAGACTTATCCTGGTCTGTTAGATAATGTATGAGACGGTAGCAATTCCGGGGACAAAAAACTTAGCAAGTATTTTGTGACGTACGACTAGCGTTCACAAATATCTTTGCTAGGATGCCGTTGTTGGAGCATAAAAATAATAGGGATGACAATCGCAGAGACATAACTCACTAGTAACATAATCGTAAGTAAATTTCATATAGGCCTTATAGAATAATTACAAGTTTTAATAGTTATTTTTATAAAGAATATTTTCTTGATTGGTTACTTGATCTAGAGGATTTATTTGACTATAAGAATACTGGTGATGAGAAAAAAGCTAAACTTGCTTTGTATAAACTTAGAGAGCATGCCTTACTTTGGTGGGAACGAATACAGACTGATAGAATTCGATAAGGTAAGACAAAATTCGTTCATGGCCAAGGATGAAAAAGATGCTTGCTATCAAATTTTATCCTTTGGAATGTGATGAACTTTTTTCGTATACAAAACAAGATTATTTTTGGCCAAGAAGTTCACATTTGAATTATGTTGGAGAACCATATATTCCACAATTAAGAGAAGCATTGTTTGTCGAACAACACATTTTTCTTGAAGAAAATATAAAAGTTTATGAGGAAGTTCATGAAGATCTTATTATAGAAGAAGATTTATGAAGACCCTATTAGAGAGAAAGATCTTGAGGCCGAGATAGTAGAGACCATTAAAGAAGAAATTATAGAGGAAGTGGCCAAAATTGGAAATTAGCACTGTTTTTCAAACAATATAATTAGTAGGCACTGTTTTCAAACTATATTTTTTACTAGCATCTTGAGTCTAAAAGACTCGATTTAGGGCCTATAAATCGAGTCTTTGAGACTCGATTTTCATGGTCTGATCACATCTGATGTGGTATTTTTTCCACGTGGTGACTACCTGAAAATCGAGTCTCTAAGACTCGATTTATAACCCAAAAAAAAAAAAGCCTAACTCTCTAATGTACAAGCCATTCCCAGAAATAACCAAAAAAATAATAATAATAATTAAGTAATCACCACCAACCCCAAAAAAAAAACAGCCATCAAAACCACCACTAGCCACCACCAAAAATTCAAAAAACCACCATCAATCTAGAGTTGAGTTGAGCGGCGACGATAGCAACAATGGCGGCGAAGGCAGCAACAACAACGGTGGCAACATCAATCAAACCCAAAAAACCAAAGAAAGACACTACAACAGTAGCAACCCACAACCACTGATTAACTCAAGCCAGCATCGATCAAACCCAGAGGCAGCTTTGATCAACCCAAGCCACCACACCCACACCTGAGCAACCCACAACCACCGAGAAAGCCACCGATTTAAACCCATCGAAATCGCCGCCACACACCCACACAACCCGATTTAAACCCACCGATTTCCAAGCCACCACACCACGTCGCCCTCTACCGATACAAGCTCCAGCCCCAAGACCAAAGCCCAACGCCACCGAGAGAGAGAGAGAAAGAAACCCATGCCTGCAACAACCCACAACCACCGAGAAAGCCACCGATTTAAACCCACTGAAATTGCCGCCACACACCCAAGCAACCCGATTTAAACCCATCGATTTCCAAGCCACCACACCACGTCGCCCTCTACCGATACAAGCTCCAACCCCGAGACCAAAGCCCAACGCCACCGAGAGAGAGAGAGAGAGAGAGAGAGAGAGAAAAAGAAACAAACGAGAGAGAGTGAGAAGAGAGTCAGAGATAATAGAGAGAGTGTGGAGATATTTTAAATAAAATAATATTATTTTTTTGGGCTTATAAATCGAGTCTTAGAAACTCAATTTCTAGGTGGATGCCCTGTGGAAAAAATTGCCACATCAAACATGATTAGACCATAAAAATCAAGTCTCAAAGACTCGATTTATAGCCCAAAATTGAGTCTTTTAAACTCGAAATGTTAGTAAAAAATATAATTTGTAAACAGTGATACTAATTATATTGTTTGACAAACGGTGTTAATTTCTAATTTTGGCATAGAGGAAGTTGTCAATGATCTCGGTGAAGTCAAGTTAAATGATTGCAATGTTCAAGCTCCTATTATTTTGGTGGGAGCAATCAAAACAAAGTTTCTTGATTTTATTCGTGTGGAAAGATTTGATTTGATCATTGATTCTTATTTGGTGAATATTTTCAATTGCATGAAGATCAAGGGACAAGAAGTTCAAGTTGCCCAGTTGTTGACTTTCAAGTTTGGTAAGAATACAAAGAAGGTGAAGTATTTAAAGTATTTGTTCTCTTGGCGTGGAAGATTTCAGATTTCAACTATCAACTTGATAATGAGTTTGTTTAGACGGGGCAAAACGGGCGGGTCAGGTCGGGTTCGGGTCGGGTCAATCGGGTTTGCAGGTCAAACGGGTCGCGGGTCAAAACGGGTAATTTTTAAACGGGTTAATCGGGTTGTGGGTCGGGTCAGGTTGACCCGTATTTACCCGTATTTTTCAAACAAGGTTTTTTTTTTTTTAATTAGAAAAGCAAATGAATTACACTTAATGCCACTTGTTAATATCCATCCAATTTTGACAATTTTGACTTTTGAGCATGACAAATTTATTTATAGTCATAAATTCATAATGAAAAAAGTCTTCAATATTAATAGTTCACTGTCAAAATACATATAATTACAAGTTTACAGCTTTAAAAAGAGATAGATCTTAAAACAAACAAAATAAGTAAGCCAGCAAAGTAGCAAGTTATCGGTCTTCTTAAGCGCATATGTTCATGTTGCATTTAAAATAATAGTAAAGTTAGATTACTTAGAAAGATAAACTAAACAAAAAAAGATTTAAAAATAAATATAATATATTAAGTAAAGAAGAATAAGTAAATGTTTTATAAGAATTACATCTCAATCTCAATCTCAATCTACTCAACGTTGATAGTAGATTCAGCACTGCAAATATTCATACTTGCAAATTGTAGCTCAAGTTGGCCAATTTCGTCAGCATCTTCATCTACAATATAATATTTTAATATAACTTAATGTACCATGAAAGTAAATCAATAAAGAATTAAAATTATATAATTATGACTATAAAAAGTGTGGAAGTGTGAAAAGAAAAGAAAGGTAGAGGAAGCTTTACCGCTTTGGCTCTTGTGGATGTGTGGTTGTCACGTTTCGTTTCACTCTTTCTGTCTTCCATGTTTTGAATCACAATTTTGGCTTTGGACTACAGCTAAGCCAAGCTAGTCAAATTAGATTTTTTTTTAAATGGTTGTGTTGTCTAAAACTCTAAGTCTTGTCTCATTCTTTCTCATGTCATGTATCTGTGGAGGCAAAGCTGAAGTTTATAGCCTTTATTAATTGTGATTCGTGAAGCCCTCAAATAGTCAAATTGCATGTGAAAAGCTATTGTTAATTGATTGACTATTGCAAATGGTTTGGTTCTGGTGCTTTGTGCATAAAGCATAAAGTATGACATAGTTTAAATATTTTTTTAGCGAATTTTTTTTATGGGTCGGGTCACAGGTTATTCGGGTCGGGTCACGGGTTATTCGGGTTGGGTCGGGTTGACCTGCAAAAAAATCGGGTTAGATCACGGGTCAACCCGTTTTTGCTTCGGGGCAAAAAACGGGTTAGGGTCGGGTCAGAAAATTCTGACCCATTTTGCCATGTCTAAGTTTGTTTCAAGTGGAGGAGTCTGATGTAGGACAAAATCTAATATTTAGGGCCTGTTTGGTTTTTTTTTTTTTAATAGCTCATCACTCATTACTCATTACTCAATTTTCATCACTCATCACTCATTACTTATCACTCAAAATTCCCTAACTCCCTACACCCCACCCATTAGGCACCATCACCCAGTTATCATCACTCAATATTTTTCAACTATTTGTGGGTCCCATACCTGTCACTCGGTATAGTGTTTTTTTTTTTTTCAATGCCCAGATCACCCAAGAAAGAAGAAAGGGAAAAAAAGAAGAAGAAGAAGAAGAAGCCCAGATCACCCGAACCAGTGAAAAAAAAAAAACCAAAAAAGGAAACCCAGGTCACCGAACCAGAGAAAGAAGAAGAAGAAAGGAAAAAAAAAAAAAGAAGAAGAAGAAGCCCAGATCACCCGAACCAGTGAAAAAAAAAAAAAACCAAAGAAGGAAACCCAGGTCACCGAACCAGTGAAAGAAGAAGAAGAAAAGAAAAAAAAAAAAAAAAAAAAAAAGAAGAAGCCCAGATCACCCGAATCAGTGAAAAAAAAAAAACCAAAAAAGGAAACCCAGGTCACCGAACTAGTGAAAGAAGAAGAAGAAGAAAAGAAAAAAAAAATCTGAAACCCAGAAGACGAGCTGACCAGAAGAAAGGAAGAAAAAAAAAAGAAGAAGGAAGGAGACGAGATGATCAGAAGAAAGGAAAAAAAAAAAAAAAAGAAGGAAGAAGACGAAAGTTTGAAGTTGATCAGCGAAGAAAGAAGAAAAAAAGAAGAAGGAAGAAGACAAGAGGAAGAAGACGCAAATCAGAAGAAAAAAAAAAGAAAAAAGAGGAGAATGAGTCAAAACTTGCAGCTGTGGGTCCCTTTATATAAGTTTAATTACAAAAATGCCATTGAGTTATGAGTTATGGAAACTGAAAACAGCTAAAATGTGTTTTCAGTTTCCATAACTCATCACTCAAAAATCAGAGAATTGAGTGATGGAAACAGAGTTATGGAAACAAAGTTACGAAAATCCAAATGAAGTTCTCAGCCTTGGGTCCCACCATTTTTGAGTTATGAGTTATGGAAACTCAAAATCCAAACAGCCCCTTAGTTTTTATAATTATTTAATTTTGGTATTTTTATGTAAAATTCGTTATTTTATTTTTATTTTTAGGTGCTTTTAATACTTTTTAGGTCAAATTTGGTTCATATAATGGTTAGGTATTAATTAGGAGTTATTTCAGAATATATTTTTTTGTTTGTCAAGTTTTACGAAGCCCTTAAATAGGCCCTTATGTCTATGATCGTTTTTTTTTAATAATTATTCAATCAATAAAATTTATATTTTTGTCTTTCTATTTTCTGGTGGACTCCAGACCCATTCTCTTTGTGGATTCAATGAACCCTCATGGATTTGAGGTTATTTTCAAAAGCAAACTTGTTTTGTTTCTTATTTTCTAGAAGTAGACGTGTTCTGCTTCTTAACGCTTCTGCATTCCGTATTACCATGCTAAATATTTTTGTCATGTGTAGATATTTTCTTATGTTGTTTGTGTGAATATGGTTTTGCTAACCCCAAATCACCACTAATTTAAACTAGACAACATAATAGAGTGACAAAATGCTCCCTTCTTAAATTTCCAAGACTAAAAGTAAATTTGCACAAAATTTCAGAGATCAATTATGTAATTTACATCAATGAGATCTTTAGTTGTTTCCAAAATAAAAAAGTGTTGTAAATGCATCAAATTATTGTTGATGATCAACTTCTCATAACGACTTGATGCTTCAATTGTAAACTATTAGTAGCCTTCTCTCTCTCTCTCTCTCTCTCTCTCTCTCTCTCTCTCTCTCTCTCTACAAAAATCAAAATTGGAAATTAAATTTCATCCTTCCTTTACCAGGAATTGACTTATCAAAGGTAAATTAAAACTCTTTTTATATATATAAATTTTTGTTGGGGTTAAATTTTACGACTAAATCATGATATTATATAAAATTAATCTTGTTTTAGTTAGTATTAGTTTATCGATTTATGTGTTAAATTTGCCTTTGTTTGGCTACATTGATACTGTTGGGTGAGTACACACTACAAAAAAATCGTCCTGTCCCAGCGTTTTTTTCCCGGAGTTTTTACAAACCGCCGTAATAGATAAGCCTGTACCAGCACTTTTTGAAAACGCTGGTATAGGAAATCCTATTACGGCGGCTAAAGACCGACGCTTTACAAAGCGCTGCAATAGGATGTCTATAGCGGCATTTTTCAAAAACGCTGGTATAGGAAACCCAAAAGCGCTGGAATAGGGTTACTAATTTCTACTAGGGGAAAAACCTATCTCGGCACTTTTAAAATCACTGGAATAGGGTTAACCTATTCCAGCGCTCCAAAAAGCGCCGATATAGGTCTTTCCCCTTAATGGAATGGAAGGATCTGTCCCAGCGCTTTTGAAAGTGCTAGAATAGGTAGACCCTATTCCAGCGCTCTTCAAAGTGCTGGGATAGGTCTCTCCATTCACTTATAAAGAAAGGCCTATCCCAGCGCTTTGGGAAGCACTGGAATATGGTCAACCTATTCCAGCGCTCCAAAAAGCGCCGATAAAGGTCTTTCCCCCAAATGGAATAGAAAGGCTTGTCCCAGCGCTTTTGAAAGTGCTAGAATAAGGTCCACCTATTCCAGCGCTTCCAAAAGCGCTAGGATGTAGTCAACCTATTCCAGCGCTCCAAAAGCGCTGGGATAAGTCACCTATAGTGTATTTTTTGTTATTTACTAAAACCCATCTAAAATGACCAAAATATTTCTAAAACTAAAAAAATGACCAAAATACCCCCAAAACCATAAAATGACCAAAATATCCCCCAAAACTATAAAATGACTGAAATACTCCCAAAACCCAAAAAATGACCAAAATATCCCAAAAACCTAAAAATTACCAAAATGACCAAAATACCCCCAAAGATGACCATATAATAGCATATAATAGCATAGTCAGTAAACTCAATCACAGCTAGTTTTACCTTTTTCTCCTCAGAGTAATTGTGGCACTCAAAGATGAACTCCACCTTTTTCTCCCACTCTAAGTACGCTTTTGGATCATTTTTCCCTTGGAATGATGGTATCTTCATTTTTATGTTTTCTAGGCTTCTGTCAGTCCTATCTTGCCATCTTGGATCTCTTTGGAATCCTTTACCATGCCTTTCGCCCCTTCGCGCAAACCTGCCCCTATTGTTCCACAAAACTTGATCCTCTTCATCTTCAAGCTCATCCTCGTGGTAGTCATCTGAATCATCCACATGCGCATACCTTTCTTGCCTTCTAGCATTAAGGGCTCTTTGGGGACGCTCCTCACGCAAATTAGCAATATCAGTATCTTGCCTGTCCAACCGATCTCGAATCTCATTAAACACCACGTTCATGCGTTCAAATTGTTGTTGCATAGCTTGCAACATGATAGATGACTCCTCCCCTCCTTCCTTGTTTGATGTTTCACCCCTGCAAGACATATTTTTAAAACTACAAAGAAATGTTAGAAATAATTCCTCACAACACTCCCTCACGTGTTTGCACTCAGATTATGTCACTCCCACTCGTGTTTCACTCTTAAATTGGCTTTTACCCGATATTAGTCTCACACTCTCTTGCCTTTTTCCACTCGTAGCTTCCCCTTTTCAGTTCTGCAATAAACTAATAAACTTGATCAAGAAATTCAACTTGTAGTATTTAAACAAATACCAACGGCAAGAAAATATGACAGAAACACAAATCAAAGAAAAATAGGACAAAAGAAAACAATATATTTGGTCTGAGAGAATTGAAACTAAAACAATTTTTTTTTTTTTTTGCAATCTTTTTTTTTCATGTTTTTTTTTCTGGAGTCTTTTTTTTCTACAATTTTTTTTTTCACATTTTTTTTTGGGAACTCAGTGCACAATTTTAACCTAGTGCACGTCACAGAACAAGAACGAAGAACAAAGAACAGAAACAGAACAAGATAGGAAGATAACAGGAAACAAAAGATAAAAGGATAGAAAACTGATTTTAGAACCTGAGCTCTGATACCAAATGATGCGATCCTCAATCGACTCGCTTTAAGACCCAACAAATAATATTGGAATATTGCCTAAGAAAGCTAAAATTCAGATTTGATAGAAACCCTGACCCAACATTTATAAGAGAAACGCGAACCAAAGGTATAAGTAACAGACCTTGACCCAATGATTATAATGGAATCACGAACCAAAAGTATAAGTAACAGACTTTGACCCAATGATTATAATGGAATCACGAACCAAAGGTATAAGTTTGAACGCCACAAGGAAGAATCCTTGATAAGTTCACATTTCTTGAAGACCAAAGAGAAGAGCAAAGTCTCACCTTTTTCAGATTTTTATTCAATAATCCCCTCTATTACAATGAGTGCATGCTATTTATAAGGCATGACTGAATGTAGAAAATA
Source organism: Lithocarpus polystachyus (assembly GCA_033629205.1). Taxonomy (NCBI): domain Eukaryota; kingdom Viridiplantae; phylum Streptophyta; class Magnoliopsida; order Fagales; family Fagaceae; genus Lithocarpus; species Lithocarpus polystachyus. The sequence goes on from CM066171.1 coordinate 28,963,094, forward strand.
TAAAAAACGTACTAAATAATAAAATCCTAAATAAAATCTGATTTGGTCTAAAAATAGCAGATCCAAAATAGGAAAAAACCTAAAAAACGTTCTAAATAATAAAAGCCTAAATTTAAGGTAAATCTGGTCCAAAATTAGAAGATCTAAATTAGGAAAAGTATCTATTAACTGATATGGAGCTAGAAAGTCAATCAGTCATAAATCCACGCCATAAATAACGCCTAATGAAGCCTGATCAGCCCTCAATAGCTTGAATTAAATTTATTATGCTTTCATCTTCCTTTGGGCCCAACTTGGAATGTGAATCAGCCCAAATCTTTTGAATCAGCCCAGTAAGTGCTTCTTTGATCTTCTTGGATCTTGTTCTAGTAATAGACCCAACTGGAACTTGCAATGGATCCTTGAAAGCTTGTTGATTCTCATCACACACCCTAGGCGGCGATGCCTAAGAGAGGAGGAAATGTTGCAACAAATCTGGAGATGGGTTTGGTGGTTTCGGATCTAGTGTAGCTGTTTGTGTGGTGGCAGATCGGCTTGCGGTGACTCAGGATGGTGGTTTAGGGTGGGTGTGGCTGTTTGTGTGGTGGCGGATTCGCTTGTGGTGGTTCCAAACAGCGGTCTAGGGTGGGTGTGGTTGTTTGTCTGGTAGTGGATCGGCTTGGGTTCGAATTTCTAGGAATGCAAAACTATTCCAGATGGCTATGTAGATCTATGTTGCAAATCGTGTTTTGTAAATGTAAATGTGTATGTAACCGAGTGGTTTTAGATAAATTTTTTAATTTGGATTTGATTGGAGTTGGGTTTAGATGGAATGGACTTCAATGGTGCTATCCAAATTTTTATTCTTTCATTTTCTTGGCAACCAAACAAAGGCTGAAAAAGAACTGAGAAATTTTTTATTTTTATCCTTTTTTTTCAATATGTAAATTTGAGAAATGATTTTGCTTGGGTTTGAGGATGGGGGCTTTGGAATTTATGATTTTTTTTTATGGCGTTTTTATGCTGAATTTTTTGGGTTTATGAATTTGGCTGCTGGGTTTATGAATTTGGTTTGCTGGAGGTTTTGTTGTTGATTGAAAGATGAGAAAAATCTGGGTTTGAGTTGTGATTTTGTATATCTGAGTTTTATGGTTTGAGAAAATCTGCTGTCGGGTTTGTGTTTGTGTTCTTGTTGAAGATCGATTTGTGTTTGTGTTCGGTTGACAAGAAAGGGCAAGAAAATCTAGGCACATGTTCTGATGTTTAAAATCTACGTTTATGTTCTTTGGTGTTCTTGTTGAAGATGAACATAGATCTAAATTGATGTATTTTTGGATTTTAATTTTTTTTTTTAAATCTGTTAAAAATTTAAGAAGGTTAGAAATTGTTTTATTATTTTATCTAATGTGGCATTTATATATATATATATATATATATATTACTGTGAAATAAAAGGGCAGGAAACCCATGTGACTTGGGTGATGAGTGCCATGGTGGATTTTTAATAATATTTTAATTCCTCCATTTGCTACCTCAAATATTTCTGTCTATTGACTGACGGAAAGCACGAAAATAACACACGTTAATTGGTTTAGGAACTAAAAGTGGTGAAATGAAAATGTAAGGACTAAAATAGGAAGAGGGTCAAAATATAAGGACTAAAAGTGCATTTACGCCTATATATATATATATATATTGTTGCTTCATATTAGGGTTTGACGTGTTAAAAATTGTACTGTATGACTGCCTCTATGTTTTTTCTCTTTCATATAATGAACATAGGCAAATTGTCGAACCACGTAAGTCTTGTATTATGTAATGGTTTCTTTTAACGCTTTTTCACTCTATTTTCACATCTTACATGTTCTAGAAATTAGGTTTAATTCCTAAGCTCCAGCCAGTTATAAATACGAAATTCCCATGAACATGTTTTATTCTTCATTCATAATTTTTTTTTTTTTTTTTTTGGAGAAGAACAATGGACTAATTCCGTATGATAAAACACTGGACTAATTCTATTTCAAGAAATAGTTCCTTCCTATCCTTCTCCGAATCGTTGCTCCTTCGTTTGTACGCCATCAAAGTCAGTTCTCCAATTTGAATGTCATTGCTTTTGGCCCAATTTAAGCATGTTGCTCTAACTCCTTATTTTGTGGCCAATTTGTGTGTATACATATATCCTTTCAGGCTTGGCTTACCTCTAGTACTTTTTTAACTAAACATGTCATTTTGTTTTAAATATACAATAACAAGTGGTAGTGAGTTTTAATCTCCACCTTTTATTTAGTTAATAGATAATGTGACAGTTTCTCATTAAAACAAATGGAGATTCCAGTTAAAAAAGTACTGGAGGTAAGCCAAACTCTATCCTTTCATACCATTTATAGTGAGTAATTTGTAAACTATGCAACAAAACAATACATTTTTCAAATTATGTAACAAAATACCATTGTTTTGACAATTTTAGGAAGAACTGGACTTTTGGAATTTCAAGTTCCACTAAAAAATATACATAGAACTCAACATTGCTAATATTAAGTTTAAGTCAAAACTCAATATCAGTAATGTCAAGTTTCAAAAAGTTAGTATTTTGCTAGATAGTTTAAAAAGAAAGTTGTTTGGCTACATAGTTTAAAAACTAAGGCTATTTAACCATTTTTCCCTATTTCCCTACCTTAGCCACTATTACCGAATATTACTAAGAATATGAACCTATTAGCTATGCCAAGATGTGGGGAAATTACTGAGTACTCTCGGAATACCATAAATGCATACTCTCCATTTCACATAATTGTGGATCCCACTAATTAAATTCATAGTGGGACCCACAATTCATGTGCAAGAGGGAGAATACCATTTATGGTATTCCAAGAGTACTCAATAATTTTCCCAAGATGCGGACAGAGGCTTGATGCCCCATACATAGAGAAGCATGGAGTTGAGGTTTTATTGATCTCTAGCCTTGGGGGCAAGGCAATTTAGCATTGTAGAGTGTTTTTTTTTTTTTTTTTTTTTTTTTTGAGGATGGCTTCTTAGAGTTAGGATGCATTTGTATAAGCTATTGCGAAAAGTATTTTAAGTTTAAAATAAGTGTTTATAAAAAAGTTATGAGAAATTGTTATTACGATTTACGAATCAATGTTTTGGGTTTTAAAAATACATTTTTAGGCTCTCAAATCGCATAATCAAGCGTACTCTTAGAATTTCCAATCTTATGATTACAGTTTCAATTTTTTTTTTTTTTTTCTGATAATCCATTTCATATTCAACTTGTAATTTAAAGGCTAATTGTGTGATTACTCCCATCGATGATTTGATGACTACCCCTAGGTATCTATTCGACAACCGTCAGAATACAGATTCCATGGGACAAGACTAACGAACATGATTTTCTTCTTCATGTCAGGGATCTCGTAAGTACATGGTTGGTCTGCTAAATTGAACTCAAAAAGGGCAAAACACCACTTATCTATTCTTCCACTTAAGATGGTACTCAATAACATGTATTTCACTTCCAGTTAAATATAAATCGCATAAGTTAAAAGATGATGCCTTAATTTAAAGTACAGAGCTAAGTCCAACTTTTCAATAATAGAATATTTGCATATTCAGCATTGTCTAATAGCCTACTTAAAAAAAAAATTAGCTTGTTTGTAGTCTTCGTTGTTATTCATTTCTGGACTAACAAACTTCCTATTTAATCACAAGTTGGTGATTAATTTAATCCCAAGGAGTTAGTACTAGTGGCTTTCAGAGGTACTTTTAATTGCTTCGGATGCTCTTTGATGATCTTTATTCAACACCAAATCTTTCTAATTTTTCCTACCAAATTTTAAATGAACATCTTTAGAAAATTAATTTGACCAAGTAATCTTTGAAGTTCTTCCTCATCTGAGGGAGAGATTGGTTGTACAAGGAAACATAAGAAAATCTCTGTACTTACTCCGAAAGCACATTTTAATGGGTACATATTTAGTTGATGTTTTCTCATTTGAAAAAAAAAAAGTTTTTTCTTTTATAAAAAAAAAAAATTATTTATTTATTTTTTAAGTCTACTAGATTACTGGCTTCAGTGCTATGTCTTTACAACTACATCACTTATATATACCTCGATAAAATACCTTATCATATTGTGGAAGATTAAATTCATTGCACTTGCTATGTAGTTTTAGCATTTTTAAGGCCATCTGGCATAACAACCCATTTGAAGGTCCCAATTGAATCCGGCCATTTGGCACAAGACTTTATGCCCAGCAACCCTATCTACTACAAGTCTGCTGTAGGCATTAGATATTCATCCTTTGGCGTGGCTGTGTTTAGGTTTCTAAAGTCAGTGCAAATCCTTAGGTCGTGTTATGTATAAGATAATGTGTTATGTATAAGATAATGTGTTAGGATTCTTAGAAATATTTAATGATTTCCTAACATTTTTATGTTTGGTTGCAAATTGAACAAAGGAATCAGATGCCTGAGGGTAGTTGAATTCCCACTCAACCCCGATTTTGTAGGAATGTGAACTCCCTTTGAAATAGGTGGGTAATCACATTCCCACACCTAAAAAATGTTACATTTTTTTTTTTAAATAAATTGATAATTTTACCCATTCTTCTCTACCCTTTTACCAATAGAAATAAAATAACAAAAAGTAATTGTTTTTATCTCTTTTCAAAAATTATGGTTAAGAATTATATATATATATACACACACACACACACACTAGCCTCATCACATGCGTTTTGCGCATGCAATGAGGCCTTTTTTGTATATATATATATATATATATATATAAATAAAAAGAAATAAAAAAAACTTGTGTTTTTATTTTATATATATAATTTTTATTTTGAGAATCTAATTTTTAAGTGGATAAAGCAATTTAAAAATAAACAAGAAAGTGGCCCTATTTTTTAGGCAATATTTTAGTGGGAGTTAGAGTTGTATTTGTACTGGATTGTCTTTTAGTTTTGTCTCTACTTAAATATAGAAGTGTAGGGGCATTTTTGAACAAAAAAAAAAAAAAAAAAAAAAAGGATCCCAAACAGAAGAAGTCCCTTACATAAATAGTGTGTGTGTATATATAAACCCTCAAAGGGTTCAAGTTACACTTGGAGTAACTCTAAAGAGTTACACCTTTTTTAAACCGTTGGATTTAAGTAGATCCAGCGGTTAAAAATAAACCCTCATTATTACAAATATTTTTAATAAAATCTCATTAATTGCTCTCATTTATTACATGCTAAACCTATCTCTGAACCCCAAAAAAAATAAATGCTAAACCTATCTCTAAACCCCAAAAAAAATAAAAACACGTCTGACTCTCACTCTAACTAGGTTAGTCTCCCTCTCCGTTACTCTCTCTCCGTTACTCTCTCTCTCTCTCTCTCTCTCTCTCTCTCTCTCTCTCTCTCTCTCTCTACGTTAGTCTCTCTCTCTATTTTCTAAACCTACGTTTCTCTCTCTCTCTATCTCCTCCTCCATTGCTCCTCCACTTCCACCTCTACAGGTTGCCGGCAGAAAAAGAAGAATGAAAATAAAAAAACAAGCCTAACACTGTTGAGAGAAAATTCACAATTGTCTTCAATGGGTTGTGGCTCATTTTCCCCCAATGCCAAACAAGATGTTTTTCTGCCGAAGTTGGGTCATCATCTTTGACTTCCCACTCGGCAGCAATGGAGACTTGGGCACTACCCACTCATCGCAGCACGAGGTGAGTCCACTTTCCCTTTCTTTTTGGCCAAATGAAATTCTAGGATTTTCTTGCCCCATAAAATAAAATGTTTTGCCATAGGTGTTCTTGATTTTTTAATTATTTGCTTTTCTGTGATTCCCTTTGATAATCATGTTGATCTATTTGATAATTACAATTAAGTCCTTGATAAAATGGTGTATCTTGAGTGATTTTTGTACTGGCTAATTAGGAATTCATGGCCAATTGATTTCACAACTTGGGTCATTCCTTTTGTGCTCCAACCATTTAATAAAATGCCCCAATGAAATTTTTTTTTCCCATTTTAAAAATTTTGGGTATGGTCTCTTCATGAAACTTGCCTATTTCCCTGAGAAAAGCTTACTTTAATCATCAAGTCTCATTCTTGGACATGCGATTGTTATCATATAAATTCTTAAGTATTAGGAACAAGGCATAAACATGTAACTTCGATTCGTAAGTCATTTTAGTTTCTATGACCAAGAATGGTTCGCTAAACTTCTTCAGGTTTCAGGTTCAAATGTAGTCAATTTGGTGATTCATCATATATATAATTTAGGTGCAGGTATGTGACCATGGTACCAAACTTCTTTTAGTGTTGATACGTGTACATTTCACTACTGGTGATATTAAAAGCTCATTCTAGTCAATTTGCACTTGCATAATATTAAAAAATAGCTTAATTTGAAATTGATTGTGCATAAGAGAATTGTACGCAGAGGATATATTCCAGTGTCTTTTTTTTCCCATTAATTTATCTCCCCTAAGAGTTGGAGTGTTGCATGTCAGCAACAATGAATGATTAAAAGCATGCAAAAAATTATTTGATGTGCAAATTAATGTTTTTTCTTTCATTCTTATAAATTGTACCCTAACTGGAAATTGGTATGGAAGTTAAAACCCAACAAGGCAAAAAGACAACTATAAGTCTGTTTCGGTTTCATACATTGCTTTTGGTTGCTTAGGTCAAAAGTATTTTAATGCCTCTGATTTCTAAATGATGTCTTTCTTATGGAAATAAATCAGATTGTTCATACCCTGACACATGATTGTGCATGCACTCACATACACTCCCCCTTCATATTTGATGTAGGACACAAATTACTATTTAATTATTGTAATTTATTATTTTTGGTATTTTTATGTAAAAACGTTATTTTAGGTTTAGGTGATTTATTTCCTTATTTTTAGGTGCATTTAATGTTTTTTAGGTCAAATTTGATTCCTGATATGGTTAGGTATCAATTAGGAGTTATTTTAGAATATATTTTCTTGTCTGTCAAGTTTTATAGAGCCCTTAAATAGGGCCCTAAGTCTGTAAACGTTTTTCATAGAATTATTGAATAAAAATCAGAAAAGGTGAGGCTTTGCTCTTCTCTTTGGTTCTTCAAGAACTGTGAACTTATCAAGGATTCTTCCTTGTGGCGTTCAAACTTATACCTTTGGTTCGTGATTCCTTTATAATCATTGGGTCAAGGTCTTTACTTATATACCTTTGGTTCGCGTTTCTCTTATAAACGTTGGGTCAAGGTTTCTATCAAAAATCTGAATTTTAGCTTTCTTGGGCAATATTCCAATATTGTTTGTTGGGTCTCAAAGCGTGTCGATTGAGGTTCGCATCAATTCCAATATTGTTTGTTGGGTCTCAAAGCGTGTCGATTGGGGTTCGCATCAATATTTATTAGTGTGTCCATATCTGCTTTTACAGTTGTTCTCTCCATTTCAGGTAATGACCCCAGTCTTGCAAAGAAGATAATGGATCCCTCTTACTTAAGCAAGATATCAGAGACATTTAACAGTCTTCACCAAACTATTTAGCATAATGGTCCTTAGGCTTCTGCATGGGTTGGAGAATCTGGTGGTGCCTATAACAGCGGTGGTCGCCACGTGTCTAACTCATGCATGGACAGCTTCTAGTAAACAGAGCAAACAGTGTAGTAACTTAAAGTAGCTTTACTACCTGTAGTTTTAGGATTAGTTTTAATTGTTAGCTGTGATTTATATACACATGTAATGATCTGATTGTCTGTAAAGACTAGTTCCACATTAATTCACTTTTGAACTAGCCTACAGTTGTTCAAACGTGGGGTTACAGCACTTCTTGAACTATCAGTAATTACGTGTCTAAGTTTTGTATAAGCACACTTGTTTATAGTTAAATGCATCAAATTTATTGGTTTGGTTTTGTTTTATAGTCATCCCAATTGAATTCCCAGGATTGATGGAGACTAAATGACAGTCACAATGCCATTGACATAGGTACATCTTCTCATGATTAACATCGTTATGGTGAAGGGACCCTTCAATTATTGGAAGTCGTGTCAAATTTGGCTAAGAAAAGCAAATTAAACTTGTGCATTTTATTTGAATAAATTATTTTAACTCTTTGGGCCTATTTGAAAAGATATGGATTTGTCACTCTTCTAGTCACATTTGCTTACCCTTGCTTCATGTGGGTTCTTATAAAAAAGCCTACAAAATACAGCTTCAATTGGTATTTCAATTGGATACTTAAATTAAAATATTAAATAATTATACAATGGGATTGTATTGTTTTCATTACGCTTAACAACGCATATCAAATTTCAGTGCCTTAAATATTCAGTGTCTTAAAGTGTAGTAAAGTGCAATAAAGTGCAGTAAAGTGCAATAAAGTGCCTTAAATAAAATCACAATGCAGTAAATAAAACCACTCATGCAGTAAGTTATGCAATGCACAAACAAACAGTGCAGTGCAGTAAACAAACAGATATACTAATGCAGTGCAGTAAAGTGAAGTAAACAGTGCAGTATATAAAACAGTGCAATAAATAGAACAGTGCAGTAAATAGAACAGTGCTATAAATAGTGCAGTAAATAGAACAGTGCAATAAACAGTGTTGTAAATAGTGCAGAACCACTAATGCAGTAACTTAAAGCAGCTATACTACCTGTTATTTAGAACCACAAACAAAGATAGATCATCCCTAAGAAATTGTTATTAAAAAAGAAAACACAAAGCTGTAGGTACCCCTTCAAAACAAGAGGTGAGTAGTAGAAAATCTGAAAAAATGAGGCATATGTCCTTAAATAACAGTATTCCAACATAGGTCCTTAAAAACACACTGTTAATGACATTAAATTGAAGCAAAAACAGTACTCCAACATAGGTCCTTAAAAAAACCAAATAAAATTATTTCATCATGATTAACAACATAGGTCCTTAAACATAGTTCCTTCAGCTACTTAGACTCAATATATATATATATATATATATATAAATGCCACCAAGAAATGCTCATTTTGTGATTCTCTTCAGCCACATGTACCTAAAGCAGAACAAAAAAAGGTATAAGTAAATTTGAAACATGAGATATATATTATTACAATCAAATTTTTTTTTTTCAAAGACTCGAAAAATGTTATGAAAAAACTCACTTTATGCTAAATCATCAATATCATTGTCATCAACCTCTGTCATGTTTTCTTCATCTTGGTAATCACTTCCTTCACCATTATATTGTTTACAAGTACGACGATTATGACCATAACCCCCACAAAGTTGACAAGATCATCTTTTTGTTGTTGCACGAGCTAAGGATATTTCAAGCCCACCTTTAATTCTCCCACCAAGACCCTGTTTCTCGGCACTTTTCTTTCTACCTTTGGTTTGTGATACATGTGGATCTTTTATATTCAAAGGAACATTGACTGAGCAATCTTCTACTTCAACAATGTCAGCTGATTCACCACTCTTGTGATGCATATCCATTTCATCATCTTCCTTATCTTCAAGCAGTTCATTTTCCATTCCAAAAGCTTTCTTAAGGGTGTGGTCTAAGTCTGAGATTATCATTTTATATATATCTTCAGATTTTTCAGCAAGGTAAGACAATTGACTTACACGTTGACAAACATGGATGCTTCGTAAGGCTCTTGACATATGATGCTCATCCTCAAAGCTTGATCTATATTCTACACTTTTGAGTTCTTTATTTGCTTCTTTTGTCCAACGTTGTAGGATGTAGTGGCTAGGAATCTGAAAAATATTTTTAACCTGGAAGATTAATAACATGTGCCTACAAACAATTCCCATAAACTCAAAAAGTTGGCAGTCACATTCACAAACTTTTGATTCCAAGTTCAGCTTCACAATAAATGCATCATCTGGATCAAAGGAACTTGTTACTTTGTACCTATAAAAGTTCCATTTTTCTCAACCTTTTCCTTTGTAAAGTGATTACTACTCACCAATTCTTTTTGGAACTTGCTAAATATGGTTCTCGTGTATATAGAAGCAGCTTGATGCTCTATTTTTTAGCCAATTACCAAAGAAGGTGTTTTATGTCTTAAAAAAAAGTCTTCCTTCCTTTCTTTCTTATAACGACTGTCCACCGCCTTTGCGAATTTGACCACAAAATCCTTTAATGTAGTTCTCAAGTTAAAAAAGCAGTCAAAGAACGCATTAATGCTTTCACTTCTCTGGGTAGTGTTCATTCCTGCAAAGAAAGTATTTCTATTGTAAACCACTGCCCATGACTCTCGAATATTATATAATCCTTCAAGCCATTCATTTCTCTCCAAGCCATAAGTCAATATTAGGCTCTTCCAAGCCTCCTCAAATTTTTCCACACTAGGTGACTCACGTATGCATCTCTTCAACTCACGTTTGAATATTAACTTCTTATGATATATATGGGAAAGTTTCTCTGGAAATTTCTTCTTAATATGCCAAAGACAAAGACGATGACGAGTTCTTAGGAATACCTTTGCAATAGCTGCACCCATGGCTAAATCTTGATCTGTAATAATAGATTTTGGTTCCTTCCCCCACATTGCTTGAAGCCAAGTTTCAAATAGCCACACAAAAGTTACAATGATGGTTTAACCCCGTAAAAGGAGCAAATGGCATGTCATACTTGTTTGTTTTGTAAGTTGTGTCAAATGTAACTACGTCCCTAAAGTATTGATAAGCCATTCTTGATCGAGCATCCACCCAAAAAAACATTAACCATATGGCCAACATCATCACATTGAATTGCATAAAAGAAATTGGAGTTTTCAGCTTGTTGTTTTTGGCAATAATTAAGAACAGCTGAGGCATCTCCAGCATCTAAATTTTTTCTCCTAACATCTCTCAAGTGATTCCAACAATCTCTACTTGTAAATGTTTGGTCACCTACATTAAACATCATGGCAACATTTCCTGTTGGAAGACCTTCTTCACCAAATTTTTCAACTAGACTCTTAGCAGCAGTAGACATTTTTTTATGGCATCGAAGGTATGACACACTTTTTGGACTAATAATACCATGATTGTGGTTGTTGTCAAATCCCTTCACAACCCATTTCTGCAACTTCTTATTCTTCATGACCCTAAGCATTGCTTCACATCCAGTTCTAAGACTTGAGCAACTTCTACGGGCCTTGTTTTCATCATCTCTGCTCAAACCACTGCCTAATGCATTTTTTGTTTTGCGCTGCCCTTCACTACAACATACATAAATACGACTTGTTACATTATCACTTCTGGGTGCTTTTTTACTCGTATGGATACAGATTCCAAAACCTTCTTTTTTGGCAAATTCTTTGTAAAAAGTTTCAACGTCATCAAGGGAGTCAAATTGCATTCCGACATATGGTTTGGATTTCAACTCACAATCACCAAAATCTTCAAGTGGTAACTCTTGCTCTGATGGTCCTAAATTGATTAGGGCATCATATAACTCTTCGCGTTCCATTTGCGATTTAGTAACTATAAGAACCAATACAAATAATGAACACAAATAAAAAAATATGCAAACATTTTACTAATATTAGGCTCCAAATTGAAACCATAAAGAAAAAATAAACGTAACTCAATTCTCTAATAAATAAGACTTCAAACATAATGTCCAATTCACCAATACCCAAGAACATTTGATCAATGGTATCTAAAGTATTTGGATAAATAGAAAATCAAGGATAGACACGTAATTTAAAAGAAGAAACAAAGTATTGTTTTGATGTGAATGTCGCTTTTCATTACTGCAAGTGATACTAACTAGCATATTACCATGAGCATCCTGAATTTAATTTACTTGCAATCAGGTAGAGCTACCTTTATTACAGGTACTTAGTTTTTTAATTAGTGGAGGGGAAAAGATCATGTCCCACATATATATGATAGCACTAATTCACTGTTCATCCAATCTCAATAAAAATTGAAATCTATGCCAAGAACTACTAATCAGAACAAATTGTTTAGGCTCAATATCATCTTGTTGGTAGCCTGCGCAACTGTACTATTCTCAAACCATATATATAATTAAATGCAAGACTTCAGTATTGCTAAATCTAATATTAAGAACCTTAAAGCTCCAAAAAGGATAAAATCACTTAAAGCTGTTTGATGATTTTGTGACTGAGATAAAAGAATGGCATATTCTTCTCTAAATAGAAAATATTAGGAAAAAAGGAGGGGTGAGGGGATTAAGCTAATTCAAAAAGTAGGACTTACTAACTTAGCATGGCTAGTAGCATAAAAGACTGCAAGGACTTACCTACAATACCATGCCACTAATCACAACTAGCATTAGGGTGTTAAAATCATTCTCTCAAAGTTCTCATAGTAAATGTGTTTCAAAATTAATCAACCTAAAAGTATTCCAGTACTATCTTTGCAAAATATATACTTTAAAATCATGATACCTTCCAATTACTACAAAATAATATAAACATCAAATTCCATGTAAAACATCATGAGTACTTAAATATTAATTTCTCAAATGGCATTCATCTCAATATACCAATGTCACAAAGTATTCATCATCACCTACTATGCTAATTTCTCAGTGTACCCATACATATAAGTTCTAGCCTGTCCCATAAGAATTACTTCTATAAATGAATGTGTGATATGATTTTCTATAACTCAGTTGCCAGCTTCTTTTTTAAAATTTAAAAGGGTTAATTTTTTAAATGTGTGATCTGATTTTCTTCTATAAATAAATGTAAAAAAAATTCCATCCTAAAAATCCACCAACAGTTGACTGAAGTAGTGCTTGCTCATAGAAATAAAATGTATACCTTTACTGCACAATGCTCACAGAAATTGTGCTTGGACTTGGTTACAACAACATCGACAAAAGGCTGCCTGCAAATGAAATAGAGCACTCACAAACCAGAAAAGAAACAGAAACAGAGCACTCACAATAGAAAATAAAGGGAAAAAAAAAAAAAAAAAACAAGAAACAGAGCACTCACAACAGTTCGGCTTCACATAGAATGCATTCAAGACCATTCAGTTGGGCTTCACATAGAACACATTGAGTCAGAACTTCTAAACGAAATCACATAGAGCACATAGTGTCAGACCAGAAAAGAAAAAGAAAGAAAAAAAAAACAGAGCAGAAAAGAAAGGAAAAATAGAAACATAGTACTCACAAATAGAAACAATTCAGTGTGGTTTTTTTTTTTTTTTTTTTTTCCTGCTGGCAACCTGTGGAGGTGGAACAATGGTGGAGGAGCAATGGAGGAGGAGATAGAGAGAGAGAAACACAAGTTTAGAAAATAGAGAGAGACTAACGTAGAGAGAGAGAGAGAGAGAGAGAGAGAGAGAGAGAGAGAGAGAGAGAGAGAGAGAGAGAGAGAGAGAGAGAGAGAGATAGAAATAGTTTGGCTTTTTTTTTTTTTTTTCCTTGTTGGCAACCCTGTGGAGGTGGAACAATGGTGGAGGGGGAGACTAACGTAGAGGGAGAGAGTAACGGAGAAAGAGAATAACGTAGAGAGAGAGAGAGAGTCAGGAGTGTTTTTATTTTTTTTGGGGTTTAGAGATAGGTTTAGCAGGTAATAAATGAGAGCAATTAATGAGATTTTATTAAAAATATTTGTAATAATGAGGGTTTATTTTTAACCGTTGGATCTACTTAAATCCAACGGTTTAAAAAATGTGTAACTCTTTAGATTTTATTGTGGATTTTTTTTAGAATCTAGTATTTGGGTTTAAGTTCAATGGTAAAAGAAAACAAACTATTTTTATTAACAAAGCATGATAGTTGTTATTGGCATGAAAAACAAAAAATTTAAAAATTATTTTTGTATTATAAATGTCATTGAGGAATGTTAGAATTTAATTTTAGCGAATTTTCTACAACGTAAATTCCTCCAAACTAAACACCTCCTTAGTTCATGATTTTTTTTAAGGGTGAGATCATGTTAGACAACTTTTCTACATACTTTGGGCTAGTCTTATAAACTCGGCTTGTAACTTCTTCAATTTCTTCCCTTATTTTTAAGGTTACCTTTAGACTCATCCTTGGAGGTGCTTTGCTAGAAAGGAAGATAGCTTTACATAGTTGGTATTTTGTGAGGCTTGGGAATCACTCGACTCTAGGCATGCCTAATTATTACAAGAAAGTTTCATCTATTTCTAAGGTTGACAGTATGAAATATATGCAGTCATAGCTAGAGTAGCTTCTATATTCTAATCCTAGAGAGGCCCTCCTCAATAACCCAACCTTGCTTTCAAAGGAGGATAGGGGATGGAGCAGATAAAAGATATTCCCTCATTGACTCAAATAAGCTTCGCAATCATCCCCTCGTGTCTTAAATCTCCATGATATACAATACGCCTTCATCAATTTTCACGTCTCATACTGTTTCTTCATGTGGCCTTACGCCCTGACATTTCAGTGATTTGGAATTCTCAATTACTCTCTGCTCACATGTTTCACCTCACTCCAGAAAGAAAACAACTCAACCCCATCATCACTAATCTCACCTTTTTTTTTTTTTTTTTTGGAATCATGATCAATAGAACCCCCTACTAGTATCTTCATGACATACCCAACACCCGTTCTTTTTGCCACCATTATTACTCCTGCTTTAGGTACCCACCTTTTCCTCCTAACAAAATACCTCCATTTTCTTTTACTTGGATTTTTTTCTATGATTTATGCAATTCTTAACTTCAATAAAGGTATGATACTTTAAAAAATAGTAGACTATAAAATAATTTTCACATCCTGCCGTGAAAACGAGAGATCATTTTTCGTTAGATAGGGTTGTGTAAAAAGTCATGTTTTCTCATGCGCACATCACACATCTCTTTAAAACTTACCATAATTAACACAATTTTTTATTCAAACCTCAACTCTCTTTTACTAATTTCGGAATTTTGCTAGACTGCACAACGCATAGTGGAAAATTGGGGCAAAAATGTTCACTCTGAAAATGTTGAGAAAGCTTAGGCAATTATCCTATCTCACAAAATAGCTTAGGCAATTATCCTAAAATGAGTACTCTAACTCTCAAGGTAGCTTAGACAACGAGTTCAAATTAGGGATGGCAATCGGGCAGGGCAAGTCGGAAGGATGGGGTCTTTGTCCCCGCCCCGCATGGTTTTATCTTACCCTATCCCCACCCCGCCCTGCATGACAAAAAATTTTCTTGCCCCATTCCCGCCCCTTGGGGCCCCACGAAGCTCCGCCTCACCTCGTAAAATTCTACTTCTTGTTAATTTGCCCACAACTATTACAATTGTTTTTAATAGAACCTGTTTCGTTAATAAAAATATACTTGAAATTACAAATAAATTTATCCCATCAAATCAAAATAATTTTTAGAAAAAATTGAATAATTTTTTTAAAGTGTTTAACAAGACAATATCACAACAAAAACAAAAATCTCATAATACAAAATCATTGATTCCATAGTATATAAGTTTGTTTATAATAAAGACAAAAGAAAATGTTAAAATTGGTACCTTATTTCCAGCCTTGCTAAAGAAAAAAAAAAAAAAAAAGAGGCAGAAAGCCTTGTTGGGTAGAATAAAACAAGCTGATGATATGTTTGTTTAAATAGTAGGGTTTTAGGATATGAAAAATTTACAATTTAACCCTTATCAATGCGAGGCGGGTTGAGTCTAAATAGTCTAAACCCATCACCACCCCGCCCTGTGATGCTGGACTAAAATCTCGCTCCATCCCCACCCCACCACCTCTGCGAGGCGGGAAAAACCCGTGTGAGGCGAAGCGAGGAAGGGCAAGGCAAAATTGTCATCCCTAGTTCAAATGAACCCCTTGACTTGGTCAAAATAAAATTATATATAAATTAAAAAAAAATTGTTTTGACCTCCTAAAATAAAATTTTAAACATCCTTACCCTAAATTTGGTTTAAATCTAGTTGGAATAAGTTTGAATATGATCATCTTAGCGCTACTTTCACAATATTTTCACAATAATTTACAATAAATGTTTAGTGGCAAATTGTTATTAGTTTTTATCTAGACCTACAACTAACATCATTTTTTTACATATCTTGTCAGCTAGATTTTGTTGTGTTAGTAGCACTGCTCTTAAAATTTCTCATTCGTTTTTTTTTTTTTTTAAAAACATTCTCTCCGGACTCTGGCTTTCTTTGCCGTTGACAGCGGAATGAAATTGTTTTTTCCTATACTTTTCTTCTTCACTAGCAAAAAATTACACCTCCCTTCAATGTTTTCTTTCTGACTAATCAAGTAGTTTGATAAGTGCTCTATAGATTTCTAAGTCTAAGAAGTCATTTAGTAGGTGCTCCAATTCCAAGAGAATGATCACGTGTATGGTTAAAAAGCCATACACTTCAAAAGAAAAAACTTATATCAGTTATTATTATTTTTTCTTAGTTTCATGTTTACACCCAATCTTACTCCTAGGTGTGTTACTATTCTTCTTTACCATATTTTTTTATTTAATTGATATTACATATATATAATATTATTATGAATTTGAAAAAAAAAAGAATGGTTAGTTATTTAATTTTATTTATTTATGCATTCAACAGTTGTTGACTTATCAATCTTTAAATTATTAATAATTTTTTAGACTATTATAAAATATATGGTAAATTACGTATTTGGTCCCTTTCTTATATACTATATTTCAATTTGATCACTAACTTTTCAATTATGTCAATTTGATCTCTAACCTTTCAGTACTGTGTTAATTTAGTCCATGCCATTATCTTTTGGATGAAAATTGATGACATATCTAATGGCCAAAACAAAAAATTAGCTTATGTTTATGTGACAATAAACTTAAATTTTATTTTGGACATCTATCACATCAACAATTTTCATCTAAGATAAAACCGCAATGACTAAATTGACACTACATTAAAAGATTATGGATCAAATTGATATAATTGAAAAGTTAGAGACTAAATTGAAATATGGTGTAAAAGTTAGGAACCTAATATGTAGTTTACCCTAAAATATAATTGTATTGTATACTAAATTGTATTTAGAATACTATTTAAGATTATTGTATATAATATGAAAATTATATATACAGAAAAAAAAAATAATCATTTTTTTTTACTCCCCCCAGAGCAAATTCCTAGCTCCGACATTATTAACCCCTAGAAAAAAAAAATCCTAAAGCCGCAATTGAGCATAAGCACTTATAAAACCAACATCTGACTCTCTCCTTAGAATGTGGGAAATAAGGCCCCATTGACTCTTTTAGAAGGGTTATCTTTTTCTTTTGCTAAATAATGAAGGAGAAAAAGAGGAGTTGTTGAAAACTTAGCCAAGTGTAATTACTTACAAAGAGAGGGGTTGCTAAATAATTAATTACTTATCACATCACATATATTCATGAGTATTTATACTACAAGCAAGATTTAGATACAATACTTAAGTGTTATTCTTTAGGTTCCTCTCTTAAGACTCCGTCATGTGACTTTTTTCTCATGGGATGGAAGTGTATTTTTTAATTTAATAGCCACATGGTAGAATCTTAAAAGGGGAACCTAAAGAACAGCACCTAAGATATTGTATATAAGTTTTGTCCTTATACTACAGGATCTATTAATTTGTTATTTCGCACTAAAAATTTGAAACATTTATTATCAACAAATAAATAAAAAAATTCAACATAATTGCATGATATTCATAATCAGTCTCCTCGTTTTGGAGGAGGGAATAGAATGAAATGGAAAGGAATGAAAAGAATAATTTTAGAATATTCTTCATTTCCCTTATTTGGGAGTTTTAATGGAGGGAATGAAAAGTCTATTCCCTTGTTTGGGAGTTTAAATAGGAGGGAATAGAATGGGTAGGAAAGAACTGTCATTCCTCTCTATTCCCTTAAAATCTCAAATTTTCATTCCTCCCGAAATTAGGAGGAATAGGAGGGAATAAAATTAGATTTAATGAATTTTTTACTAAAACTCCCAAAATACCCCTATATATTCAACTATTTATTTTAAAATAAGGGTCTAATAGTAATATTGTCATAAAATGATTCAATTCCATTTACTCCATGTTACTCCCAAATAAGATTACTTACATTCCATTCATTTTCATTCCTTTATTTTAAAACATCCAATCAAGATTACTTGATTCCATTCCATTCCATTCTTTTCCCTTACTTAAATACATTCCATTCATTTCCATTCCCTTATGATTATTTCATTCTGTTTCATTTCATTCCCTTATGAACTCCCAAACAAAGCCTTAGGCTCCGCTTGGAATTTTTCCCAGGAATCTTAGCTACTGCTCTTTTTGATTTTTCCCAGGAATTAATTTTCAAAGATGAAGGCAATCCCGATTCCCCTCTCTACCACCTTTGTTGATACACTACGCTACGCTGAGCTTTATCCTCATAAGTCATATCTGAGCGTGTAAATTTAGATATGCAGAGAGAGTTTGGGCAGGATGTGTTTATAATGAGGTGTGTTGAACTGTGTTATTTGCCAAAATTTTGACCTGGGCTATATGTTCTTCATATCTTGTTTGTTGAGGTTGTGTAACTAGGCATAACATAATTGTTTATGGGCATTAGAGTTATTTATGAAGACTTAATTATGTGCAAAAACATGCAGCACAATAAAGGAAACACAGCAGTGATTGGCAGTGAACTAAAGTTTTGTTTTTATTATATTTTGTCACTCTTGATCAACGTCAAAAATAAAAAATTCAAAAAAAAAAAAAATCATATATTTCAACCATGGTATAGAATAGTCTAGTTGAGAGGTGGGTGGATTTTGAGTTCAACTACAGTGCTCATTCTGTTTTAGCACATGCACTTTTACTGATATTGGGTTAGCTACATTTTTTGGGAAAACTATAGGAAATTCTCTGATGTTTTAATAGCAGAAGCAGTGGCTCTGATTGCTGCTAGCACGATTCATCGAGTTTGTATAACATGTTTCCTGTTCTCAATTGGATTGCTATATGAGCTCAACAAGCTTTCTGGGATGATACTATTGAAAAGTAATTCTAAAACGAAGAGGCTCTGAGTGGGGAAATAAACTTATTATGAGCTGCAATTTGAACTTTGTTGTTACTCTTCGTTTTTAAGTATCGTATAGACATTGCCCAAAAGGACAAATGAGTATTATTTAGAGTTGTATCAGATATTTGTCAACAATGATCGTTATTGGCTCATTGCTTCTAAGAGATTTTGGGACAAAACTTTACCATTGGTGGTAGAAGTATAGATCCTTTGATGAGGTTGATAAAAAAATGACAACCTTGAATACTCACTATTTTGAAACCATAGGATGACTTAATAACAACCCTAAGGGAGCAGAATAATTGGTTAGGGACCTTTGCCTCATGAAATGGAGGTCACTACTATTCCTCTTTCTGGGGGCCAAAACTTGTTTATCTTAAAAAAAAATTGGATGACTTAATGACAACATTATCTACCTTCACTTTCAAGTTTTAACTCTTTGTCAATGACTTTGATGAGCTCTGCTTATTTCATGATCTTAAATTTACTTTAATACTTGTTTGATTCCATTGAGTTATACCAATTAGCTCTACTTATTTTTTTAGTAATTATTTTAATATAATTACTTTCCTAATCATTTTAATATCTTCCTCTTGACCGTTTTTTTTTTTTCAATTTTAAATTATATAAATTTCTCTCCATGAATTCCAACAATGACAACATCATTATTGTTATTATTAATGTAATTGTCAGGCTTAATTACATATTTTCAATAATAATTTTAAAAAAATACTGATTAAAGGAACAATGACAAAACAACCTTAACAAAATAGTTAAGTCCTTTTTTGGAAGGGGTAACACGTTATTTGGTCATGTGATTGATGAGTGCAAGAGTCTAGGGACGTCGCTCCGATCTTGCAAGTTCAGCCATGTTAGGATGGAAGGGAATAGGTTGGCGCATGCTTTAGCTAGGAAAGCAGTTATATCTACAGATACGGATATATGGGTAGAATCTATACTTAGTGATTTGGATAGTGTATTCCAATCGGATTTGGTTCAATAAAAATTTCCTTACCTTTTTCTCAAAAAAAAAAAAAAAAAAACTTTAGAAATAAAAAACAAATTTTCATATTTTTACCAAACGCTTATCTATGATTTTTAAAATGATGTTTTCAAAACGCACTTTTTGAAAACGCTCGTTTTTAAGACATACCTTTGTGAACAGCCTATCCAAACGAGCCCATAATACAATACAAAAAATACAAAAAATAAAAAACGTTTCCCGACTTGGACCTGATTTAACTAGAAGACAAACCTAAATGAACACGTTTTTACTCAAAAGGTGATGAGACATCATACATATAAAAGTAAAACCATGAACCAACGCAATTCATGAAAAAATTGTCCCACCACACACTTTCAAGGAACAACCACCCTATAGCCTATAGGCTTTAGATTAGAAGATTCCCAACCGAGTAAAGCCATAGCTAACATTGTTTGTTGCATTGGATTCAAGCATTATTGGAGTGGTTATTGTTTGACATATGTGTGCCATACACGTGTGAAATTCATAGTTTTCAAACTCAGACCCTTCAAAGAACCGATAAAAATAAATATTTAAGTTTAACGTTTTCAAGGTTGGACTGCAATTTGACTAAGGTCAAATTATGATGATGTCATAATTAATTTAGTAGTTAATTAAAATAAAATAAATATATTAAATTTTTAAATATTATCAAAATTGACTAAAATATTTTTAAAAATTAAAACAAACTTTCAAATAAATTTTCATGATATTTATAAGGTTAACATAAAATAGTACATTTATAAGGTCAATAGAAATTAGTATTTGTGTGGGTGAGGATCTCTAATCCCATTTAAGTGAATTGCCAAGATGATTTCCGAGGATGCACCTCAGACCTTAGGGAAAAGCAATGGATAACCACGGGATGAGCACCAGCTAACCTTGGGGACAAGCAATAACCATGATAAGCACATAAAATTAGAATATCATAGAAGAAAGAGAGTAAGCTTGGCACAGATTACGAGAAGGATGAAAGGAGAAGGGTGTAGAAGCTATTCCCTCCGCATTAAATGCAAGACAACTACTCCTCTGGCCGCATTAATGAGAAAATAATCATGAATAGTGGTGGCACAGCTCAGATTGTAAGGCATAAGCTTACTAGTATATTCCGAATGAGACAGAAGACCTAGGAATACAATCTCAACCCTCTAGGTGTAGGACTGGGATAATCTATGTGTAAAGATAAGAGGAAAATGAAGATCCTTATGAATGGGATAGAGGAGAAAAGGGAGAGAACAGCAATACTTGTTAAAGAGAGAAAGTAATACACATATAAAACAGACACTCCTCGGGCCTGATCGATGATCCTTTTTTCATCATAATTTGGTGATCCTAGTCATTCCGTTGGCGTCTTTAACCATTGTGATTAGCTTTAACTCATTAAGTAGTCAATATCCAACCCATTTTCTAACAAATCTATTGTAGTGGGCTCATTGAGCCATAGTCAGGGTCATTCCTGGGCTGTGGATCAATTTGCCCCCTTACAGTATTAGCATAAATAAGCATGAATAAAAATTGTATAATAATCCTTCAAGTAAAAATTTTATGATTAAATAAAAATAACTTTTAAAATAAATTTATAATAGTAAATTCCTATGCAAAGGTACTATTCTTAAATCACAAGTTAATTTAGCAATGAAAAAAAAATTTAGTAATATTTAATACATTGAGATGGAGGTGATACAAAAGTTGAGAAACTATAAATCATGTAAATCTAAAATAAAAAATTAATAATACTTCACATTAACTCATAAGTAGCTTACCTCGTTTGTTAGTCATGCTATTAGCCATATTGCTCAAGGGGGGAGAGTAGCGCCCATTTCTTTAATTATTTCAAAATAAATACAATCCCTTAACCAAGTTGAGCGGGCTTATGGTTCTAACAGTTTTTTGGGTTAAACTTTGGTTCACACAATTCTCTTAGATCTCTTAAATGCTCGGTTCTTGCATATAAACACCGGTTTCATGATCGGTTCACGGTTAACCTAGTTGGACCATCCAATCCAATTTGGATTTGAAAACCATGATAAAATAACATTTCCAAAACATAATTTTAGTTAAAATTGTGAAATTTTGTTTTGATTATTTCACAATTTTGTCAGAAATCATAATTTCAAAACACAATTTCATCTGTTTTGTGTACAGTTGTGTGAAAGTTACGATGTACAACAATAATTAGCGTTATACAATTCCTCGAGACATTCACCACTAACCATAAATTCACTGAATTCAGTCTATAAAACAATTTAAAAGTCAATGATCGGGGTTTACATGGACCAATAATAGATTGCAAAATAATTTCCTCATCATGCAACGAAAATATGAGATTATTTTTCATTATGGACAAAGTTTGGCTACAACTTCACTCAATATTTTTATATTTGATGTGAATTTTGACAAATCCACCATTGGATTACATTTTCTTCTTATTTCCTCCATTCTTACAAAATTTTTAAAAGATCAAAGATCAAAGTTTTGTCATAAATCAATTAATTGTTTAAATTTCAAGTTTTTGTAGTTTAAAATTATGCATAAAAAATAAGTTTATGAATCGAATTATAAATAACATCCAATTGACACGAAATTTGACATGTGTGTTAAGAACATAAAGAACATGTAATTTAATAGTTAGTTTTTCAAAATATGAAGGTGTGGGGTTATAGGCCCAAATCATGCAATTGGGTCTTGGGCTTTGGCCGAGAGCGTGGGGCTTTTGCCGAAATCGTGAGTAGTCTGAGTTCGAGGAAGAACATCTCCTCGGATAAGCTAAACACAGATCAGGTATGGATTCTAGTTATCAAAGTGACCTTCCATGAAGCTCTAGTAATAAGGATGTGTGCTACAAACGTACAAGAATGATAAAAACTTAAAAATATCTAAGGGAAAGCTACTACCATCGCATTAAATGCCCTGCAGCTAATTTTCAGGCCACATTTATGTGGACAAAACCTCTGAACAGTGCTACCTCGGGTACTGCAACTCACAAAACGCCAGAGAGGGCGTCTGATGAGACAGACATTCAGGGTTAGGCTTGGATGATCAACAAGTAGGAGGCCAAGATCGTTTAAAAGAGATATATAATAGAAGAAACCCACCATGGAGAAAGGGGGGGGGGGAGAATGAACAGAGAAAGTACTATAGCAATCTCAACAACTCCTGTAACCATTGTCATCCAATATATATTAGAACAGAGCTCCTTGGATCATGCCAAGGACCTATTCTCTTGTATAAACCTAGTTCATTTCTATTTGATTGTCCTGGAAACTCATTATAACTGTTATCTCATTCATTTTAAGCCTAGTTCTATTACCCACTCATGCAATTAGGTCTTGGGCTTTGGCCGAGAGCGTGGGGCTTTGGCTGAGAGCGTGAGGCTTTAGCCGAGATCGTGAGTAGTCCGAGTCTGAGGAAGAATATCTCCTCGAATAAGCTAAACACAGACCAGATATGGATCCTAGTGATCAAAGTGACCTTCTAGGAAGCTCTAGTAATAGGGACGTGTGCCACAAACGTACAAGAAGGATAGGAACTTAAAAATATCTAAGGGAAAACTGCTACCACCGCATTAAATGCCCTGTAGCTAATTTTCTGACCGCATTTATGTGGACAAAACCTCTGAACAATGCTACCTCAAGTACCACAACTCACAAAACGCCAAAAAGGGTAGCTGATGGGACAGACATTCAGGAATAAGCTTAGATGATCAACAAGTAGGAGGCCAAGATCATTTAAAGGAGATATATAATAGAAGAAACCCACCATGGAAAGAGAGGGGAGAATGAATAGAGAAAGCACTATAGCAATCTCAACAACTCCTGTAATTATTGTCATCCAATATATATTAGAACAAAGCTCCTCGGATCGTGCCGAGGACTCATTCTCTTGTATAAACCGGGTTCATTTCTATTTGATTGTCCTAGAAACTCATTATAACTGTTATCTCATTCACTTTAAGCCTAGTTTTTCTACCCACTCTCTACAAATTCATTGTTTTGGGCCTAGGATCAAATCCAGTCCTTACAGTAGGCATTTTAATTTTTTTTCGTGGGAGTTGTAACCAAACTTTATCCTTTCGATAGAAAGGGTTGTGTAAAGTCATTTTTTTCTCTTGCACACATCACACATCTCCTTATAACTTACCATAATTGACACAATAAAATTTTATTTGGATCACAACTCTCTTTTACTAAATTTGGATTTTGCTAGACTACACAATGATAAAAGTCTTTAATTTTTTGGCCTATGTCACTAACATGTCACAAATCAGGTCCAAACATAATAATGCAATGACAAATAGAGGGAGAGAAAACAAACCCATTATTGCAACAACAACAAAAATGTAGTACACCATGTAGTAAGGTTGTAAATGAGTCAAGTTTTGTTGAGAATTGAATGTTTGACCTCAACTCAAGATCCAACACAAGTATATTATCAAGCCTATTTGGTTTGGATGAACAGTCCCATCTCCTAATTAATTAAAGGCTTAGTAATATATGAGTTTAGTTTTCAAACTCATATCAAGCTTGCTACCAAGCCCATTAATGAGCCAATGCTCAAATTTTTTGTTTATTAAGCCCTATGATTCACGAGATTGTTCATAAACTTGTTCTGTTTTTTTAGCTTGACCTCGATTCATTAATTAGACAAGCTTAAAACTAAAGTTCAAGTTTGGCTTAATTATAAACAATCAAATATAAACAAGCTTTTATTGAACCAAGCTTGAGATGTTCGTGAACAACTTGGTTCATTTATTGTCTTACCAAATAGTGGAAAAAATAGTTTCGAAAAATGTCACTATGAAAATGTTAAGAAGGTAGCTTAGACAATACTCTAACTTACAAGGTAGCCTAAGCACCTACAAATACCTCAAAATGAATACACTAACTCCCAAGGTAGCTTAAGCACTTATAAATCTAACATCTAAGTCTCTCCCTTCAATGTGAGACAAAGCTCAAGTGACCCTTTAAACTTTAAAGAGCTTCCTTTTTCTTTTGCTAAATAATTAAGGAGAAAGATAAGAATTGGTGAAAACCTTACAAAGTTCAAGTCTCAAGCGCCGCCGGCCCCCACCCCCCCCCCCCCCCCCTCCTGCCCCCAAAAAAAAAAAAAAGTAAATGTTGATAGTTAATTACTTATCACATGTATTGAGTATTTACAATGTATGAACTAATGATTTGTTAAAACATAATTTTGAAAAATTTATGCCAAAAGCTTGTAACTTAATTGGCATAGAGTAGAATTTCTATCTTGTATTAAAAAAAAAAAAACGAATAGCCAATTAACAACAAGCACACTTAAGAGTAGCAAGGAAGAGCAATCAAGAGGAAATAATGCTTCACATTATATTCCATTTTATGCATTCTTTATTATTAATTTTTTGGATAATTCAAAAGTTGAAAGACGAGATTTGAACAAAGAATGTCTTCATTTAAAAAACCAAGAAGGAAAAACCAATTGAGTTACAAGACTTTTGTTGTGGCAGCTACAATTGGGTTAAAGCAAAAGTTATTATTCTGCTTGAATCACCTCCACTTTTTCTAAAAAAGGAAAAAATATTTTGTATTATCCTGTGAATATTTTCCTAACACAATTGAGGAAATTCGAATAGCTGGTTTTTCAAATAACTATTCTTTCTTTTTTTAAAAGCAAGCACATTTAAATATTTGGCTATGAAATCGATCCAACATATGATTTTTGGTAATCTTGTCACACCCTCCTTGTGAACCATTTATATTACAATTTAGAATTCAATTCAAAAAAAAAAAGAAATTGAAGAAATTTCAAAATTAAAACCATGAGTCAATAGTTTTTGGAAAATTGTAAATTACACCCCTAAAATTTTTTTGAACTTTACACCCTAAAGTTTTAAAATTTGGATTTTATCCCCTAAGGCTCCGTTCGTTTGGAGTGAAAACAGGGAGGAGAGAAAACAAATGGAGGAAAATAGGATAGAAAATATTGTTTTCTACTGTTCGTTTGGGGAAGAAAAATAGGAAGGAGAGAAAGTTTTCTCTCTGGGCCCACATTTTTTTTTCTTTCCAAATCAGAAGGAAAATCTGGAGAGAAAAGTGCTTTAGTAGCATTTTTACAAAAATGCCCTATTCCTACATTTTTTTTTCAACATTTTTTTTTTCTTCAACGTGATCTGATGAACGTTCTTTTTTTTTTTTTTTCTTTTCTTTTCTTTCTTCAACGTGACCCCAGACCTGAGTGAACGTTTTTTTTTTCAACGTGACCTGATGAACATTCTTTTTTTTTTTCTTTTCTTTCTTCAACGTGAACTCAGACCTGAATGTTTTTTTTTTTTTTTTCAACATGCCCTGAACTTTCTCTTCTCTCTCTTTTTATTTTTTATTTTTTTAATGTGACCTAATCTAATTTTTACATTATAAGAATAAAAATAACAATATAAATTTATATATATGATGTGATAAATTTTATATTATTTAATGAGTACAAATAAATCTATTTCTTACATATTATGTAACAAGGGTATAATAGTCAATTTATATAAATTACATTTTTCATCCTTCCCTTTTTCTCTCTAACCAAACAAAAAAGTTTTCCACCCTCTCACTTTTCCACCCCTCCAACTGAACACACAAGAGAGATCACTAAATATTTTCCATCCTTCCACTTTTCCACTCCTCTAAAGTTTGGGGATGTTTGGATTTTACACCGTAACGTTTCAAAATTTAGATTTTACCCTCTAAATTTTAGGAGTGTTTGGATATTACATCCCTAAAGTTTGAAGTGTTAAGATTTTACACCTTAAAGTTTCAGAATTTGAGAGCGTAAAATTCAAACACCTGCAAACTTTAGGGGGTAAAATCCAAATTTTGAAATGTCAAGGTATAAAATTCAAACACCCCAAACTTTAAAGGGTAAATTCCAAATTCTAAAACTTCTTGATATAAAATCCAAACACCTTTAAATTTTAGAGACGTACGTTGCAATTTACCCTAGGTTTTTTTTGTTAGCTTAACTTCCACATTTTTTTATAAGGGTACTTGCGGTACGATGCAGTGCGGTTTTAGGCCATTTTTAATGCCGCACTTTGCGATGCAGTTTTTAGCCAAAACCATAATCGCACTAAACCTCATTTTTGTGGTCACAAGTGCGGTGTGGTACAGTTTAGAGTTTAGCCAAAATCATAACCGCACTGTACCTCGTTTTTACGGTCATATGTGCAATGCGGTATATAAAATGCAGTTTGAAGCTGATATATTTTTCAAATTTTGGGATTTTCTTGCCCAACCTAAAATTGATTTTTCCCTTTGTTTTGAACCAAGTTTTAAACTTAAGCTAGTTTTTCTTTATTTTTGGCTGAACTTCCTAAGCAACATTTGCTAGGATTACTAAACTATTAAAAAAATAGGGTTATTAAACTATTAATAATATATCTAATATTAAATATATTAATATATAGAAAGGGTGCAGTAGAGTGCGGTTTGTGCAGTTTTCTTATTATAAAACCACAAATTACATTGCACTATATGGTGCACTGTTACTTACGGTGCAGTGCAATTATGCTATTTTACAAGTCGATTTTGGTGCAACTTTGCGATTTAGTGAACTCTCTATTTTTTTTAGTTCAATTCTCTCTTCCTCAAATTATTGAAAAAAAAATTCATACAAAATAAACCATAACTAAATACGATTGTTTAAACGCATATTTCAAGTTGTCAATTAAACCCACAGTCCAAGCCGCCTTTTATTGATGATAACTGAATAGAACACGTGTCCCACCCACGCCCTTTCAAAGAATATTTGTCCCGTTCTCGCAAGAAATTATATTGTATTCTGGTAGACCATGTTATTTGTCTATTATTCTACTAAAAAACTTTTATTTGTTTAAAATTGCTGAGTCAGTATTTTAAAAAAATTTTCAACTCCGTAATTTTAAATAAGTGTGAGTCTTGTAATGGAATAATGAACTATACAGAGACTATAATTTCTCCACTCCCACCCACGCACTTTCAAAGAAGAAGCAGCATCCCTATAGCCTATAGCCTATAGGCTTTTAGATTTACAAGATTCCAGAGCCAAATCACAGTCATCGCTAACACAGTTTGACGCATTAACTTCATTAAGCACTACACCCCAATTCACTGAATTCGGTCTTTATTTATTCGATATTATAGACAGAGACTTGTTGTGAAGTTTTGCCGATATTATAAACGTTATTGGTCCCCCGCCTCTTCAATAGGACCACCACTCGTTGTTTACATTGCATAGAATCCAAATTTGTCAATTAAATATTTCTTCAAAAAATATTAATATAATTTAAAATTTTCTGACCATCTGTTTCTCAGTCAAACCGTTTTATATTATTTTGTTTTTTCTAAAATTAATTATGCAAAATAATTATATTTCTCCGATATTAAGTAATGAACAAAAATAAAGAAAAAAAAAACGAAAGTTAGAGAAATTCTTCAATATTTGACAGAATACTTTCTTGGAGAAAGTAACATTTTACCTAGAAACAAGCAGTAATTAACGAAGCCGCTGTCAATAGTACAGATTAACAACCACAACCGCATGATTTGCATTTGACAATTAGGAGGAAAAGGGATCAGAAAAAGAGAAAATGAAAACCTAGAGCGGCGAGGCGTTGCTGTTATTGGCGTTGGCGGTGGTCATCATCTTCTGGAACTCCTCGAAGTTGACATTTCCATCGCCGTCAGAATCAACGGATCGGATCATCCGGTGGCAATCTTGGACGGAGCAATTCATGCCCAAGCGGTTGAGGACGAGGTGGAGCTCGGAGGCGGAGATGAGGCCGTTCTGGTCCTGATCGTAGAGCTTGAACGCGTCGCGGAGCTCGGAGGCTCCGCCGTCTTCTGCGGAGCTGGAGCGGCAGAAGGCGGCGAACTCGGACAGGGAAATGAAGCCGTCGTGGTCGGAGTCGAGCTCGTCCATGATGCGGCGGAGCTCGCCTTCGTCGGAGAAGGAGGAGCCGAGGGAGCTGAAGACGGCGCCGAGCTCCGTTTCGGAGATCTTGCCGTCGCCGTTGGTGTCGAAGCGGTTGAAGACTTTCTCGACTTCTTCCTTGCTCTGGATAGAGAGGGATGATGGTGATGGTGATGGTGATGGTGATGATTTGTTTTGGGTTGATGAAGAGTTCAATGGGGCTGAATTGGTTGCCATGTTTTTGGGGCTTGGTTATTGAGATATGAGAGCGAGTACAGCGTGATTTTGAGAGAGAAATCAGAAACAGAAATCTGTTACTGAGAGAAATAGGAGCGGTTATTGTTAATTTATAGACCAAGATTGACAGATGAGCCGCGTAAGAACAGGGCTTTCGTACATAATTTTAAACATATGTCTTCCGTTTCACAATATTATACTTATTTGAGAAACGATATGCACTAATATTTTTACAACATGTTATCAACAAATAATATGTAACAAGTTATTATTATTGAGTCAAAAAAGTAATTTTAGTGTTAGGTTCAAATTTGAACCAATAATAACTAACTATCTATAATTTGTAGTGAAAATATTATAAAAATATTCTGATCGTAGCATTACTTTTTTTTTAAACTGAAAACTGTTGTTTAAAATTTAAATACTAACAAACGGATCCTAAAATTTTGTATTTATTTTTGGTCCCCACGCTCCCCATATTTTGTTTTCAGAATAGCCACTGACAGAGATTTTGTTTGAGACGAAGAATTTGTTTGTTGGAAAAGATAATTTCACCAAATATTTTAGAAATTATTGACCTGGAGAACGGTTATTAGTAAAGGAAAAAACGATTTTTCTATATTTTTATTAACGGTTGATATAGTCAAATTCTTAGAGCATTCACATTAGTCTGTAAATAATAATAAAAATGTGCAAAATTTATACAATTTTGCCTAAAAATAACCCATTTCAATTTGTGTACAATTGTGTGAATTTACATGTTTACTACAGGAACTATCTAAATTTACATTGATACTATTCATTTTTGTATTTAGTTGTTTAATCTTTCTTTATATATTTCGAGAATGAAGGAAGAAAGTGGATGTTGATTGTTGTGTATGAAAAAAGAGAAACAATTTTAAAAATATGAAAATTTGATATTTTATTAAATATAATGTAAAATAGATAATCTAATGTGGGATTTTGAAAAGTAAGTATATAAAAAAAAAAAGTTCATATGCTAAAATATATAGGAATAGTCATGAACCAATGTGAATGCTCTTATTGGTTCTCATATGAGCCTACTGTTAATATCATTTTTTCACTTATCAATAAACATTCACCACCACATAAGTAATTTGTAAAAATATTATAAAATAATTTGTATTTCCAGCAATTTTTAGTAAAAAAAATTATGTTCATGGTAGGCCTAGGAGAGAACCAATAAGAATTTGTCATATCAATTTTCCCACGATAGTATTTCAAATGTATGACATTCGTTTCACGATGATTGCATTTTATCATCATGTTAAGACACAAATTGTTTTTGAACCCAAATTTCTTATTCGATGATAAAAAATTTTACTAGTTAAGCTAATTAGAACCAATTACTATCTCTTTTGCTCTTATAAATATTTTCTTAATTGAACTATTCTTATTAATTAAATGAAAAATTTTGCGGGTACAATAAATTCTCACAATATTTACACAACCACCTTGTTTTGAATTGAGAAATGTCTATTTGTATTTTGTAATCTAGCTTTGATTTATGTTGGATTGACATATCAGTTTGTTGTGAAAGTATTGTGAGATTTTTATACCCGCATAAGGACTCTAGTTAAAATAAAGATATAAAATGAGTTGAAGTTTGTTGACAAACTTTTAAGATATTTAAAATGAAAATTATTAATTGTTTTAAATTATTTTATTATCTATATTTGGTTTTTGGTAAAAGTTTAGACTTACATGATGTATATTTATTATTAACAGAAAATAAGGTTTTTTTTTTTTTACATAAAATTTTGTATTCAATATAAGTTTATTTATTTATATATTTACAATTTAAATATTTTATTGAATTTATGTATGATTCTTAATTAAGCCTTACAAGAGCATAAACAGGTTCAGCATAGAAAGAAAAAATTACGTAAATATCTTTATTTTTTGTGATAATTTTATATATGGTAGGGTTTTCAAAATTTTAATTGGTTTGTTGTTAAATTATTAATTAAATAAAATGAAGTCAAAATTAAACTAACTAATGTTTTAATTTGAAATTTTAAATCCCTATATTAAAAATATATATCAAATTGTTTCTCTCCTTATATTTTTGATTAATTAACCAGATAAAAAAATGTTTAAAATGTTATAAAAAAAAATTGTTTAACGTTTTTTTTTTCTTTTTTACTCTGCTTTTCTCTTATTTTCTTGAAAGGGTTTTGTAGACCAAGGTAGTCGATACCGTACTGTACTGTTCGGTATTTAATTTATTACTAGTAGGTAAATTGATTCGAAAACACCTACAAAATGTGCAATTTTGAATTTTTTTCAATATTAAATCAACCTTTTTGGGAAAAATTGACGATTTCTACCGGTAAATCTAAACCAAATAAAATAGAATTCGTCACTCACCATATCATCCTTGGTTGCCGTCACGTTGCCGATCGCACCATCCTTTACTTCATCTCGCCCTCACATTGCTCCTCTCCTCTTTCTTCTTCCTCTTCCTCTTCCTCATTTAGTCATTTGTTTCTTATTTTATGTTTTACTTTTACAATCCTTTCCCCCTTTGATTTTTCCACCCAAGCCTACCTTCAAGTGATACATAGATTTAACTGCCAAGGTTACCCCTAGGTGAGACAGACTTAAAATTTTAAAGACTTTATATATATTAGTGATTATCGTGAAAGGGTACATTAATATTAATTGGTATTGAAATATTTTATTAACCTGACCAAATCGAAACAACATTTGATACAATATTGACTACCATGGTTTTGCCCTCATGGCTATGCTCCTTTGTCATTGCCGTTCACCTTCTCATTACTGCAAATTGACCTTGTCGACGGTGACACTCCTTGTTTCTTGCGTGTCTATATCATCTTCGCTTTTCTCTATATTTTCCTCCTTCAAGGTGAATATGACATTTATCTTTCTTGGCACCCAAAGCCAAAGCCCTCCTTTATTCTTTAGCATTCCACGAAGCAATAGCAATTTTTATTGATGCCAGCCCAGGTTGTTGTCAACCACATGGGGATAAACCTTCAGATCTAGGGGCTTGTGTCATTGGTTTGCACACTAATTTGTATTGTGCAGTGTAATTTTAGTACCAAGTAAAAAGTTAAAATTATTTATAGATTGTGAAGGTTTGTTGGTCACATTCACGTCCATTCATAATTTATAATTTATAATCATTCATATAGACAATTGTATTAAAAGTTGTGATTTTTTACATGGTCTTAATTTTTTTTTCTTTTTTTTTTGTAGTGGCAATTTTGTTATGCAGTTGTTAATAATATGGTTTTAAAAATTTTGGAACAGTAAAAAAACTGAAAAATGATCTATTTCCCTATTAAACTACTAGTGATTTAGTTTTTAAAACCATGATCTACCATCAAAATTGGGTTGTGTGATTATTTAGAATGAAATGCATTTACCTTCCAATTAAATAATTAACTAACAAAAATCTAAAGAATTATCATTTTACTCATTTTCAGGTTAGAATTTTCAAATTAAAACAAGAAAGATTCAATTTGATTTAAACACAATTTAGGAGACGTGTATGCATTTTAGTTATTGAATTAACTCTATCCATATTTTGTTTTAATGCAACTATTTAAAATATTTGTTTATTATTTAATATTCTAAAATTTTTAAATTGACAAGTGGTGACAGACGTTGTGTGGTTACTTTTGGCAACATTGAAAAAAGCACCTCACACGGCCTAGACACGGCTTTGACGCGTTTATACATTTCTCTTTCTTTACGCATCAAAAGGAAGAATGGGACAAGATCCGTGTAACACGTACTAGTGACTCGAAGGTAATTTTTTTTAAAGAGATTACGTTTACTATATTTTTAAAATATTTTCACAATAAATTATAAATAGTTAGTGTTGTTGGTTTAAAATTAAACTTAACACTAAGATTATTTTTTTGTTCAATAATAACAACCTGTAACAACCTACAACTTAGAATTTGTTGTAAAAATATTGTGAAAATATTGTAGATATATCATTTTTTTCCTTTTTAATTCAAAAACAAAATAAATTGCTTTTAACTAAATCAACACCTGTCACTTGGTTTCAAATTGAATGAACTAGAAAGAGCACTAACACTCGAGAATCCACGAATACAACTTTATCTATTTTATCAATTTATTTTATAACTCATCTTACATCTCAGTTTTTATTTTTATATACAACTCAATAAAATAATATAAACTATCTAATAAAATAATAAAAAGTATTCTTATATCTCTCTTTCCTTCCACTGTCTTTTTCTATTCACACATAACCACAAAATTAAATATTATTATTTTCTTTACAACCTAAGAATAGTAAGGTTGCATATATGCAACCTTACTATTCATAAGTTGCAAATTTTTTTAGGTATACAAACTTAGATGGAGTGAGTTTTTGCTATCTTGGGTTGTAAAATAGCAACTCGGGGGTGTTTATACCCTCCAATGCTAGTGCTCTAAGGATTATAAATATTAAAAAATTTGTGGATATAAATTTTTTGCCATGATGTTGGCTATATTTGTTTTAGTGGTAAACTGTAATCCGAAAACAATTTACACCCAGGTTTGTGTTTGGCACCACTTGAAAATACAGTCAAACTGAAAATAGAATTCCGTTTGACCATAAAATTGGCTACACAACCCGTAAAATCATTTCAACCCTCATTTTACCTTCAATTCATTTCTGTATTTTCTCACTCCTCACACACTCCTCTCAAACGGTTTGAATACTCCACTCAACTATCCACTCAAAGCTCACCTCAGCTCATCCCTTCCTCCTCACATGAAGCCCCCACCAGTTCGAGCTCCACCCCACGCATTGACGAGAGAGAGAGAGAGAGAGAGAGAGAGAGAGAGCTTCAATTGTGTTTTCAATTTGATGTAAAAAGGATGGATTTTTCTGTGGGTTTGAGTTTGTAAAAGAAAGGAGGGTGCTTTTGGTGACAGTGAGTTTCTGCTAGGCTTTAGGGCCATTGTGGGTGAACTGAAATGGTTGCTGTTTGTGTTGGAGGAAGTATTTTTATTTGTTTTTTTTAGGTTTATGTAGGGAAGGGTATTCTTCATTTCTTTTGGAGCCAAAAAGCAAGGTGAGGGACTTTAATTTTGGGTTTTGCGCCAAAATCTGACATGAATGTACTATATCAAGACAATTTTATCCCTCAAAATTTTCGAACCCACACCACTTTCTCCCTTGTTTCTCATATCTGAAATTGCGGCGTAGATGACTATGTAGGGCACCTTATGTTAATCATGCAATCGAAAAAGAGCATTACATAAATAGTATTCTGCATGGAAGTGAGAGACATTGTGTAAGTCAAATTAGGATGAAGCCTATCGCTTTCCACCAGTTATGTGACATCCTTACTCAGGGGGAGCACATATAGCCGACTATTCACAAATCCGTTAGGGAGCAAGTGCTAATTTTCTTGCACATAATTGATCATAATGTGAGGTTCTGTGTAATTGGTAGTCGGTTCCATAGATCGACTGAGACTGTTCATAGATATTTTAGGGTCGTCCTTAGGGGGATTCTGAAATTATATAGAGCTCTAATAAGATTGCATAGCGAAGATACACCCCCAAAATTAAGGGATAGCAGAAGGTTCTACCCTACCCATATTTTAAGGTAAATATTGGGACTTTGTGTATTTTTTGTAAATTGTGAAGATTTTGTTTATTTTTTAAACCATTATATTTGTCGAAAATTAGGATTGTGTTAGAGCAATAGATAGTATTCATGTTCGTGCATCTGTGCCACTTGGAATACAAGGAAGGTTTCATGGTCGCAAAGATGGAAACACTCAAAATGTGTTAGCTGCCATTAGTTTTGACTTGAAGTTCATTTATGTATTTGCTGGATGGGAAGGCAGTGCACATGATTCGCGTGTGTTAAATGATGCATTTGCTAGGCCAAGGGATTTTTAATGCTCGAAGGTATTATAGGATTAATTCACCTTTTGGGTTTATTAGTTTTAATAAATTTTGTTCATTTTACTAAAGAATAGTAGTGATTTCATTTTATTTTTCAATATATGTAGGTAAATATTATTTTGGTGATGCTAGGTATGGTAATAAAAATGGAATTTTGTCACTTTATTGGAGTGTTCGATATCACTTGAAAGAGTTTAGTGATCGTTCTCCTGAAAATGAATGTGAATTGTTCAACCTCCGTTACTCATCCTTGAGAACTACCATTAAGCGAGGGTTTGGATTATTGAAGAAACGTTTTCGAGTCTTGGATGCAGAACCATTTTGGTCTTTGAAATCCAAGTGGAAGTAGTGTTAGCATGTTGTGTGATTCATAATCACATTATGGGAGTTAATCCTACTGACTATATTATGGAAGCTGCAATGAACCAAATAGAGTCTAGCAGTGGAGAACCGGAAACATGTTCACGTCGGAACTCCATTGAAGAAAGTAGAGTGTGGAATGTTAAGAGAGATGAGATATGCCAAGCCATGTGGTCTGATTATACCAGGAGTGGAGAGTAGTACTTTAAATATGTGTGATTCAGATTTTAATAGTTGTCATGTATTTTTCTATGATTAATGACACTGAGAATTATAACTATCTGTTGGGTAAGGGCAATATATTTACTATAGACTTATGGTGGTGTTAGGATAATTATTTTCAGTATTACATTGTTATTTCCAATAGTTGTTTTGTTTTTTGTGCACATCTGTAGGTTCATTGAAGTTAATGCATTTTTTCCTCAAATAAGCATGGTTGTATGTGTGTTTGTTTTGTTATTCATATGCACAGTAATACTCTCACTATACAATTTTTATATGTAGCAATGTCGAAAGAGAAAAAGAAGGAGAAGGTGGGCTCTAAGTAGTTCAGGTGGTTACCCCCAATGCACACTACCATGCTTACCCTACTTGCTGAAGAGGCTATGAAGGGCAACAAGCCCTTAGACACTTTCAAGGCAGGCTCTTTTGCCATTGTAGCCAAGGCCATCTCTACTCAGTTTGGGGTAGAGTGCTACTTCTCGTTTGTGGAGAACCGGTTGCGTACATTGAGGACTATGTGGAGTACCATCTAGACTCTTCGGAAGAAGAGTGAATTTGGATGGGACAACAACCTCAAGATGATTACATGCGACGCCAAGAGCAATTAGGAGGAAGTTATGGTATGGCTTCCAACAATATTTTGTTAATACAGTCTTATTTTGATGCTTCTGCAATGTGTACTGAGTTATGTTAGTAAATATTCATTATATGAGTGAATATGGCATCTATATGAGTCCATTCTAATTATTGAAGTGAATATTGAATTTTCTACATTCCTTTCTCCCTTACAGGCGCATCATAAGCATGCCAAGTTTTTGAACAAGATGATTGAGATGTACGATGAGTTGGCCTTTGTAGCGGGTAAGGATATGGCCACAAATAGCTTTGCTAAGTCATACATTGATCTTGACACACAGCAAGAGAATGATGATGACACTGAAAATGTGGCCGAAAATGGTGAGGAGGGTGTGGTGGATAAGGGGGACAAGGGGAAGAATGTGGTAGAATCATCCACCACCGGGTCCACAGCTTCAAAGTCCTGCAAGAGAGGTCGTGCATCTCCCAGTGATGATAGTGTTCTCACTGATCTGTCTGATCAGCTTAAGGAAATTGCTATGGCCTTGAAAGAAATCAAGCGGGGGCCGGTTGATTACTCCAGTCTTTACTCTGAGGTAATGGCTATGGTGTCGGATGGGTATAGTAAAGATATGCTCGCAATTGCCTTTAATCATCTGTGTGAAAATAAGAAGGTAGCTAGGGGAATTCTGGCCAATAATGCTAAGTTGATGAGGCTTTGGATGGATAATTATTTTTATACTCAGCTCTAACGACTTTGTTTGGTGTTGACTGTGATGGTAGTTTTTCTTTTTGGTAATATGCCGTAGTACTAGTATTCACCAATGATTGTACCATATATGTGACAGTATTGTATTATCTGTAAACATCAACTTGTATAAGTAGGCTATGTATGTGTTTCTAACCCTGGACATATGATGATGGTACGTATATTTTGTGGACTGTTATGCTCCAGGGGATAACAGTTACATACCTTAACTGTAGGATGTAGTATTTTGTGTGCTTAGGATGATACAATTACTCAAGTTATGTATGTTCAGTGTAAGCACGTAGGGCACATGTGTACTATTTAGATACCACATGTAGGTATCCTTTTTGTAGACCATGGAGGCTCACCTCCAATGGTGAATGCTACATTATGTGCTTATTGATATGAATATTATGAAAATATTTATTGGATGCTCTTTGTTCATGTTGAAGTGGATGAGTATAATATTTGTGTAGATTGTTATAGGAATGCAGGTTTTTATTTGCTGTTCATTTCATATTTTCCGAAATTTTTTGAACAAACCAAACATGGGAAATGAATACTGTAAAACTATTTCCGCAACAGCCAAACATTGGAAATCGTTTTTTGCCCTATTTTCCATGGCGCAACCAAACACATTGAAAGCATTTTCCTTACCAGAAAATATTTTCCCCTGAATCCATTTTACACTCAGAAATGAATTTACATAAAGTCAAACGCAGCCTTTAAGTGGTGAGTTCACGTGAAACTAATAGGCAAGTCAAACTTTTATGTAAAGTTGTAGTACAATAGTTGTCCTAGAAGAACTCAGCTAAATAAATTTACATATGTTAAATTATTATTATTTAAA
The DNA here is from genome assembly GCA_033629205.1 of Lithocarpus polystachyus. Taxonomy (NCBI): domain Eukaryota; kingdom Viridiplantae; phylum Streptophyta; class Magnoliopsida; order Fagales; family Fagaceae; genus Lithocarpus; species Lithocarpus polystachyus. The sequence continues at coordinate 29,000,880 of CM066171.1, forward strand.
AATTATATTAAAATTTTGATAAGTAAAAAAAGTATAATTGTTAATATTACAATGCTCATAAATCTCATTAACTCAAATAATGTAGTTACAAATATAATGTAATTATTAATTATTAACATAGATTTGTAAACGATTTTTTTTTTTTTAATTTGCGTGTAAACACCCCATTATGCAATTAAGAATGGGTTCAAAAAATTTGGTATACTCCTTAAATAGCTTGTTATGGGTCATGCCATCATATCAATCAAAATCATCCTTAGATGACTTACCATTTACACTCTTGTTAACCTCATTTGCCCTTCCAATAGAGGCTGCAAACGCCAAGAAGTTACATTCTCATCCCTACAATTATCTGACTTTTCACTCTCACACCAATCACTAGGGCCAGCTCAACAACTTTAGGAGCCTTAGGCAAAAATTCTAAGTGGGGTCTTTTTTATATTTAAATATTAATCAAATAATATATATTGAATTTTTTTATTTAAAATCCATTTTTCTTACTTTTGATACACATCAAATTATTAATTGATATGATAATTTATAATAATTGATAAAGTAAGAAAACAAGCTGTCCTATGACTGTGGGCTCTGCAGCCTGTGCAGTGTGCAGTGTTGCTATGCAATGCGCAACTATGTAACCTGTGCTGCTGTGCAGTGTGCAACTGTGCAACTGTCTAGCCTGTCCAATGGCTATGTACAAAAAAACATGTTCTCCTGTGACTCCTATTAATCAATCATGCAGAGAAATAGACAAAAAAAAAATTTTTAATTGAATAAATAACAGACTCCTCATCTTAATTTTTAGAAAAATAGAGAGGGGGAGAAGCTTACCTCTGGTATGCTCACGGCCCACGTTGCCCCTTTTCAATTTTGAATTTACTGTGAATTGAAGGGAATCAACAAAGAAAGATTTCAAGCTAGACTAAGTTTACAGAAAAAGATCAAAAATCAAGATGAAGAAAAGAAATGCAAGAATATAGATGGAGAGGCAAAGAGATAGAGAGATGAGAGATTTTTCTTTTTTTCTTTTTTTTTTTGAAATTTATAATTTCTATTTTAGCATATTTCAAGACAATTACGTTGTATTATTAATGAATTTGTCTGGTATTAATTTTAATTTTAGCATATTTCAAGAATGAATAATAAATATGTCTCCTAAATTTTAATTTTGTTAGCTGAAGTTTGACTATTTTTGTTTTTTCCCTTTTTAATCTTCTACATTTTAGGATACAATATGGCATTTTTAATGTATTTTATTGACCAATAAAAGTACTTAAAATTTTTTTTAATTAAAATATATAGATAAATATATTATATATTTTTTTTTACAAGTGGGGGCCTTAGGCGATTATATCAATTGTATCACCTATTGAGCCAGCCTTGCTAATCACCCATAGTCACAGTCATAGTTTAATCATTAGGGATTTTATAATTTGGATTATTTTCCCAAACATGCATCAAATATCCTATAGTTTTTTTTTTTTTTTTTCTCTCTTTCCTCTAGAGTCTTTCCTAGGCTAAGAAATCTCACTAAATTCACTATTGCGTTATTCACGATTAGGGATCTTTTTACCTAGATTAAATCTAGAGTTTTCTATGTTAATAAATTTGACATAAAATTCAACAAAGGTTTCAAACTAATTTCCTCAAACTTCTAAAGCTTTGATTTCTTTACATTTTTAGTCTCCTCATGAGTTATTTCTAGAATATCCCGAGTCTCCATGGCATTCTCACACAAGGAAATTATCTTAAACTATTCTTGGGATACAACCATAAAAATAACATTCTATCCTTTACTACTCCAATTGCAATCATTCAACTAATCTTTAGGCAATTTCTCTACCTTGGTTTGTTTTTTGTTCCATCCTTTTTTAGTTGACAGCCATACTCTTTAATCTAAGGATTTAAGGAACTATTTCATGCTAATCTTTCAATAGGCATAGTAATTTCCATAAAAGTGAGGAGAAACTGTGAGGGATTTGCTTTAATCATGACAACTGGGATCAAGGATCACACTTAGAAGTTATCTAAACTAAGTGAACATAAGCTCTGTAAGTGGTACTATCCACTAAGATGCCATCACTTGCCATTCTATTAAATGTTCCTATTGCTTCATTTGCTTGCTGAAGTTTAAACAAGCTGTGAAGAATTGCGTTATATGTCATAACACCAGACCTAGCAATTCGTTTTGGCATTATGTGATGCAAAAAGTTGAAAACTTCCTAGGCTCTTCCAACGTTTAATAAACCACATATGATAGTAGTGAAGTTCACAGCATCTGGGGCACAAAATTTGCCTAATATCATATCAATTGATACCTTTAAAGCTTCTTCAATCCTTCCCATCTTATAAAACCCATTTATAACTGTGTTCAAGGTAATGACATCGGGCTGATACTATTTCTAAAGCATAAAAGCAAGATCATTCAAAAGCTCCATTAGGTTATTCATAAAACAAAGAGCTCTTAAATATATATTGAACATTATAGTTTTGTGACTTTTGTCCTCAGCCTTCTTATTCATTATATATTGAAGAAGATTTCTTGCTTTTTAGAAGTTCTTAGAGGTCAAAATCTTTGCAACGACCTTCTACTAAAACCTAATATGCATACTTGGATGTTAGGTACCCAAACTCAATCCCTTCCTCCAACAAGTAATATGCCCTCATATAACCTCTCTCCTTGCATAGTCTATGTATGATAGTATTGTACAATGCTAAACTTGGAAGAAACCCCCTCGTCCTCATTATGTAAACAATCCTTGATCCCCATGATGCCTTCCGGCTTTACAAAGTGAATCTATCATCTATCCGTAAACGAATTCCTTAGACACATTCTTCCCTTGAGACATATCTTCCACAATCCTAAACACTTCCTTAAAAAACCCTTCTCTACACACAGGATCACCCATGCAAAAGCAGCATTTCTCAAAGGCAAGTCCTCTTCATCACTCATCCTCTCCCAAATTTTGCACTTGAATTCCCACCCACCTAATGATACATTATATATTAGAAAACTGGGTACTACCCCATTCTCACCCATTTCATCAAACACCTTCTAGGCATTACCCAATTCACCAATTCGAACCCCGTGTCTCTTGTTTGACACCAATTGAGTTGGTTTATTTATGTGTGTATGTATACATAACTTGTGAAATTTTAAAATCCTCACAAGTGCACTAACTGTACCGATTTATAGTTTAACAAGAGCAATGTTAAATCCACAGAGACTTGTGTAGTTGTAGGAAAATTAACCAAAATCTAAACTAAATAAATCATACTCTAGTTCAACAAAAATATGATTTTTCAGATATAAAATCAAACTAAGAATACAAGTAATCTAAATAGGAAGTAATCAAAAGCAGTAAGCTATCAAAAGAAAAGAACCAATGTTTTGGAATCCACCATGTTAATTCATAACAACATATACTCATCATTATGGGTGGTTGATTTTCTCTACTCAAGGTTCTCAATACATGAAGAAAGGGAGTAAAATAAGAGGACATGCCAAGCCCATGGTACTAACAAGGTGGACCAACCAAACATTGTAAGAGAAGAGGATTTGACCTTGCTCAAAGACCTAGGATTCCAACTCAGCAATTTCATTCACTGTGAATTAGTGTCTGACCTATAAGACACAAATCTCGGCTTAGCTGGCGATATAGAAATGAGTCAAAGACTGTATGCAGTACAATCGAAACATGATTGGTGAACCATAGAAGATAGCACCTAAATTCAGTAACAATCAACTTCACATTAAAAAGATGTTCCCATCTTATAGGGGCAATATTTATTATCGATTGACCAGCCTGAACAGTGCTGCACTCCCAATAACCCACTCATCCCACTAAAACGTGGAGGAAACACTTGATGAGACGAGTATCTTCTAACTCTCATCACCAAAATCCACTATTGAAGAAAGGGCTAACTAGTATAAATAAAACCTATCTCCACCTGAGAAAGGGGTCCAAAAAAAGGAGAGAGAATATATGTCTGAGGGAGACAACAACTGTGAGAGAGAAACTATAATCCTTTGTATAAAATTATTTCTTTAGCAAGACTGACGAAAATAATAAAAATAGATCCCTTTTTTGTCTTATTGCACTTCAGTGTCCTTTAATCCGATTACCCATCTAGTTCTCTCATTGTAGATTTTCAACACATATATTATAAATTAATTGTGCCGATCAATTACTTGAATCCTAATATTTTGACTCATGTAATCTTCAAACCCTTGTAAAAATCTAAAGCATGCTCTTCTTCACTTAAAAGCTTTGAACAAATAATCAATTGTATTTATTAAAAACAAACCACAAGAGATATCTAATTCTAAAATTAACAACAGAAACCAACCATTTATCATGAGAAAAAATTATGGAACTCATCTAGAATTCTATCTTTATCAATTGATGTGAAGCAAAAGAAATTTAATCATTAAAGAAACATAAATCTGGATAAAATCAAATATCATGAAAACATGTCGTTACTCATTAATAAGGCTTCATCCTCAACCTTAGTTGAAAAGTTTAGCCTATCATGGAGTCAAGATATATAGAAGAATATGAATATAAAGACATAAAGAATAGAAGAAAACTTCTTGTTTCTCATTGTAGATTTTCAACCCATATATTATAAATTAATTGTGCCGATTAATTACTCAAATATCAATATCTTGATCCACGTAATCATCAAACCCTTGTAAAAATCTAAAACATACTCTTCCTCACTTAAAGCTTTGAACCAAATCTTCAATTGTATTTATTAAAAACAAACCACAAGAGCTAGCTAATTCTAAAATTCACAGTACAAACCAAGCATTTAATCATATAAAATGATCCTAAATCGTGAGAAAAACTTGATTGAACTCATATCTAGAATTATATATATATATATATATATATATATATATATCAATTGATGTGAAGCAAAAGCAATTTAATATATATATATATATATATATATATATCAATTGATGTGAAGCAAAAGCAATTTAATCATTAAAGAAACATCAATTTGGATATAATCAAATATCATACAAACATGTCATTACTCATTAGTTGAGAATTTTAGCCTATCATGTAGTCAAGATATATGGAAGAATATGAATAAAAAGACATAAAGAGGAGAAGAAAAAATTAGATATCAAAAGCACATCCTTCTTTGCAATCAGTCTTCTACTCCATGTTATGTTCTCTAGCCTCCATTAAATTAGTCTTTTTTCTCTTGTTTAGGCTACCTTCTTTTTTTTCTTTCTCACATTTAGCCCATGTTTTATATCTTTACATGTTGTAGAGAATTCCTAAAAGAATTAAGAAATTTGAATGGAAATTCACTAGATTTGTAGGCCATATTGCAGGGTGATTTTGGCCTTGTAAACGTGAGAATTTGGGTTTTTCATAAACTACACAATTTGAGTTAGTTTTCCAACTCAACTTGAATCATTGTAATCCGATATCTGAGTTGAAAGTTATGCCTAAAATATTGAGCTGTGCATAACAATTTCGAATATGAAATTTGACCAAACCTAATCCCCCCCGCACCCCCCTCCCCCCCCCCCCCCTTCTCTCTCCATTTCTATACTTTCCTTGATTGATTACACTCACCCACATCTTTTAGGTGTTTAAGGGTATGTTTGATTGGGATGATTTTAGGGAAGATGAAAAAAGGGGATGGAAAATAAAAGGGAAAATAACTAGAAGTGTGTTTGGTTGGTTAGGGGGGGGGGGGGGGGAGTCCACCAAAACTCAATCTCCCTAAAATGGGGGTGAAAAGTGTTATTTTTTGTTTGATTTAATAGGGAAATGATTGTAAATTTATACAAACTACATTTTCGATTCTCCCATTTTTATTTTTTGACCAAACAAAAAAGTTTTACATTCCTCTATTTTTTCACCTCTCCAGCCAAACATAAATGAGGGAAACTAAATTTTCTTCTATCCTTTCACTTTTCCATCCCCTTCTCATTTTCTATCCTTCCACTTTTCCATCATCTTCTCATTTTCTATTCTTTCACTTTTTCATCTCCCCAACTAAACAACCTAATGTTTGAGTTGGGTTCAACCCACTTGAATAAGAAGAGTTCATCCCTGTGTCTTAGATAAAACTCATTAGTATGTGAAACCTCTTTTACCTAAAAAAAGGATAATTCATAATTAGTCACAAAATAATATAAAACCTAGTTTAATTATGCAAATATGAGAGTATTTTAATTAATATTTTTATACACATCATGACTAATGACTAATTGAGCAATGAAGTGTCCTATTAAAGCACAATTTTCTAAACAGCCACCTATTAAAAAAAAGACAATAAGTGAGATGAGCCTAAAAAATTAAAAGAGAAAAGTAAAAGAAACCCACAACCAATGAACAATGGTGTAATAAAAGATACGAAAAAAATAAAAAGAAGAAAAAGACAAAAAAATGCTTGTTAGTGGGAAGGACAATTTTGTCAAAAGTACATCTTTCACTTTTCGCTTTCATTTTCTCTCAAATTTGAAGAGATCAAGTTTTGGTGGACCCAAAGAGAAAATAGTTAGTTCCTACCATTTCTCTCCTCACTCCCCTCCCAACCAAACACCCTTCCCACCTATTTTTTCTTCTATTTTCCACTCTTTTTTTTTTCTTTTTTTTCTCATCCTCTCTAAAATCATTCCAATCAAACATACCATAAATGAGAGTTTCCTATGATATTGGGACTACCTACATGGCACTTATTGGACCTAAGCCCTTGGCCCAATACTTTTTTTTTTCGGTGCTGAATACCATGGCACAATGTGTTTTTCTTTTGAGTAAACCTTCAGTCCGGAGGTGGCGTAAATGGGCTTATTTACGCCACCAATAAATGAATGCCACGTCAGATGGGTATTGAAAAACCAATTCACACTAACACACACAACTATATCTCAATTAAACTCAAAATCCTCAAACATGCATACACGATTCAGACCTGAAGAACAGCTCCTCCAACATCTAAACCCATTACATCTCCTCCTCTCCTCTGGCACCGGAGATCCATCGCGTCGCTGCGCCGCCGCACACGTCGTCTATAGAGCTGACGCCGCTACACCGGACCTAAGGTTTGTTCTTTTATGATTTTCTATTTCCCCAAACTTTGGATTTTGGGATTTTGATGGGTTTGGAATAATTTTTTGGATATCAATCTGTTTATATTGGTATGGGTTTTGTTGATTTGGCATGGATTTTGTTTTTTTTTTTTTTTTTTTTTGGTATTTTCATGGATTTTGATTAGATTCTTAAGTGGTAGGTTCAAACCCTTAAAAAAAAAATCTGATTGTTTTTTTTTTTTTTTCATATATGCAAAACAAATTGCTCTGGTGTCTTTGACTTAACTATTCCAACACTTAAATACCAGAAATTGAATGTTTGTGCTGTAATGGGTTAATATATCTGACTACTTAAATTGAATTAATCTTATGATAGGTGGTTGTAGTTCAGGACAACAGTGGCAAATTCAAAGGAATAGGCGTGTGGAAGCTTCCTACTGGGTTTGTTAATGAAGTGAGTACACCTTGAGTGCAATTCTTTACATATTCTTTAGAAACTTTTAGAAAATGTTTCAGTCGATATTGAAATTTTCCATACACAGGGTGAGGACCTTTGTACATCTGTAATTAGGGAAGTGAAAGAAGAGACACGAGTAAGTGATAAAAACACAATTTGTGGACTTAAATGAGTATGATATTTACATACGTGTAGGTTTAAACATGAAACAGTAAATCGAAGACTTTTGCTTTTATTTTGTTTCAGGTTGAGACAGAATTTGTTAAGTTTTAGCATTCAGGTTAGAAATTGCCCAGTACTAGCCAATTCACCTGCACATGAAGATATTATTGTTTTAGATGTGTGAATAGTCTTCCCTGTAAAAGCAAGCCTACTGATGTTGCATTCTGAAAAATTTATTGGAACTTGTTATACTAAAAGCTAATGTTAATATATTGATTTTTTATAATAAAATTGTATGTTCCCTAATCTAACCAATAGAAAAAGAAATTGAGTGGTATATTCTGATCTTAACGAAATAAAGATTAAGCTTTTCGTTATTCTTAACGATAAAACTTACCAAAAGTTAATGAGTCTTTTCTGATATAATATACTCATTTTCAGGTGCCCACTACTGAAAGTCCAAGCTAAACCAAGAAGTCCCTAAGAAAAGGAATGGTGAAAAAGATGATAGCTGGGATGATTACGAAGTAGATCTTCCATTCTATAAGCACTAGAAGAAGAAGAAGAAGCAAAACAAAACAGAGGGGGGGGGGGGTTAGGTTGAGAAGCTGTATCAAACACATTTTGGAATGCCACATCTGTGAGGTTTTCACTGTCTTGTTTTACAGAAAAGTGTTTTTTCACATGCTGTATATACTAACTTCAACCTACTGATATTAAGCCTTTTTTCTTTTCTTTCTTTTTAATGCTTACAACAAGCAGAGAATGGAGATTAGAGACCTCACAGATGTCACTGAACCATAAACCTCTTATTGATTTTTACTTTTTAGTCCTGTTTTTTAGGGTACTAGTTGTGTAGAGCTGGCTGTAAACATTAATAGTAAGCTTGACAAACTGAACTCATCTTACTCAATCAAGCTTGGTCATTAAGAAAAAATGCAACGAATCACTGAATCATCAGAACATAACCAAAAAAAAGTCAAGGAAGACCCACTCAATTGAGCCATGTCAATGAGCATGCTGTTGGGGGCAAAAAAATTCTCCATGAGGGCATCCTAATCTTTGCTACTAACCTTTGATATGTAGAGGTTCTATTTTATGGTTAAGATTTTATTTCTTGTATCTAACAATATACATGATGTTACATCATTCAACCTGAATAAATGTAACTTAAAATTTATAAGATATCATTTAAAGTGAATAAATATAGCTTAAAATTTAGAATATTTAATGAAAGCTATGAAATAAAAAGGATCATAATCCTCTTAGGAATATGTATAATCTTAAATGGTGCCTTCTTTTATTCCCCCACCACATTGTAAAGTCTTTAGTAGTGACTTTGAGAAGGAATAAAAATACAATACAAATATTATCCAAATATTGAGAACTCCAGAATAGGTCTGAGAGGGATCACTTCTCACCGTTCTCCTTATCTGCTTTCATCATAATCAAACAAAGTGTTATACCTTTAAAACACCCCGTTTAAAATAAGTTATCTAACAATTAGAAACTGCTGTGTTGGTACTGCAATTGGTTATGGCCTTTGTTGCCATCGCTTAACTTTGAGACTGCTTATAATTACTCATCTCCAGCTGCAGTAACATTATAGGTATGGAGAGTCTTCATACTGTATATCAGTTTAATTCCCAGGAGAGAGAGAGAGAGAGAGAGAGAGAGAGAGAGAGAGAGAGAGGAAACAAACACAAAAGAGGAAGAAGGAAAGAAGAAATCTAAATAGCCAAATGGTAAATCAATCATTAATTAGCACCTTTATTTACCAATATACATGCCTCATTGACATAAACACATCCTAAAAATTAATTATATGGACAAATTGTCATTTCCTAATACACTGACAACAACCTTAAACCTATCAAGCTGTCAGAAATCAACTACAGAAGCTCATCAACATCACTTTTCTCTTTCAAGGACTCAATTTTCTTGCAGAAGCCTTTCAAGCCTTCAGGGTAAACCAATTATCTTTCATCTGCAAGAAATTACAGAGAAAGGTTAACTCCAGCACAACATCTACATATTCGGTTTTTTTTTTTTTTTTTTTTTTTTTTTTAATAAGTCTACATATTTGTTGTGATACTTCATATAACAAACGAGACAACAAGGAGAATTCACGAAGTAAGGAAAATGCTGAGTGCTAAAATCCTCTGGAGCACTCTCCATGAACAAGTTAATGAAGTAGAGAACAAAACTGCGGCATTCCTCACCATTTCTCTGTTGTGGCACCTAAAATTAAATAAATAAAAAATTCCACTTTCTTATTGTTCTGGATGTAAATACAAGTGAAAAACAATAGGATTGAGGTGGAAATTAATCAAGAGCACGTATTAACTATCACCTTAGCCACCAAGTGAGGAATTTGATAAAGAGTCTTTACTCTCAAGCCTATCCTCTGGTTTAAGCAGCCCTGGGTTTGCCTTATCAAGTGAGTCCAGCAACAACATGCACGGTGTTCTTGTTTCTGATTTTGTGCTCTCACCAAAGTGGCAGAAGATCAAGAGGCTCCAGTGACGCCTAAAGAAATGGTATTTGAAACAATAAAATCTAAAGAATACGTAAAGAATTGCACTCAAAGTGTGCTCGCTTCATTAACAAACCCAGTAGGAAGCTTCCACACGCCTATTCCTTTGAATTTGCCATTGTTCTCCTGAACTACAACCACCAATAATAAGATTAATTCAATTTAAGTAGTCAGATATATTAACCCATTACAGCACAAACATATTAAATTTTTGGTATTTAAGTGTTTGGAATAGTTAAGTCAAAGACACCAGAGCAATTTGTTTGGGATATATGAAAAAAAAAAAAAAAAAACAACCACAATCAGTTTTTTTTTTTTTTTAGGGTTTAAACCTACCACTTCAAAATCTAATCAAAACCCATGAAAATACCAAAAAAAAAAAAAAAAAAGCAAAATCCATGCCAAATCAACAAAACCCATACCAATATAAACAGATTGATATCCAAAAAATTATCCCAAACCCATCAAAATCCCAAAATCCAAAGTTTGGGGAAATAGAAAATCATAAAAGAACAAACCTTAGGTCCGGTGCAGCGGTGTCAGTTCCATAGACGACTTGTGCGGCGGCGCCAGCAGCGCGGTGGAGCTCCGGTGCTTAGAGGAGAGGAGGAGATGTAATGGGTTTAGACGTTGGAGGAGCTGTTCTTCAGGTCTGAATCGTGTATGCGTGTTTGAGAATTTTGAGTTTAATTGAGATATAGTTGTGTGTGCTAGAGTATATTGGTTTTTCAATACCAATCTGACGTGGCATTCATTTATTAGTGGCGTAAATAAGCCCATTTACGCCACCTCCGGACTGAAGGTTTCCTCTTTTCTTTTACACCAATCACACAAACCACAATACAGTTCAAAATTCTCATTCCTCTACCACACTCGCCAATCTCCAACAAAACCCTCTTCATCCTAAACAACTTTCATCGCATTGATGAGCATGGATGAACAAATTGAAAAATCTCTACTCGTCCAAGCTGAAGGAATGTCATTGCCAATCCCATGGCAAAGCAGTTCTCATTGCCGAAGGACCTCAAAGAGACAGAATAATTTTATTTTAGCATTGCGATCAACAATATCACTAGAGGTATTGATATAATGTTCATCTGTTAGTTTTTTACACAGGCACAGCTTTTAACTTGGTTTAGCTAATTTTTTTCTTTTTAATTTTGCTATATATTTTTCATCAGCCCATTGCGAATGTATGCACTTATTCCAAAATATGGCAAGCCCAAATGAGAAACAAAGGCAACTCTTAGTTAGACTCGTAGCAGTGCTTTCAGGCTCTCATAAAGAACATGTGCCCCTTACGTGAGTTTTTTTTTTTTTTTTTTTTTTTTTTTTTTTTTTTTTTTTTTTTTTTTTCTGATAAAAAGTCTTGCCCTGCAATATATACTTAGTAGTCTCGGGGCAATACTCCGAGCTTTCTCAAAGTGGGTGAGTCCCATATTGGGGCTTACGTGTAAGGCCCACCCAGCCCACCCACTTTATTCGAGTCCAATGGACACACCAGTGGGCAGGCCTTTCAGCTCATAGAGAAATGCGAGAATTTTGATTTACCAAGAATCTCCTTTCTTTTAGCCTACCCTCCCCCCTCCGCAAACATCAACCAAAAACAAAAACAAACAAACAATTTAAAAAATCAAACACGAATAAGTCTTCAAGTAAACAGAAAGCAGAACCAATAGTAATATATAAGTTTCCACTATTCCAAATTTGCTACAAGACACATAAAACTAACCAACACACACACCAATAACAAAACTAGCATTACTATATCAGCAATTAACTATACGCATCTGATCTGAGTAATCAACGGTGGTGAGGGCAGAATGTGACCAAGTAGTTGCCACCAGTGCAAGTAGAAATGCTAGTAGGATCATCATAAGCATAAGAGTAAGCCTTTGGACAAGCCGCCTTGAAAATCCTGGAGTATGCTGTGGGTTTACAAGCCTGAGGACTTCCAAAGCTCCCAGTACAACAATACCTCGGAGAGTTAAACGCAAAGCAAGCACTTTTACAAGCCACAACTCTTCTATTATCATGGGACCGAACTTGAAGCCCAACTGGGCACATCATGTTGAGGTCGCTAACACACCCAGCGTAGCTGCATTTGCCTGATCCTTTGATGGGTGTGATAGAAATGGCCAAGTTGTAACCATCAACAAGGCTTACATCATAGAAGTCTTGCTCGTTTCCCAGAGTTATTTCTGCTAGTGTGGCTGGTGGGTTTCCACCTAGACCGTTGCAGAAGAGTGAGCCGCCACAGTCACCAGTGGCGCAGAGGCCGCGGCCGGATGCGTCGAAGGTGCAGCCGTGGCGGCCCCATAAGCGGCCGGACCAGAGAGCAGGAAGGTGGAGAGCGTAGGCCTTGTTTGGTTGGAGCTTGAAACCACCCCGGGCTAAGATGGGCTTGCCTGCGCCTGGTTGGATGCCTGGCCAAACTGGATGTGTGCACTTGTTGTAAAGGGTTAGGGTTGTGGCCGAGACCTCAGCTGTGACAAACAAATAAAACAAAAATTAAGCACACTAGATTTTTGTTTCTATGTTTTGGTAAAGTAAATTTTAATGACTTTATTATAAATGGACCAATGCTTTTTGAGGCGTCCTAAGACTAAAATTGTACGTGGTCGACTAATTCATTGTCCGACTTAAAAATTTTCGGAACTAAGACGTTGTTGTTGCATGTTATGCTAGCTAGTGTAGGTGTGCACAACTTCCCGATCTCACACAAGACACAACAAGAAGTTACATGAAAAAAAAACTCTTCGGGAGGTCATAAATTACTGGTTAGGAATTTTGAATCCAAAGGCTTATGGATCTCCTTTGGCCTAAGCATAAGCAGCCACTAGGGTGTTTTTTTAGAAGAACGACTAGGAACAACTTTGGCATTAATAACCATACTAGCTAAGTTGAGATGTATGTAACGGTTCATATGGGTGGGAATATTGTTAAATTACTCATGAAAATAAACGTTTCAGGGTCCGTGCGTTCCTGTGTGTGTTTGAGTCTTTGAGACCTTAACTGAAAGCACTAAGGAAAAGTGAAGAATGAGCACACAAATGGAGTGACATTGCTGGGGTTGAGCCATGGTGGTGTGGCTAAACTATTAAGATCAGAAACAAGAAGATGCGTGTGCGCGTGTGCGCGAGAGAGATCAAGAGCTATAGAGTATACCTGGAATGTGGGAAAGCATGAGAGTGGAGAGCATAAGAGCTATGAAGGATCTCAGCATTGCCTCCATGGCTGCAGATTGGAGAGGTTGATGATTAGTAGGAAAGGGACTTAAACAGGACCGTAAGAAGAAAGTGCCTTCTTCTCTCGACTCCTCTTTTTACAGCTAGCAAGACATGGTTTTTATAGAGAAAAAGGAACATAGAGATTGTCTCTCACACACAGTGACCCAACGGGATTAAGGTTACCCTTCCTTTAACAAAATGTGGGCCTATATCACTCTGACTATAATAAGCTTTGTTAATAAATTTAGTTCTTTCTTAAACCAAGAGAAGTTGGTATAGAGACAGAGAGACATGGGATTTGTGGTGGTGGGTGTAAAAGTTGAAACTGTAATACAAAAAGGTAATGTATTTCGGGGTGAGAGAGTCGATTGAAGACAAACAGCGCTCAGATTTCGAGGATGTGTCAGAGAGGTCTGTCGGGACTGGGGAACGAGTTGCTGTATCCCATGTAAAACAGTAAAAGAACAGGACTCACATGTTAAGGGAATCTCGCTCTGCCATTTTTGGCTAAGTGGTGGTGCCTATGACACTGCACTCTGCAATTTTTTCCTGAAGTGCTGTGCAGAGTGTAGAGTTGAAGATTTTTCTCCCAGATGAATTATTACAGTGTTATTATTAAGGATTTTGTTAACGTGTAGCAAGAACACAATAATTTTTATTTATAAAAAATTAAAAAATATTGACAGTTTTTTTAATTTAAAAATAAATAACTAAACGGTACAAATTAACCGGATCCTATTATTAAAATATATTGATTGACAAGTTGTCCAAACAGTACATTAATAGGCTCGTAGGCTATAAAATATACCCAAAGATAGAATGTCACAGCGCGTGTGTTCCCATTCACCATATACATTCATTCCTCTTCGTGATCTCCTCTCGCATCTTTGTTTAAAACTTTTTTTATTGAAATCCGTACTATTTCCACGCGCTCTAGACTCGTGACAAATGCGGTCTACTTTCATCTTCCTGATAAAAATGAATTTGGATCCGGTACTGTTATCTTTTTTTTTTTTTTTTTTGTGAAATGAAAACGTTATCCAGGTAAAAAATATTAAAAAGTTCAAAAAAAAAAAAAATTATGACTCAAGGATAAGATTAAAAATGAACTTTTTAAGTTTTATACGCCATTTGTTTTAATGTAAATATTTTATATATAAAACAATTTCAATAAATAATTTTCAGGTATTTGAAGTGATGTGATCGCACTTGAAACTGCAAATACAACTCAGTCAAAGCACCACAAATCCAGTCACTACCATATTGGCACAAATTCGATCAATTCAACTTCACCAACTACTCAAACTCAAAATTCTCAACAATTTAAACTGAAATTTTCAAATTTTAATATTAAAAAAAACACAACCATAAATCAAGTTCAAACTCAAATTAACTCAAAATATAAAATATAAAAACTTAGATCTAAAAAAACAGTATTAGGAGTTTGGGGAACGAAATCCACTCACTACCACTCCAAAGACCACCAAAATCCACAAATCGAAGAGCAAAATAAAAAAAAGCACACCACTCACCCACCCACTACAACCGACAAACCATCACAAAACCCAAATTCATAAGGGAAAAAACAAAAACAAAACCCACTAACTATCAAGATTCCATAACCAAGATTAGAGCAACGACAATTCAAGATATGAAACCTAGACCTAAAAAACCCATTCTTCTAATTATACCCAAGATTGAGTATTGATGATGCAAAAAATCAACAGTTGAGCTCCTTGTCGTAGCGGATGGACAATACTGTGACTAGGGTCGTTTCTATGAATAAGAAACCTACAAAATGAACTGGATGGAAAAGTAACACGCCGGTGTGGCTTTAGCTAAACCGCCTCCAATGCGTAAGTCAATAAGGGAGAAAGATCCTAGAGAGAAAACGAGTAAAGAATGTTTTCGTCGAGTATTTGTGTGTATTTTTAGCTTCTATTATCTTCTCTTTTATAGTTGTATGCCTCGTTAATGGGCAATGATGTTGCATTTATGCTCAACGGTTAGTGCATTTCAAAATCTTTGACTGGAGCTCACAGCTCATTTTGTGACTGTTAGTTCGTCAGTTACGTTTTATCATCAATGATCGTAATAAATGCATAACGTCTTTTTTGAGTGAATGACGATTTATGTATAATGACGACCATAAATTTCTAGTTCATCAAGTATAAATTCTGTTAGTAGAATTTATGTAATTATCTAATTTTTTGTATATTTTTTGGAAGTCTTACTCAAGTTATTACTTTTTAAAATAAATTATTTAAGG
Organism: Lithocarpus polystachyus; assembly: GCA_033629205.1. NCBI lineage: Eukaryota > Viridiplantae > Streptophyta > Magnoliopsida > Fagales > Fagaceae > Lithocarpus > Lithocarpus polystachyus. Next base: position 29,016,597 of record CM066171.1, read on the forward strand.
TTTTTATCTATGAAAACATAGAGTTATACTAAATTGATGTGACGTGTCATAAGTGAATCTGGCCCGTTTCCAACCTAAAGTCAATATAGCATATGCCCGTCGGGTAAACAGATCTGTTTACCATGCCTTGTTGTAGGGCCAAAATGGCCAAATACCACCATTTTCAGAAATTTTTAGCATAAAAGCACTATTTCGAAAATAAATGGGAATGTACCACTTTTCTAGAACTTGAGTTTCAGAAACTCGAGTTCCAAATGGTACTCGAGTTTATGAAACTTGAGTTCCTCATCAGTTCCGCCACCGTGGCGATGCTGAGCTGGAATTTGTGCGATTAAAAAAAATAATGTGGTACTCGAGCTTGGTAAACTCGAGTTCCATGCAACACAGTACTCGAGAATAATAGGCTCGAGTACCTATTATAAATAAAATTATGTTTATGTTTATTTCTATGGTACTCGAGCTCATCAAGCTCGAGTACCTTGTAAGGAACTCGAGTTTAGTAAACTCAAGTTCCTTATAACTTTTTTTTTTTTTTTTGGATAATCGACAAATAAACATAAACATACAAATAAGTAGTTTTTTCACGTTTAAATTTTACAATAATCGAATCTATTTTTCTGCATTGATAAAATCTATTTCTACATTAATAAAATTCGCTCTCTGCATATCATGTTTATTTTATATTCGAATCTGCTTACTGCATTCATAAAACTTGTTTTTTGCATTAATTAAAACTGTTCATTGTTTTCTCATAAAAATTGCTCACTATTTTATGTATAAATTATTTCTACAATTTTGCATAAATTATTTTCTGTTCAGCATTATTTAAAAAATTGTTCACTCTTTTCTGCGTAAATTAGTTTTTGTTCACTATTTAAAAAAATTTTCACTGTTTTCTCATAAAACACCTAGTAAATTGTATTTTCTAAATTTAAACGCCAATGTCGGAAACAAGTAATTATTATTCTAGTACCAGTGGGCATCTGTGCGACCTAGACCATTGCACCCTTAGGACATCCCTGAAACTTCATACTTTTGGTAGGAGGTTTTAATGGCCGTGGCTATTGGTCACCAGTAAGTATCACATCCAGAATTAGTAAAACATTGATTATGTGCATTAAGTCACCCATTTGTTGAAACGCTATTTAAGTGTTTTATTTGATTTACAGGGTGATGACCGTGCATGTAAGTTCTTCAAATGATTGGACACCAACACTTGCATGCGCGGTGCAACAACAGCCCTTATTGTGTTAGCAAAATTCAGACGATTGGAGCACGAGGTGGAACTTGCTAATGAAGAGTTGAAGCAAGCACATGCAATGGGAGAAGCTGCAAAACGAAAGGTTGGAAGAGCCAAGGTTGCGCGTAGGATTTCTGAAGAGAATGTATAGAAGAAAGCTACTTATGCTTCTATTTTACAATGCTTCTATTTAAATAAATAAAAACATTAAAAAGCTACTTATTTTTATGTTTATGTTTATGTTTATTTATCGATTATCCAAAAAAAAAAAAGTTATAAGGAACTTGAGTTCCTTACAAGGTACTCGAGCTTGGTGAGCCCGAGTACTGTAGAAATAAACATAAACATAATTTTATTTATAATAAGTACTCGAGCCTAGTATACTCGAGTACTGTGTTGCATGAAACTTGAGTTTACCAAACTCGAGTACCACATTATTTTTTTTAATCGCACAAATTTCAGCTTAGCACCATCACGGTGGCGAAACTGATGAAGAATTCGAGTTTCATAAACTCGAGTACCATTTGGAATTCGAGTTTTTAAAACTCAAGTTTTAGAAAAGTGATACATTCCCATTTATTTTTGAAACAGTGCTTTTTTGCTAAAATTTTTTGAAAATAGTAGTATTTAGCCATTTTGTCCCTTGTTGTAGAGTTCATGAAATTCGCTTTAAAGATGTACGGCTTGGATGAAATGTCACGAGACCTTTTGGGCTGAACGTGAACTGTCCACCTGATGCAGGACATACACGTGAACAAAGTTAATTAATTCTTCCATTCCTTGTGACTTGTGATCCACACCAAATATTTAGCAGAGACTACAACAATGGTGAGATTGTAACAAAGACACAATTTTAACCACAATTCGCCCTATCAGTGATAAAATTGTGATCTCACGTACACAAGCATTTTTGGCAGACAAAATCCTCATTGTCCAAACTCCAAAGAGTTCTATAGGAATTGTTGTCGTCTAATGGATTGTGAAGAGATCTAGGCATCACACTATTGTTTATCTTTATTAGTCAGATTAGAAAGATAAGAGAAAAGGAAATAGATCTAAATATATATATATATATATATATATATATGCTAACGGACAGAAACACTAGCAAGTACATAGATAAACGCAATGCTTTAGTCCATATGCATCCCATTACGGAACTTCCATAGCTGCTTAAAAAACTCTTACCAATGACTGACCCTAGCACTCATATAAAGCAAATGATGTTGTCTTAATTTTTTATTAATTCGATGGACAGAGGAATTGATTTTAAATCACATCGGTAGTCAAACTTTACGGAGACATAAATTTTTTTTTTATTTTTTGGTTTTTGTATAGGTAGTTTTCTTCTTCGAAAGAAAAAAAAATAAAAAATAAAAAGATATTTTTCCTTTTCGGTTTTATAGTGTTGATCCAATTAATTTTTGATTAAAAAAAACTCTTCGCCTGTGTACCGTGATACCATCTTTTGAAAAGGTTTTCAAACGTCACATCATGATGGCAGAGCAGCATCTCCATATATTTGCAATTTGCAAAGCTAGATTTTGGAGCCATTTCTACTGAGGAGTGAGAACTGACTCAATCAGAAGGCTCAATTTATGGTTTTCATGTGGGCCTACGTGGTGAGTTGTTAAAGAGTAATGCTAGGAACGTGTTATTTGGCACAATTTTGCGGGACAAAGTTAGTACAAATATTGAGGACCTACTTGATTGGTTAGTTGTAACTAATATTTTTACATTTTAAATAATTTTACATATATTTTAATACATATTTTTAGTCATATATATATATATATATATATTAAAAATATTCAAATAATATTACTCAAACTAATTTATCAAATGGGCCCTAAATTATTTTTTCTCTCTCTTTTAAGTTTGTCGATATGTAGTGTTTATTATATTTATATTATTTGTTTGTTTATATTATTTTAATGAGTTGTTTGTTAAAATAAAACTTTTGATATTAAATGTATTGTAAAGTGAATTATTATAATAGATAAAGTAGTTTTTTAAGTAGTTAAAAGCTATATTTTTTTAAGATCTTAGACCATTTACAATAAAGTAGTCAAAATAACTAAGAGCATTCTCATCAGGTATGCTATACCAAATGCCATTTTATCACATTAAAACTTATTTTATCAATTTTAACACATCATTTTACAATTTACCATTCATCACATCTTCTATTTTTCAATTCTATACATTAAAATAATATATACAAATATTAAAATAACATTAAAATAACCCAACAACACCGACCACCATAACTTTTGGCCAACCCACCACAACCTACAGTCCACCCCCACCACTGTTACAAACCCACCACCACAACCAACAACCCACCAGCCACCACCACCACCACAAACCCACCACCACCTAATACTATTAAAAAAGCCCCAAAATCAAACCAAAACCACAACAACAAAGAAGAAGAATCTGTTCTCAACCAACAAAAATCAACCCAATACCACCACTGAAAATTTGAAGAAGAATCTGACCTTAACCAACCAAATCAAGCCAATACCACCATTGAAAATCTAACGACCCACAAAACCCATGGGCACAACCATAGGCGACCCAAAAATTGAAACCAACACTGCTACAGTGCCACCCCTCTCTTGCAACCCACAACCACAACCACCAGCACCTCAACCCACCTCCGAAACAACTGAAACCCACAAGATCGAACCACCGCCGAAGACCCACTTATTACTGCCGACAACCCATAAGATAGGCCATGCACCGCCACTGAAAAGCCACCGCTAGAGAGTTAAGAAAGAGAGATTGTGAAGGCTGAGCGAGAGAGAGAAAGAGAAGACAGAGTTGAGAGAGAAGACAAAGGCGAGAGTTGAAGTCAGTGGACTGGAGAGGAGAGAGTGAATAAAAAACAATTAAAAGTTATAGCATTTTACTCCATACCATCTCATTTTTAGAACGACAATGTAGTCTCATGCCAAATTTTTGAGATTTGAAATATCTGATGAGCTGAGTTTTTGGCGTTCTGGTGTGTTAAATGCTAAAAATTTAGCATTTAGCACACCTGATGCTAATGCTCTAAATAACTAATTTAGCACCAAGTAACTCGATTTTCATTAAATCAAGTTTTTCATTGAAACTCGATTTGTTTTTTAAAAATCGAGTTTCAAAATAGGGGCATTTTGCTAGATAGTTTCAAAACAGGGGCATTTTGTTACTTATTTTGGGCGAAAGGGGCAAATGCCCATTCTGGCCCCAATACAATAAAAAAACCCTCAACATCAAAGTTGCTATACCTATAAATTTTTAACTCTTAGTGTCCTTTTTTTCTCTTTTTAGTTTTTTGTAATGTTTATTGTGTAGGATATATTATTTTATTGTGTTGTTTATATTATTTTAATGTGTTGTATGCTAAAATAGAACCTTTGATGTTGGGTGTATTACAGACTGAGTTGTTAAAATAGATAAAATGACTTTTTAAGTTGTTAAAAGCTATATTTTTTAAATGTTTTACTGTGAATGCTTGGTCTTATATAACGACTCATATGCCCACATGGTAACTCTAAATTGATCTTTCTGATTAAGTCAGTTCTCATTTTTAACACCTTATTGTGCAATATACCATACATTAAATGTTTGATTTTTTTTTTTCCTACTTCATTTAAAATAATATAAATAACTTATTAAAATAATAATTAAAAAAATCACCACAAAAACCAATAGCAATCAGTCACAACCACCTCCACCATTACTCCACCAGCCACAACCCACACACACACACACACACACACACACACACACACACACACAAACAAAAAACAAAAAAAAAAAACAAAAAACAAAACCACAACCCAGCCACCACCAACAACCACCATTACGTTTGCAAAACCTAGCCACTTTCCTCGGCCAAAATGGGCATTTGCCTCTTTCGCCTATCTTGCTAACCTACGCCAAATGATGTTATTATCAAGTTGCTGCAAAATTATTTAGCCCCACAATGTAAGGCAATTGCTTTGCTATGTAATTTACATTTCATCAAGCCTCTTTGATTCGCTTACTTCTTCTTTTTTTCCCTAAAAGATATGAAACAATATTATGAATTTTTTTTAAAAGAAAATAAATCAGCCCCCAAACATGAGGCAATTACTTTACTATGTAGCTCATATAATCTTCATTTCATCAATCTTTTTTTAATTTTTTTTATTTGCTCTCTTCTCCATTTTTTCTTTAAAGCAATGAGACAATATCATGAGTTTTTAAATGTTACTACATGACCCCTTTTTTTTAAGAGTAGGGCAATGATCCATTATGTTCTCAATATAAAATGGAGAAAATAATGACGCATAAAACTTATCTTGTGTTGGGAAGTTTCTCGAAATTCCATATAGAGTCCCTCGGCGGGACATTCTTTGGAGGAACTCGCACTTTTGGGATCTTGATGTTGAATGCACTAAGAACTTTCCTTCCTCTTGGTGTTTCCTAGCTTTGGAGCCATGCTTGCGAAGGGACTACTTCTTCCCTCTTTTTTTTCCCAGTCCCTAGTGGAGTCGCCAAAATGTGAGGGTCCTTTTTTGGACAGTACCTAGGCCCAAGTAGAAACAAGGATCCTGGGCCCTTTACTTGTTGTTTGGTGGACTGGGCTTGGTTCACCGCAGCTAAATGGGGGGTTAATTACGAACCAAGTTGTGCACAAGTCACATAGATCTCCTCAAAGCAAAAAAGTGATTCCTCCTGAGCAATAAAATACCATTATAAGTGTTTTAGTGTCATAAAATGACCATTTTCTCTTACGAAATAAGTAAAATAAGTATTCATAATATTCACAATGAGAAGGAGATTGAAATAGAGTATTTGAGGCTTATCTTTTATTGTGTGAACATTTAAAAGAATTCCTTCACTTGGTACCCCGAGCGTAATATCGTGGTACCTCGGACGTGATGTCGTGGTTCCAAGGGGCACTAGGCCTGTAAGAACCCAGAATGGTGATTCTCTGAACTATACAATCTTTCTCCTTGCTTATTATGCGATAGAATTTTGTTATTTCCCTTTACCACTATAGGTCTTGCATAAGAACACACTATACAATACACATATCTTCAAATAATTTTTAGTTTCTTAGATTAGGATATACATTTTAATACATATACATATATGTAAATGAACTTCATTAGAATTATTTAGCCACGAGGATCCTGGCCCTAATTCTCACAGACTTAGTGCTTTTGCACAAGTCTTGTGGGAATTGGAACTCAAGTCCAAGTGGCTTTGCTTGGGCATTGCCTTCCAAGATAGTAAGGTGAGGAGGAATTTTGTGGGAGAGAGTGATATCTGATGTGTGCATGTTTTGGCATATGTTTCTTTGTAGGCTAAGTGATATTTTGAATGATCTCAAGGATATGGGACAAATTCCTCCACCTTGGCTCTCTTATTTTGTTTCTTTCTTTCTCTTCTTTGTTGGGCTATTAAAGCTCTAAGAATACATCTTTTGAACCTCTAAACTATCCCTTTGAATCCCCATTTTCTCCCCCCTGCTGCTATGCCTTAGTGTTCCTTTTATAACAGACTTGGTCTGGTACCCCGGGCGAGGACGTCCTAGGTCTACTGGGTAAAATCATGCCCTCTGGAACTTGAAAAGGTGCATTGGGCAGAGGTTTAGCTTTTTTAGGTAATTATAACTCAAAAAGGGGCATTTGACTTTAGTTTTAAATAAAAGATTTCTTCTTGGAAAGTCAAATGAGTGGGTGGGCTACTTAGTGTACTGGATGACAATTTTAGTTGAAAGTGACAATTGAGAGGAAATTGTGGGGAGATGTCATGCACATGGGAGAACTGAGTTATCCATTAGTTCATGCATTCCAAGCAAATATATGAACCAAGGGAAACCATCGGGATCCACCTTTCTCCATAAATCACTCCCCTACCAATCAAACCTTTTCTCCCTTACTATTCACTCAGGATCCCACGGGCTTGGACCATGGGTTACAAAGATAATACCTGATTTTGCTAGATTTTTAATGGCTTTTTTTTGCTGAAAATCTGAACATACGTAGGACCTTGATGTTGATTCTTCTTGCTGCATATCCTCTAGCCTGACTGAGATCTATGCTGCATGTCTTCTAGTCTTGCCTGGGATCCTTGCTGCATGTCCTCTGACTGAGATCCTCTTCTTTTTTCATTATTATTATTATTATTATTATTATTATTATTATTATTATTATTATTATTATTATTATTATTATTATTATTTCTTTTTTTTCTTCTTTTTGGGATTTTGGGCCTTCATGGTCCTTCTTAACTTCATGAATTGGGCCTTTTTTTTGTTAAGGCCTATGGTCTTTTTGTACATTTCATGGAATGGGCTTTCTTGTGAAATTTTGGTCCTCAAGACAAACCAAAGAGAGAATTTCAATCACAGGCAAAATAAATCAAACAAGGGGGAACTACAAATATGGAAAGGGAAAAAAAAAAAACAAGAAAGGGAGAGACAAACAGCACCATTGTTCAACCTGCCGATGGTGGTGGTCGAGTGCTTCGACCTAAAGTTTGATGGTGGCTTGTACGGTAGCTTGGCTGTCATGGTGGTGGCTCGTAGTGGTGCTAACCTTGGCCATGGAGGTCAACCACCACACTAGCAAGCCAAAATCAAATAAAACCCACAACCAAAAAAAAAAAAAAAAATTTGAAATCTACAAAGCGTTGCAATCTGATCGCCTTCATCCTTTCTTTCTCTCTTGTCCACCCACTCCACCACCACCACCACTATCAGAACCCACAACTCAGCACCACCACCACCTCGTCCACAATCCACAACCACCACAAGCCACAACCTATAACCCTACCATAATCAGAACATTATCAAACCCACAACCCAAAAGCAAAAAATGAAAAGAAAAAAAGAAAATCCATGAAGCAAAGATAGTAGTCAATCTGTGTTTTTGCTGTGGTGGCTAATTAGCCTCGTCAACTCCACCATCGAAGAGAGAGAGAGAGAGATCAACTAATTTACTTAGATCAACAACCCAAATCGACTTTCGATGCAGTGGAACAGAGGGGTAAATCTGAGTTTTAGAGAGAGAGATGATGGAATGAGTGTGGGAGAGACGATGAGAGTTTGTGTGATGCTCCAATTTGATTGATTGATTGTGTGATGTGTGTGGATGTGCGATGAGTCCGATATCGGGTATCTACTGGGTAGACCTGGGCTTTATTAATAACTGCAAGGAGTCTCAATTGCGACTAGTCCTTTTGAGGTATAGCGCAGATATGACTATCGCTTTTCCTTGGGTCGTTACATATGGTATCAGAGCTGGCCCAATAACCCTGTGTGGGTTCGAAGACACTACCCCACAAAGTGGGCCCTAACGAGGACGTTAGGGATTTAAGTGAGGGATATTGTGATGCCCCAATTTGATTGATTGATTGTGTGATGTGTGTGGATGTGCGATGAGTCCCACATCGGGTATTTACTGGGTAGATCTGGGCTTTATTAACAACTGTAAGGAGTCTCAATTGCGACTAGTCCTTTTAAGGTATAGCGCAGACGTGGCTAGCGCTTTTCCTTGGGTCATTACAATTCGAGAGAGAGATATAAAAAGGAAGAGAGTTGGCATGTCAATTTGATATTATTTTGACACACAACTTGTTTCTTTGCAAAATCCCCTCTTTGATCTTCTTTGATTGTTTTTTTTATGTTATTTTTTTTTGTTTTTGGAGGAGAGAGATACAAAAAGGAAGAGAAAATACATTTTCGCCCTTGATTTTAACGGAGGTGGGTAACGGAGACTAAACAGAGTTAAGCACAGATGGGCAAAGTGTTAAGTTTTAAATCACAGGTAGGCAAAGTGAAAACGGGTTATACCACAGGTGGATTTACTGTAATTATCCCTTACTATTTTTAGCACCACAAACAACAAAATTGGGGTTGCATAGGTGGACCTAATGGAATAATTTTTTTCTTTTTAGCTATTATGTACAGCTATCTTTAGTTGTGAACCGTAGCTCAAAGCTATACCAAAATATTAATATTTTATTTCTTACTCCAATTATATAATATTTAGTCTCTTCAGCTTCTTCCTATAGCACTGTATCCCAAAACATCTTCTTTCCTATTTCCTCTTCAACTCTTCTCCCTTTCTTGTTTTTTTTTTTTTTCCCTCCATGGAGAAGTCGATGGTGTTGACGGTTTCATTGAGGATCTTGGTGCTGAAACGGTTAGACTGGGCTCGACAAAGGTTGAGTTCGGTGCCGAAATGGTTCGTGGGTGGTTTCCATGAGGATCTCGGTGTCGAAACGGTTGGCGCTCCTCTTCCCTCACCTCCACCTCGCTGCTGGGCTCGTGGGTGGGTTGCTTGGGTTGTGGTGTATGGTTGCTATGTGGTTTGGTGTGGGTTGCTATGTGGGTCAGTGTGTGGGTTGCTGAAATTGGTTTAGTGGTTGTGGTTTGTTGGAATTGTAGGTTTTGGATTGCATATCTGGGTTTTGTGATTTCTGATTTTGTGTATTATATGCTCTTGGCTTAGGTCTCTTGAGGGTGAGATTTTTAGGGTTTTTATGGGTTATATATATATATATATATATATTTTTTTTTTTTTTGTTGGTTTTTTGGTTGAGCTTAAGGTTGTCGTGTTGGTGGTCGCGAGTTAAAGAAAGGATGAAGAAACAAAGAAGTAGAGAGAGATAGAGGATAAGAGAGATAAAAAATAATAATAATAAATAAGTGAATAGTGTTTAACTCTGATGGGCAAATAAGAACATTGATGCGGAGTGAGTTGTGAAATGGTAAGTTAAAATAAATAAAGTGACTTTTGTAGGTGTTAAATAGCTAAAATTTTGCCTCCACCAATGTGAATGCTCTAATAAAGCTTGGTTTTTGAGGTTTTGAGAGCTACAATGACTTTTTTGCTATTATACCTCCTTTACTATGAATACTCCAAGACCACAAGCATAAATGCTAAAATTTTAGCACATCAAACACCAAAAAATCAACTACATCACATATTTTAAATGCTAAAAAATTTGGCAATGATGAATAGTACCGTTCTATTAGTCGAATCGTGTGGATGAAATGCTAAAACTTTTTCTTTATTTTTTTTATTCTACCTCTCTCCTCTACACATATTTGATTCTCTCTCTCTCTCTTAAACGAACTTGCAACCTCTCATTGCCACCACCACCACCATCGCTGCCTTTGCTTGCTGTCTTGCCTTCTCGCCCATCGTCAATCTTAATTGTCTTGGTCACGGGTTGACTTTTGTGATGACTTTGGTGGGTTTATGACGTGGGTATTAGGTTGATTTTGGTTGGTGGTTAGTGGGTTGGCTGATTTATTTATTTTTTCTTCTGGTGGTGGTGGGTCTATTTAATTTTCTCAAGTGTTTTTTTTTTTTTTGGGTGTGATTTTTGTTGGTTATTGAGATTATTTTTGTTGCAAATTTGGTTGGATTTGGGTTGTGGTCATAGTGATCAGTGGTTATAAGTGAATTTGGGTTGTGAAATAAATTTTTATTGGGTTTATGAGCTATGGAGTAAAATGAATGAATTAATTGGTTAAATATATTATTTTAATGTGTTGAAGGTTAAAATAGAAGATGTGATGTAAGGTGTATTATAAAGTGGAGTGTTAAGATGACATTTGGGATAGAACGACTAATACCAATGCTCTAATCACAACTCTTTTTGTCATAGTAATTGTCTTACTGCCACATTCATTTTTTTTATATGATCATTTGCATAAGCTTGTGCAATTTTTTGTTTTTTGTTTTTGTTTATTTTAGCATACAAGTTTACTTTTTCTATTTTACAATTTTTTTTTAAAAACACTCACGTTAGATTATTTATTTTACACAATATTTTAACAAAATATTATTTTTAGCAATTTTTTTTTTACTCGCTTAAATCACCTCTCTCTCTTTCTGTGTATATATGAATAAAGAAGTATTAAAAAAAATTGCTTGTACATAGTAATTATGTATATTTACACCGTTATTGTAGCAAAATTTTAAATTTACTCTGTGAGGGTCAGTTTTTTTTTCTTGATAATGCCCAGGCCCGAGCTTAAGTAAGGACCCCGGGCACTCTTATTGTAGTTTGAAGGGACTGGGCTTGGTTCACTGCAGCTAAATGGGCTGTTTACAAAACCAAGTGGTGCGCAGGGCAAGATTCCTACAATACGTATACACTAGCAAGCGAGAATATATGTATTGAACAACAAGAAGACAGCAAAGGAAGGCAATGTAATAAAAAAATACAAAAATAATTGTTAGGGATCCTTAAATTAATAAGAAATACTTTGTTAACTTTCTTAATTATGGATTACAATGTACTCACTACGACGTAATACAAGGTCCAAATAAACTCCAAAATTACAGACTTAGATGGCTATCTAAGCTTCTAAGACTTGCAAAATTTAAATCCTTTTGAATCCAAGTATGTGCCATAGTGGCTATTTCTGGGACACCGGGCGATCTTTCCTTACTTTCTTTGAGTTTTGACAGAGTTCTCTTAATGATTCTATTATGATTTCACTATTGTTGAATGTCGTTTCAATGTTGGTTGTTTCTCCCTTTTATAGTGTCGCTTTAGGGTTTTGGGGTACCACTGATTCCCCCCTTAGGCTCCTTGGGTACCAGAGCCTCTGTTGTTTCAGCCCTTCTGACGACTAATTTTTTCCTTTTTTCTCATAGTTTCCCTCTTTTGGCGCTGTTTTTCCCAAAAGCCTCTTGCTAACTTTCCATTTTGAGGCGTCCTTGGAGAGCCGACCTTCAATCTCTCTTCCTTTAATGCTCCCACGCTTTTACCTTTTCAAACATAGCTTTTGGCCGCCCTTCCTTTTTGTCATTTTTCGCAAGTAAGCTGAATCCTTCTTTGCCAAGTCAAAGGTTTTCCCAGCCACTTCCCCTCATGGTTCGTCTTTCGGGGTTCGTCGAGGTACTAGCCTTTCACTCATGAGTTGTTGCCTTCCAAGCCCTCTAGTTCTTTGCTGCATCACTGAGCATTCGAGAAGGACATATCTGTCCTTCGTTTCTTGTACTTTTTGTTTCCCCCTTTTAATCTGTCTTAATCCTACTTTGATTGTGCTGCACGTCCCAGGGGTCCTGGCCCCTTGGTAGTGTCTGGGATCCTGACCCAGTTCTTGCTACTGGACTTTCTTTGGTCCTCTGATCTTTGGCAAGCTGGCCTTATTCCTCTCATCCCTTTGTTTCATGGGCTCTAAAACCTCCCCTTTCATGGATTTTGGGCTTTAAATCTTTTGGGTCTGCCATCTTTTTCTTTTGTGAGCTCAACCCCTTTTCAATTTTACTTCCCATGGACTTGGCCCAGTGTGCTATTGCTTTTTGGCCTTGTGTTATGATTTTTTGAACCTCAACATTTAGTCCCCTGAGCTTGTGAGTTGCCTACAGCCCACGCATGAGAAATTTAGAGTTTTAGTTTCTATAGGACTTCTTTCTTCACCATTTTAATTTTTTTTTCAGGGTCCTCATTTTCTTCCTTCAAGATCCTGACTTCCCATTGCCATTGGGTATGCTATTCTTCTTTGCCCGCTATGCTTTTTTCTTTTGTAACTCCCCCCTTTTGCACGGGACGTGGCAGTTGATTTTGGAGTAAAACTTCCCCCACCCACTTTTCACATTCCTCGTAATTCTCATTAATAACCGCCAGTAACTTTCTTTTCTCTAAGAAAAAATTAAATTTTGGCAATTGGCGTGCCTTTCCATACATCGTCTTCTCCAATTACTTTTCGCGCCATTATTGCAGCTAAGTAATATTTTCCTTTTATTTCCCTTAGCCTTTACCCTCAAGTTAATCCTCTTCTCTATCCTCCTTCACTCCTTGTGCTCTTTATTCCCTTGTCTTCCCCCTTTTTTTTAGTACATTCGCTGCTCTGATGGCTTCTTCTTCTTCTTCTCGAAAAAGCAGGGAACGTACTCCCAGCCCTTTTGAGGGCGAGGATTCCTCTAGTTCTGTGCAAGGCGAATCATAGGGGGTCACGAAGCGCCCAACTTTCCCTTTACGGGACCCCTGGTACACTCCTAGCCTATTTTTCCCTGCGGTGTCTCATGGTGAGGCCCCTCCGTCCCCTCACACTTGGGTATTGTCCGACTAGGCAAGTTTTGCCAATTCTGCTTAGGTACCAGACCCAAGAGAGATTTTAGATCTCCAGATTAGGCGAGGATCTCGAGAGGCAGTCCCTATCTTCTTCGATTTCGTTCCTAGGAGGATCATCGGCTGGCCCATTTGGGTGGACAGAGAACTTTCCGATGGGGAATTCGTGGGCTGTCTGGAGAGCGCTGGGATCCTGAAAGCGGCGACGATTTCCGGGAACCTTGAAGGTTTCAGAAATGCTAAGGGCCTCAAGCACTTGGTGTGTCGTTGGTGCCCTTCTCTTCATACCTTCTTCTTTTCTGTTAGAGAGCTCACGATCACCTTAGAGGATGTGGTGAACAACTTTCTCCTACCGGTGTTTAGAGATGAGAATCCCTTTGATATCAATCTTTCTGACAAGGATCTTGAGGTGGACAAGTTATTTAGTCATTTTGGTGGGCATACTGCTTCTCCTGGTGGGAAACCGGCCAGAATGGGCAAATGGGTTATGAATCTTTCACGCGAGAAGGACAAATCAATCAGGCGAGCCAAGTTTCTAGCACTTTGGCTCAGTAAATTTTTGTTCAGTGAGTTCCCCGGGTATGGGGTCAAGTCCGTTTTCTTCCCTTTGGCTATCAGATTGACCCAGGGTGCTCGGTATCCTCTAGCCCCTATGTTTTTGGGCCACGTTTATTCTCAACTAGATCAACTTCATGGAGATGAAGTTGAAGGCGACTCTTGCTATATGATCACCTCATATCTTCATTGTGCCATTCTTCAGGTATTCATGTGGGATTATTCTTTGGTTACTTTAGCAAAATGTAGAAATTTGAAGTTTGTCAAAGACAAGTTATAGGGATCCCCTGATGTATTCAAAGGTCTTTGTGGTAATTCAATTGATAGCCATCTAATTATTTTTCATTGGGCCAGTCTGAAAGGTGGCAGCATCAACCTAGTTGAGCTTTTTGATCCGACAGAGCATTTAAGATGGCATTCTCCCCAGGAGTTCAACCTCGGGTTTTCTTGTGACTCTATTTTGGCATCTTTCCTCACTTTTCCAGGGAACACATTTGATTTATGCCAAGGTGATGAAGGCAGTTTGGCTTATTTAGCTTGTGCTAGCCCCTCCTGGCTTTCAGAGCCTTCTTCAAGCGGCCCCAGATACACACATTATTCAGCACACCGGGTACTCAGGCAATTTAGCTTCGATCAAGACATCCCTCCAGTATTCAAGGATATAGTACCCCCTCTCCCTTCGCCGGATCCATTCCTTAGGCTTCAGGCCTTCTCCTACTAGTCCCGGAGAATTCCCTAGTTTGTAGTTCCCAACCCTCGTAAGGGAGTCTTTGCTTCTAATGGTTTTGTTGGCTATTGGAGGCAAGTATAGAAATCTTTTGTTGATTATGTTGGTTCTGGCAAGATTGAGAGAGTTCCTAATCCCGATATTCTTTCTGCTCCTACTGCTAATAGGCGTCTATTCCTTCCTATTGCTGGTATTATATCTGCTGCCATAAGCAGCAAGATAGGGTTCGCGGAGTGGCATGCCTCTAGGGGTGGTTGGGTGTGTTATGCCTAGGATTTTCCAGAAACTTGGTCGGGATGTGATCTTGTTGTTGGCATTTCTTCCGGGGTGCCAATTAAAAGAAAGGTAGTAGAGGAAATTGGTGCTGTTACTCCCATAGGAAAAGGTAAAGAGAAAAAGATTAAGCAGGAAAAGATCAAACAAGCTGAACTTGGGGAAGGTCTTGGGGGTGCCGTGATTGGCTCTGAAATCAAGAAAAGAAAGACTACGAAGTCCCAGAAGCAATTAGTAATTTCTGAGGAATTTGAGAGAGTGAGTTCCCTTACAGTGGGAAAAGAAGTTGGGCATTCTTTAATTCCACCGACTCGAGTGAAGACTAAGGCAGAGTCTTCTCTCTCCAAGGTTCCTGTGAGTTCTTCAACCCAAGGTTCTTTGGGATCCTTTGATCTTGTACCCCAGTCTCTCCTGAGACCTTCTGGGTGTACTCGTAGTAAACAAAAGACTATTGAAAACTCTGTAGAGAGAGAGAGAGAGAAGGGCAAGGCCTCTTTCCTTCTTCTCTCTTTTTATTTTGCAGTAGCTTATTATTGTTATTGCAGTGTCTTTCTCTTCTTTTTTTTTTTTTAAAAAAAACTAATGAGTGACTATTTCTTCCTTGCAGTCTAAGCGCAAGTCAGATCCCAAGAAGGCAGGAGTCAATCGTATGGTGATGATATGGTATGGCCTTCTTCGTGCCTTTCTCTATTTGTTTCCACCCCTTTTTGGCATTGTACACTTATGTATATATATTTTTGGAGGTGGAGATACCCCCTCCCACAACTAGCAGGACTTTGGAGGAAGAAGTGGTTACTGCTCCTTCTGTTGGTTTCCCAAGCGTGGGACAGGAGGCCCCTGGTGGCGGTATAACTAAGGAAACTGGACAACCAATGCAGGGTGTCTAGTCCACTCCATTTGCTGTTACCCTAGCTACTCAGGATCCTGAAGCTTCTTAGCCCCAAGATCCCCAGTCTGAGGAGACTTTCAGTCCCATCGAAACTGTGTCACCTGATCCTATGTTAAGCAAGGAACCCTTGGGAGGCGCGTCTCTATCCATACAAGCAGGTGAGCCCCCATTCTTTTCTTATAAAAATGCTTAATCTTGTCTTTCTTTTATCCCCTTCCCCCGCTTTTTTTTGTTGTTGAGGTTTCCCTTTTTCTCTTCCCTTTTTAGGTTGAACCAGTGCTCGATTCGTCCCTGAGGCCGTTTCTTCTTTGGAATCAAAAGGTTTTGAAGGTGCATGTTGTTCTCCTTTTACTGTGCTTTCTTCTTCTCCTTCCGTTTATGCTTTTCCCTTGCCTTTTCCTCCTATGGCGAAGCCCCCAGTATCCTTCCCTTCCTTTAGTCATTTTGCTAAGGTTTCCTCACTCTTTCTTCAACGTGCTGCGTGTTCTCTCACAGAGTCATCCAAGAAATCAGAGGAGCAAGCAGAGGAAGCCCCGCCACAAGAAGCCGATACAAATCCTCCTTTTTTTTTTTTTCGCCTTTCTTACTTTATCTTTTCTTTCTTGGCTCTTTCCCCCTTTTTGAACTATGTTTGCTTTTGTAGGTGTTGACATAGGTGTTAGAGATCCTGAATTCGTGGTTCTTGAGGTGGCTGTGGGATTTACTTAGATTGCTAAATCGTAGGTAGGGACCCCTTAAACTATCCAGACAGTTGACAGTTCCTTGATCCCTACAAGTGGAGATGCAACAATGGGGGAGGCTCTAGAAGTGGCTATTTCATATCTTGACTTGGGACTTCCGGCTTTCCTGGCCCGCTTTGATCTTTCGAAGTTCAACAGCCTCCCTGCAAGCCATATTTATCGCTTTGGGCTCTTCTATGGCAACTTCTCGCGCTTCTCTGTGCCTATGGAGGGTTTGCCATTGCTGGAGGAGTTGCTCAAGGTCCATGGAGACTTCACCAGTGGTTTTAGGGGAGGTGTGTTTTTGGGCAACATTCTGATGGAGCTGCTGTGTGCTGTGCTGATCTCCCTGAGGGATTCCTCCCTTAACTCCTTATCTGAAGAGAAGCTTTTGGAATAGAGGGGAGTGGTGCAGGATCTTTTGGAAGCAAAGTTCAACCTATCCTTCCTACTGGAGCGTTTGTGTTCACTGGCCCACATGCTATTCTGGAGGCAGGCTTCCAGGAGTATAGATGTTGAGATTGATGCTGCTGAGAAGGCTCTAGCTCGTGCTCATAAGGTTCTGCAGGATTTGAAGGTTAAAAGGCAAAAGGTTCTCTCTTCTTCAGTTGCCGCTGCCATTTCTCCAGACAGTTTTTTACTGACTGGCCATATTCCTTAGCCTTCTTTTTTTTTTTAGCTAGTTCAGATGTGTATTTTCAAACAATTTGGGCTGTATAAGTTTTATCTTTTTTTGTTGAACACTGTTCCTAGCTTTTCTTCCTCATTTTCTGTGGTATGGATCTGTATTTGTGTTGTCTTCTCTTTTTTTTTTTTTTTTTTTTCAAGATTGCTTCTATCTTTCAATAGCATATGAATCTGTTCTCTCTCTCTCTCTCTTTGTATACTGCTGTTTTTTCTTTCTTTCTTTTTTGCACTGAGTTTTGGGCCATGGTCCCTACAAGTCTTACTGTAGGACTTGGATCAGGTACCCTGGTGGTTGCTTTGCTGCGCAAGTATTGAACTAGGTATATTGGGTGCTTTCTTTCTTCCTTTTTTTTTTAAAGAGTCCCAAATCATGAACCAGGCATGCCTTCTTTTGTCAAATACTGGGCTAGGTATCCTGGGCACCTATTTTTGCCTGTGATCCTAGGCCATGTATTTTGAACTAATTGTGGGGTGGGTCCTGGGTCATGTGTCAAAGTTCCCTCTTTTTTTTTTTTTTTTTTTTTTTTTTTTTTTTTTTGCATTGGCCCAGGTGCCCCCCTCAAGTCTGCCCATATTTGGACTTTGCAATATTTAATTTAGCAATAGTTTAAAGGAAATATAAGAGATTTCATTGAATCAAAGCATAGTTGCTATCTAAGGAACACAGAAAAGTTATCAAAGATAGTAAGGAACACAGAATATCCTTCTATCATGGGTTCCTGGACAAAATTACTTAAACAAGAATTTATGATAAGAGTAAAGAATGATGAAGTACTTAGCAGACTGGAGAGTCGGCAAAAAGGGTCTCGGTGTACTGAAATTTCTCCCTTCTTATGCATAGTACTGTTTCAGCCACTTCCCGTTTATGGGCTCTGTCAGGACTGTCCCATTTTCCTTTGTGAGGTAGTAATACCCATTATCATGGGCCTCTCTGATGATGTAGCGTCCTTCCTACTTTGGGGCAAATTTGGAGGGTCCTAGGAGGTTTCTTCTTACAAGTTCTGCTGCCCTTAGCACCAGCTGCCTTTTAGTGAAAGCCCTTGGGTGTATTGTCTGTGCATATGCCTTAGTCATCCTTTGCTGGTACCTCTGGCTTCTCCTCCTGGCCAGTTCTCTTTCTTCCTCAACCCCTTCCAGATCTGCCAATCTCCTTTCATTGTTTGTGTCCTCAGTGTCTTCCTGGTTTTCTTCAAGTACTACTCTTGGTGTAGGGACAACTAATTCCACAGGACTGATGACTTCTGTCCTATAGACTAGAGAGAATGGTGAGAATCCCGTCGCTGTCTTTATGGAGCTCCTGCATGCTCAGTGTACATCCGTCAAGTGATCACTCCATTTTCCCCTATACTCATGTTTCATTTTTTTAAGGATCATCAGTATCACCCTATTAGTGGCTTCGGCCTGGTCATTTCCTTGCGGGTAGTATGGTGTAGACCTTCCATGCTTGATGTAGTATGCCTCCGCTAGGTTCTTCACGTCTTTGTTTATAAACGGGACCCCATTGTCACTGGTCAGTCTTCTAGGGATGCCGAATCTTGTAATGATGTGCTCTCGAATAAATTTCGTCACGGCTGCTCTAGTGGCCTTTTTCAAAGGCACAACTTCTACCCATTCCTAAAATACTTGGTGGCTGCTAGGATCCATATGTAGCCGTTAGAAGGAGGGTTTATAGGTCGTATGAGATCAAGCCCCCAAGTGTGGAATGGCCATGGTGTTGTCATATCCTGTAGCGCATTTGGGTGAGTATGAATTGCATCCCCAAGCACTTGACAGGTATGGCATGTTCTGACCAGTTCCTCGGAGTCCCTTTTCATTGTTGGCCAATAGTACCCTAATAGTAGCAACTGCTTGTAGAGTCTTGTTTTCCTTGGGTGACTTCCACAATCACCGGAATGGGCTTCCCTGATTGCCTCTTTGGCTTCCCTTGTCCCCAGGCATCTTACAGGATCCCCACTGTACCCCTTTTGAACAGGATCCTGTTTTGTAAAAAGTACCTGACCACAAGTTTCTTGAGCTGGTGGGCTAATGTCCTATCAGTTGGTAGGGTCCCTTGAGCCAAGTACTCTATGAATGGAGTTCTCCAATTTTCTGCAACAAATACAGTGTAGCTTTCTTCCTTGTTCGTCGAAAGTTGACATCTTTGGCACTTCTCCTATATAGTTGCTGCCTTTTTGTTCATGCTTGGCCAGTAGTACCCCATGCGTTGCATCTTTCTATATAGACTGATCCTTTCTACAACCCCACAAGCTTGGCTATGCAGTTCTTCCAACCTTAGCTTTCCTTCCTTCTCGTTGATACATCTGGATAAGATCCCTCTGGGCAGTCTCCTGTTTAGTTCCCCTTCTATCGTGGTGTAGTCCCTCGGCTCTTTGATACTTCCTCTAGATCCTTTTTCCGTGACTTCACTCCTCCAATCCTGCTGTTTGGGCTCTCCAAGGAATATCCTTTCGAGGATCCTTATGATGGAATGTTCCTGCTTCCCTATTTTTACCAGAGCGTCCCTTCCTTTGGGTGGCTAGTGCATCAGCAAACTTGTTCTCACTTCTCTGGGTGCACTCCACAATAAAGGTCCAGAATTCCTGCTCCAGCCTCTGCACCCAAGTCCTGTAGGCTGCCAAAATTTGCTCTTTTATTGCAAAGTCACCCTTCACTTGGGAGACCACAAAATTGGAGTCTCCCATAACTCTCATATGCTTCACCCCTATGCTAAGTGCTATGGCTAACCCAGTCAAGTATGCATCGTATTTGGCTACATTATTAGAATAGGAAAACCCAAGATTGAATGATACAGGTGTGGTATCCCCATCTTCACAGCTTAGTACAACTCCCAATCCATTTGAAGTTGTTGTCGCTGACCCATCGATTTTCATTGTCCATTTCTTTCCTGGGATCTTTGCCACTGCTACTTCCCCCGGAATCTCTTCGCTTAGTGAGCTCTCTTTCTATCCTGGGAACTGTGCTAGCAAATCTGCTATGGTTTGGCTTTTGACAGGTTTAGGGGTCTTGAGGCCTACGTCGTATTGAGAGAGCAGGCCTAGCCACTGTGCTATCCTCCCTGTTAGGAGGGGCTGATGTAGTAGTTCTTTTATGGGGTGGGACTTAGTCACCAGAAGGATCTGGTAAGCTGAGAAATATCGTTTCAGCCTTTGGGATGCGTAGATAACCACTAGACAGGCTCTCTTTATCCTAGGGTACTTGGTCTCAAAGTCCTTAAGTGTCCAGCTTACATAGTAAATAGGTTTCTCATTCCCATCATCATCTTCCTGTGTAAGCAGGGCTCCTATCGCTTGGGAATTTGACGCTAAATACAGCAGTAGGGGTCGCCCACATACTGGTGCTTGAAGGGTGGGAAGATGATTCATAATATGTTGGATCCTTTAGAAGGCTTCCTGTTGCTCCATTCCCCAGGTGAACTCAGTCCCCTTTCTCAACAGTTTAGATAAACCATTTGTGACAGAGGCCAGTTCTGACACAAACCTCCTAATGTAGGAAACCTTCCCTAAGAAGCTTTTGAGTTCTCTTACAATTGTGGGCATTTTCATTGTTGCAATGGCTGTGGCTTTGGCTGGATCCACACTTATACCTCTGTGATGTACTAGGAACCCAAGAAACTTTCCAACAGACACCCCAAAGGCACAGTTCATGGGGTTTATGCACAACTTGTACTTCCTGCACCTTTCAAAGACTTGTTCAAGTATCTGGAAGTGTCCCACCCTAGTTTTTGACTTTACCACAATATCGTTTACATAGTCTTCCATCTCTTTATGCATCATGTCATGGAAGATAGCTGTCATGGTTCGCTGGTAGGTGGCTCCTGTATTTTTGAGGCCAAAGGGCATTATAGTGTAATAGAAATTCCCAATTGGAGTCCTGAATGCCGTCTTTTCAGCATCTTTGGCAGCCATGCAGATTTGGTTATACCCACTATACCTATCATTGAACGAAAACATAGAACTTCCTGCGGCTGAATTTACCAAGAGGTCAATATTAAGCAAGGAGAGCTCGTCTTTTGGGCACGACTTATTCAGATTGCGAAAGTCCATACAACAACGGATTTGGCCATTCTTTTTCTTCACAGGTACTATGTTGGAAAGCCATTTGGGGTGTTGGATGGGCTTGATAAAACCAGCTGCTAGCAGCTTCTTGACTTCTTGGGTTATCTGAGCTTCTATATCAGTGTGAAAGACCCTGGCTGGCTGGACCACTGGCTTGACTCCCGGGTCTATATTGAGAGAATGGACCACTAGCCCTGGATCCAGACCAGGCATCTCATCATAGGTCCATGCGAATACATCCATGTATATTTTGAGTAAGGTTATTAATTGCACTTTTTCTTGTGCTGTCAATTGACTACTGATGAAAACGGGCTTCTAGGATCCTAGTTCAGCCCCCAAGTTTATTTCTTTTAATTCTTCCTCAGGTTGAATTTGTTCCCCCTTAACTAGTTCCTCTGGGATTTCTTTTTGAGCCATCATACAATCTGGTGGTTCGAGACCCTCCTGCATGACGCATTTAGGCCCTGCGCACCTTCGCAGACGATAAATTAACCTTCTGTTGAGTTCTCGCACTACAACACATTCCCGGGATCCTGAGGTGCTGGGCTCCCTCTTTTTCCTTTTTCTTTCTAAGAGATTTCTCAGGTCATGGGTACCCTCTTCTTCTTCTTCTTCCAAGATAGGTTCCCCTAGGGTCGTCGACGTGGGGCTTTCATCATCTTGTTCTAGCTCATCATAGAACATTGTTTCCACAAAGTTTTCTTCTTCTTGACTGAAAAGGGTATGGTTGGCAGGGATCCTTATAGGCCTCCTATTCAACCTCTCTTTAACACATTGATGGTACATGGATCGAATAAGGCGATGCTTATGGAGCCTTGGGCGTCCCAACAGTACACGGTAGGAAACTTCTGAATTGATCACATGAAATCTTATTAGGGGCATTCTTGGTCCCACTCTTAAGGCCAACTGCACATATCCTTTAGTTAATTCTGCTAATTCTCCAAATCCTGTTATCTCCATGGGAGCCCCTAGGATCCTCCTGCCAGTCAGGCCCACAGCTTCCAGGGTACTCAGGGCTATGAGGTTGAGTGACGCCTCTGTGTCTGCTAATGCTCTTCGGACTTGGACACCATTTATGGTGGCCATTAGATAAAGGGGTCTTCGGTGGTCTGGATGCTCAACTTCCATGTCCTCATCGGTGAAGGTTATTGCATTAATTGTCTCTAGGTAATCTTGACTAGCATGAGATTCAGCTGTGAAGCATTCCATTCCTGAATCTGCTGCTATACTCATGAGGGACTCTGTAGCCACCCTTCTTACTTCTGGCCCAAATCACAACTGGTTGAATAGTGACCTAAACTTAAGGTTCTTCTGGAGAGTCCTGATTGTGCTTGGGTGGAATGATCCTTCAGATTCTTCTGTTTCTGCTAGGTTCCCATGGATCACCACAGCGACCACCCCCTTCCCTTTGTGGTTCGGCAAGGGGTTCCTTTGCACTTCGGGTTCCTTCTAAGTGAGCTCCAGGGTTCCTTCGCTTAGCTTTTTGTGAAAAAGCCTACGGAGGGTCCAGCAATCCTTGGTGGAGTGCTTGACATAGTTGTGAATCCTGCAAAACAGAGGATTCTTCCTTTCTTCCTCGGTTGGTGGCCTGGACACGGTAAATGGCCTAACAATTCCATTCCCAATCTATTTGTCCAAGACATGGTTCAACTCCTCTGTGGTGCATGGGATCACTAGTGGTTCCTCGAACACTTTCTCGTCAGGCCTTTTCCTTTTCTCTCCTACTAATGCTGTCATGGCCTGGGGTACCGGCATCCTCTTTGTCCTCATAGTTTGTGCCGTCCTTTTAGTTCTCTGTAATAGGTCGGCAAATTGAGTGATGCATAGGTTTTCGAGGTTGTGCTTGTAATCAAAGAGCATGTTGGATATGCAGGTCTCCACGAGCTCCTTTTCTTCATGGTCTCCATAACAATCTAGGGAAACATCTTCAAATCTTTTGATGAACTGGACCGGGTCCTCTCCAGGCCTTTGCCTTACCATTTGAAGGCTTTGGAAGGTGACCTTGTCCTCACCGGGGTAATACTTTGCACAAAACCTCTCCATCATTTCGTCCCAGGTCTTGATGGACCCAGGCCTCAGCGTGGTGTACCAAGTGTACTTTGTCCACTAGGGACTTAGCAAATACCCTCAGACACAGTTCCCTGTCTCTTGCGTGGGGGCCCATAGTGTGAATAAATCTACTCATGTGTTCCATAGCACTTCCATTCCTTCCATCAAAAGGGTGGAACTTCGGGGGTTCATATCCTTTGGGATATGGCTTGCCAAGGAGCTATGGTGGGAATGGGGGATCCCAAGAAAATTGCTTGGGGGTCCCCGAGAGTTTTTCTCTTTCTTGTTCCAAAAGGGCATTAACATCTGCCAGTGTTAAGTACTGGGGGTTGCCACCCCCTCCTACTGCTGACCCTCCTTCTAGTCGGGCTCTGTCCTGGTTAACCATAGGGGGAACATTGTCCCTGATTTCTTGTGTCCTGCCCTCTTTGAGGAGGCGAATTTCTTGCTGCAGATCTTTCAACATTTCTGCCATTTGAGCCACTGGGTCTATCTCTTGCCTTGCGCACCTTGGCCATGATACCACTTCCTGTTCTACCAGAGGTACCTCGTCCCTCTGTCTAGAGGCTACTTAATTTTCTCTTACGGGCTCAGAGGCCGCAGGTGGCACATTGGTACCTTTGCTATTTCTTGGTTTTGGAGCCATGCTCTACGAAGGGACTGCTTCTTCCCTTTCCTTTTTCCCAGTCCCTAGTGGAGTCGCCAAAATGTGATGGTCAATTTTTTTTTTTCTTGATAGTGCCTAGGCTCGAGCTTAAGTAAGGACCCCGGGCCCTTTTGTTGTAGTTTGAAGGGACTAGGCTTGGTTCACTGCAGCTAAATGGGCTGTTTACAAAACCAAGTGGTGCACATGGCAAGATTCCTACAATACGTATACACTAGCAAGCGAGAATATATATATATATATATATATATTGAACAACAAAAAGACAGCAAAGGAAGGTAATGTAATAAAGAAACACAAAAATTATTGTTAGGGATCCTTAAATTAATAAGAAATACTTCGTTAACTTTCTTAATTATGGATTACAATGTGCTCACTAAGACGTAATACAAGGTCCAAATAAGCTCAAAAATTACAAAGTTAGATGGCTATCTAAGCCTCTAAAACTTACAAAGTTTGGATCCTTTTAAATCTAAGTATGTGCCATAGTGGCTGTTTCTAGGATACCGGGCGATCTTTCCTTACTTTCTTTGAGTTTTGACAGAGTTCTCTCAATGATTCTATTATGATTCCACTATTGCTGAATGCTGTTTCAATGTTGGCTGCTTCTCCCTTTTATAGTGTCGCTCTAGGGTTTTGGGGTACCACTGATTCCCCCCCTAGGCTCCTTGGGTACCAGAGCTTCTGTTGTTTCAGCCTTTCTAACGACTGATTCTTTCCTTGTTTCTCATAGTTTCCCTCTTTTGGCACTGTTTTTCCTAAAAGCTTCTTGCTGACTTTCCATTCTAGGGCGTCCTTGGAGAGCCGACCTTCAATCTCTCTTCCTTTAATGCTCCTAGGCTTTTACGTTTTCAAACTTAGCTTTTGGCCGCCCTTCCTTTTTGTCATTTTTCCTAAGGGAGCCGAATCTTTCCCTACCAAGTCGAAGGTTTTCCCAGCCATTTCCCCTTATGGTTCATCTTTTTAGGTTCCTTAAGGTACTAGCCTTTTGCTCATGAGTTGTTGCTTTTCAAGCTCTCTGGTTCTTTGCTGCATCACTAAGTATTTGAGAAGGACATATCTGGCCTTTGTTTCTTGTGCTTTTTGTTTCCCCATTTTGAGTTGTCTTTATCCTACTTTGACTGTACTGCACGTCCTAGGGGTTCTGGCCCTTTGGTAGTCTCTGGGATCCCGACCCAGTTCTTTCTATTGGACTCTCTTTGGTCCTCTGATCTTTGGCAGGCTAGCCCTTTTCCTTTCTTCCCTTTGTTTCATGGGCTCTAAAACCTCCCATTTCATGGATTTTGAGCTTTAAATCTTTTGGGCCTGCCATCCCTTTCTTTGGTGAGTTCAACCCCTTCTCAATTTTACTTCCCATGGAGTTGGCCTAGTGTGCTATTTCTTTTGGGCCTTGTGTTATGATTTTTTGAACCTCAATATACTCAAATTTACATGGACTGATGTGGGTGATTTTTAGAGTTAGATGTGCAAAATTTACTTCTTATACTGTTATACATGGACAGATAGACTAATATGAGTGCTCTAATTATCACAATTTTAATGCGATAGATTGTGAGTGGTTGTCTCTTATTTTTACATGACCTCACCATTTACTTCACTAATTGCAACTTGCCGTATCGAAGTTGTCCTAAATTTTCTCGTGTAGTTATTAAAAATGAGTAATACTATGTTTACAATATTTGTATAACAAATCTTAAATAATAAGATGTTACTAATTGTTATGGTGAGAAAAAAAAAAGAAAGATTTCAATGGTGAACTTAAATTGGAGAAGAGAAAAATATTATGAAAGAAATAACACTATAAGAAAAATATTTTTTTCAAAAATTTTATAAATTATTAATATAACAAATTTACATTGGTTATCGTTTAGGCTCATCGCTAGTCTAGTATCAACTTTTCAATAAGGCCGTTTGACTTTCGTTCAGCTAAAATTACTCATTAAAAGAGGTCATTGATGCTAATTTTTGTTACACAGATCTCCAGGTTTGGATGCGGATTCACAGCCAACTGCGGGGTCAGTGACTCATTGTACACTTACGAGTGATTGAACAGGCAAAATCTGTTAGGTAAGGCGAAAGTGGAACGGCCCCAGATATTGCGAGAGACGTTATGAAAGGTTCTCTCGACTATTATTTTTCTTATTGGTAGGTTTATTGGCCGACAGAAGTGACAACTTTGAGTGCTAGAAACTTCACTTTTTTTTTTTCTTTTTTTCTTTTTTTTCGGAAGAAATGAGTGCTAGTAGCTTTATCACTTTTATTCCACGTTCTCAATTTTTCTCTACAAATTACTCCCTAAATTTTCTATATATATATTTTTTTCGTTCCTTTAGTTTCTAATTTTATATTAGTACCAAAGTTATATTTGTTTTTAATGTGATTCCTTGGACAATTGGCAAAATATTGTTAATGTCAAAAGCACAAAAGAAGGTCATATTTTCATTTTACATTATTTGATTTAGTTTTCTAACTTTTTTGTCACTGAGTTGAATGAATTATTTTTAATAAATGGATAACATGATGATATGCAACCTGATGAGATCTGATGAACATGTATGTGGGGAATGGACCATGATCATGGTATGAGTATTTGCATAATGATTTTGGATGTGTGATGAACACGCTTAACATTTTTTAGTATTAAAATTTCCATTGATGCATGATATGATTGAATGTACATCTGTCAAATGGGTTTGAGTTAAAAATAAGTTATTCTAAATGTGTTGAAAGGGGGTCGGGTTGATTGGATTAACTGATTAAGAGCTGACCTGTATTTTTTCACAAAAAAAGAAAAAGAAAAAAGAAATACTAAATGTAAAAATTAACAAAATACTTAAACACAAAAGTTAAATACTAAATGTAAAGTGAAGCTTCCTTTTTTCTTTCTCTTTCTCCTTTTCTCTTTTATTTCTTTATTTTCTTCTTCACACTGCACTGATTTCTTTGCTCTCAGCTTCTTCTCTTTCTTCTTTTCTCTTTTCTTTCTTTCTTTCTGCTTCACTCTGGTTTCTTCTCTAATTTTCTTATTCTTCTTATTCTTTCTTTCTTTCTTCACGCGGTAATGGCAGTCACATTGGTTTCTTCTCTCAATTTCTTATTCTTCTTCGCCTTTCTTTCTTTTTTCTTCATGTAGTGATGGCGAAGATGGTGGAGGCCCAATAACAATATTAGAGCTTCGATTTTGGATGTGATTTGCATTTTAATTGGGTTGAGATGTCCTTTCTGGGCTTGGAATTTGATGTTTAGCGTTTGTGGATTTTATGGGATAATTTGTTTTGATATTTTATTTTATTTTATAATAGGAGAAATATGGATTGCCTGAAAAACACTTTGGCTACCTATGGTTTAAAATTAACAATTTATCCATCTGATGTTAGCTCCAATTATCTTCTGTTACTCACATCTGTTAAACATAGGGGTAAATCTGTATTTTTATTATCATTTTATGTTTTTCTCTTCTCAAAACATAAAAACTAAAAAATTAAGAGAAAAGTAGATCTAAAAACTAAATTTTGTAAAAATTAAAACTTAACTTTTACATCTTTTCATGAATCAACTTTTAAATTTTCTATTTTAACACATTAAAAATTAAAATTATGTGTATCCTCACCAGAACCAAAGAATGGAAAAAAAAAAAAAAAAATCAATTAGGTATACCAGGTCTTACTCTAAGAAGCACCACGGCCTAAGAGCATCCCCAACTCAAATCTCAATCTCATCCTATTTTATCATTATAAAAAGTTACTTTATCAATTATACAATATAATTTATAATTCTCCAACATCCCAACTTTTATATCTTAATTCTACTCATTAAAATAATATTTCTACATAATAAAATAATAATCTCACAATTACCATTATTCAATACAACACATTATTTATACATTATTTATTCTTTCTCTCTCTTTCTTTTTGTTCAAGAAAAACAATTATCACCACCGCTGCACACTACCACCACCACCACTAGCAACCCAACCTATAATCTATCGTCAACACCAATAATAAAAAAAAAAAAAAACCCAAAGATCAGGTACGCGCATCAACACCACAACCACCACCCTTTCCGCCCATCAACACTACACAAAAAAAAAAAAAAAAAAAAACAAAAAACACAGCAACCCACGGATCAAGGTGAGGGAGATCAAGTACGCGCCTTTAGCGCGAACCCACGAAGCAAGTGATGTCGACGTCGGAGGAGGAGATCAGGTGTTGCCGGACTTGCTGAAGAGGACGACGACATCAGAGGAGGAGAGAATGTCGATGTCGCCGTGGAGGGCGTCGACGGGGGCGAGGAAGGCGGAGCGGATGCTGAGGGAGACGAGGGTTTGGGAGATCTTGTTGGCGACGAAGCTGGACTTGCTGATGCCGAAGAAGAAGATGGTGCCAGAGGAGGAGAGGAGGGTGCGAGTGAAGGCTAAGTTTTGCGGGAGGGAGAGGTTTTGATTCTTTAGATGATGAGGTGGCTTTGTTAAGAAGAATCAGAGATCAAGAAGAAGAGAGTAGAAAGAAAGAGTGAGAAGGAAGAGAGAGAAAAGAAAGAGGAAAATGAGAGAGGAGAGAGAAATTCGCGGGTTAAAATGAGAGAGGAGAGAGAAATGTGAGTATTAAAAAAAATATTTTTTTTTTTAGAATTCAACTACAGTACCATCTTACATTTGAGATGGTATTGTAGCTCAATCTCAAATTTGAGATTGGCATATGGCATATGACCTGCAGGTTGTTGAGCATTATTTGGGCCTTTATACCAAATGCACTTTGCATTTGGCATATAAGAGGCCTAATGCTGATGCTTTAAGCTAAATTCACAGAAAGAATTCATCTAGACGAACCCAGTTCTTTCCTTCAAGCTAACAATAGAAAGAGGATGATGTGCAACCTGCAATCCCAGACATGAGTGCATAAACAAAGCTCCTCGGTTGTATGGATAAAATACACCAACCAACGCAAGCATAAAAATGAAGACAGTGCTAGAAATACAAACAAAGAATGAAGAGGGCATTTAGGATAGTGATGTGATAAACTAAGCTTCATGAATCTAAACAAAATATAAAAATAAAAAGATCCTTATAGAGTGAACAATTAGTTGCCAAAACCAAGGGCAACAGCAAATAAGGATTTGTACTTTAGGAACCGGAAAACATCACCATAAAGATGCATAATTTCAATTTTTAATGTGTTAAAATAGAAAATTTAAAAGTTGATACATGAAAAGAAGATGTAAAAATAAGGTTTTAATTTTTACAAAACCTAACTTTTAGATCTTCTTTTCCCTTGATTTTTTAGTTTTTTATGTTTTGAGAGGAGAGAGACATAAAAGGGTAACAAAAATACAAATTTACCCCTGTTTTTAACAGAGGTGGGTAACAGAAGACAAACGGAGCTAACCTCAGGTGGATAAAGTGTTAATTTTTAAACCACAGGTAGGCAAAGTGTTTTTTGGGCAAATCACAGGTGGGCAAAGTGTAATTTCCCCTTTTTAATAATTTGTTTTGGCATTGGAGGTTTTAATGCTGTGAGTGGATCTGCAATGGTGAATGGGTTTGATTTTTTGTGATTTGTGCGGTGGTGGATGGAAAACAATGGCGGTGGATGAAAAACAATGGCGGTGGGTTGGGTGGGTTTGTTGGTTGTTGGTGGTGGTAGGAGGCGGGAGATGTGGGATGCGGAAGCGTTAAGAAGCAGAACATATCTACTTCTAGAAAACAAAAAACAAAACATGTTTACTTTTGAAAATAACTTTAAATTCATGAGGGTTCCTTAAATCCACAAGGGTCCTTGAACCCACAAGGAGAAAATGTCTGAAATCCACTAGAAAATAGAAAGATAGAACTTTAAATTTTATTGATTAAATAATTGTTAAAAAAAAAAAACGTTTATAGACTTAGGGGTCTATTTAAGGGCTCGGTAAAATTTAACAAACAAGAAAATATATTATAAAATAACTCCTAATTAATACTTAACTATAACATGAACCAAATTTGACCTAAAAAGAATTAAAAGCACCTAAAAATGAGGAAATAATAAACCTAAACCTAAAATAACGAAAATTACAAATTAAATACCAAAATTAATAAATCACAATAATTAAATAATAAATTATGTCCTACATCAGATCTCTCCACTTGAAACAAACTCGCACTTGAGTTCATCTTTGAAATCTGAAATTTTCCGCTCCAAATAAACAAATACTTTGAATGCTTGAGCCCTTTGATTTTCTTTCCATATTTGCAACTCATCAATGGAAAAAGCAAATCAACTTGAATTTCTTTTTCCTTAGTCTTCATGTAATTGTAGAAAGTTACCAAATAAGAACTGACAATTGAATCAAATCTATAAACCCTAATAAAATTAATAAATTTCGTTGTATCTCTTACAACCAAAATAAATGGAGCTTGAACATTGCAATCATCTAAATTGACTTCATCAATATGGTTGACAACTTCGTTTATAATATCTTCTTTAATGGTCTCTATTATCTCGACCTCTAGATCTTTCTCTATAATAGGGTCTTTATTAATCTTCTCTACAATCTTTATTTTAGGTTCTTCTTCTATAATAAGATTTTCATGAACTTCCTCGTAAACTTCTATATTTTCTTTAAGAAAAATGTGTTGTTTAGAACACAATACTTCTCTTAATGGTGGAATATATGGTTTTCCAAAATAATTCAAGTGTGAATTTCTTGGGCAAAAATAATCTTGATTGGTATACGACAAAAGTTCATCATGATTCAAAGGATAAAATTTGATAGCAAGCACTTTTTTCATCCTTGTCCATGAACGAATTTTGTCTTTACCTTGTCGGATTTTATCAGTCTATATTTGTTCCCACCAATGTAAGGCACACTCTCTAAGTTTATACAAAACAAGTTTGACTTTTCTCTCATCACGAATATTCTCCTAGTTAAATAAATCATCTCAATCAAGTAACCAACCAAGAAAATTTACTTTATAAAAATAACCATTAAAACTTGCAATTCTCTTATAAGGCCTATATGAAATTTGCTTACCAACAGGTTGCCCATGAGTTATGTTTCCGCGACAGTTATCCCTATTGTTTCCATGCTCCAACAACGGCATCCTAGCAAAGATATTTGTGAGTGCTAGCTGTACGTTACGTAATACTTACTAAGTTTTCTTTCACCGAAATTGCTACCATCTCATACATTAGCCACCAGACCAGGATAAGTTAAGGCTTTAATACTATCTGATGCGGGATGCAGAAGTGTCAAGAAGTAGAACACGTATATTTATAGAAAACAAGAAACAAAACACGTTTGCTTCTGAAAATAACCTTGAATCCACGAGGATTCAATGAATCTGCAAGGAGAAAGGGTTTGGAATCCACCAGAAAATAGAGAGACAAAAGTCTAAATTTTATTGATTGAATATTTGTTTTCAAAAAATATTTACAAACTTAAAGGTCTATTTAAAAACTCCGTAAAACTTGACAAACAATAAATTATATTCTAATTAACTCCTAATTAATGCCTAACTATAACAGGAACCAAATTTGACATAAAAAGCACCTAAAAATAAGGAAATAATAACCCTAAACCTAAAATAACGAAAATTACAAATTAATATCAAAATTAATAAATTATAATAATTAAATAGTAAATTGTGTGCTGCATCAGTGAGGGTGGCTGGGTTTCTTTTATTATTTATTTTTTTATTTGGGTCTTGGGTTTGGCTTCTTCGGCTCCTAAAGGCTCACTCTTAATTGGAGAGTGCATGTTCACGTAGGTAAGGAGGGAGGACCGTTTTGACCCAATCAGGCTCCACCATTTTGCGATAAAGTTGAGTTTTGCAAAGTGAAAATTGAAGCCAAACAAACTGGGAGTGAGTTAAAGATAAAAATAGATAATAAGATATGAGATATGAATTAGAGTTTTAAGTTATAAGAACTAAGTTATGAGAACTGAGATTGAGTGATGCTTCAAACCAAACACCCTCTAAGTGTCCATAATTTGGTGGCATTCTTGGGTGACAGCAACACATTCCCTTAACTCTTGTCCTCTTAGATACCAACTTTGTTCTGCACAGACAAAGGGAAAAAGATGTTGGTTCACTTGTAGTAGATGAGACTGACAATGACAATGATCTTATGAGTTTTATTGTAAAAGTTTGGGGTTTAGAATTAGAACAATACTCTAAGCCTTTTATCATGCTAAAGGATGAAGAGATGTTTCAATATAAGTTAACTGATATTCTTAAATTTTGGGGTATAGACTAATGCTCTCACGTGTAGGTGTAACCGTGTGTGTGTGTGTGGTGTGGAGAAACTTGGGTAGGTCCTTCCCCTTCCGCTAAAGTGGAGTGTTCCATTGACCAACACAATTGTTTATAAAACCACAAAATGTCTCTTTCCTTTTCTACGTGTATTCATGCTATTTTAATAACTTCACCCTTATTTAAAAAGATATTTTAGGAGTTAATTTCTTCTGAACTCCTTAATGATTTTGAGTAGTAACCCCATGGCATTATTCTCCATGCGGAGGTGAACCCAACCCAACTCGGGCTCACCTAAAAGGACGTAAGGGTCCTACTTTTATTTTGGCTCAAAGATAACCACCCAAACACAAGGCAACACCATTTTTCTCACAAAGTACGCTTAGAGGCACAAAAAGATCATTTTCTTTAAGATAATATTGCCCCTCTTGATTGTGTTTTCTAGTTTGCAAACTCATCTAAAATTACACAAATAGCAAATCATCTAAAATTCTACAAAACGAAATTTGGAGAATTCTATGAATTAATCTTTATTGTGTGCAAGATAAAAAAGAAAAGAAAAAAAGAATTTGAATGTTTATTTACAAACGATGAAGATACCAATGAAAATGCACATTTGAAAGATCACTTGTTAAGAGACATAGCCTTTAAAATGTTGTTAAGATCGTTAACTACTTGTATAGAACATAAAAATTCACTTTTCCTTATTTTTTTAGCAAAATTTTACAGATAACTACCTTTTTGTCACAATTTTGCTTGAACAAAATATATCCTGCTTGAGTGAAATATACAATGAATTTTCTTTTTTTGCTCCTGTGAAGTTTTCATCAAACAGTTTAAAATCAAGCAGAAAAGTTCGTTCCTCCCGCAACTATCACTTGCTCATGCGAACCAATTATTCACTTGAGCGAAACTAAATTTAGCTCAAGCAAAATTCTTAAGTCAGGTCCACTTTCTTAAAACGTTGTTCATTCTTCTAATCCAAGAAAATTCTCATAAACTACAAAACTTGTGCAATTACTAAATTGGTCTAGGTTTTCTAATTTGTTGCAATTACTATTATACATCAACTTGTGCAAGTGGAAAGCTTAAGAAATAAAACACATTTTCCTCAAGATAATTACTCTTGAATTTACATAGAGAGTTCCTTAAATCCACAAAGAAAACTCTAGAATCCACCATAAAATAAAAGAGAAATATATTTGCAATTTTATTAATGAGAAAACTACATTACCTTGGAGGCTAAAATGTATTTAAATAGAAAAAGAACTCCTAGGATTGCTAGGTCAAGGTGGCCCTTAGAAAATCCTAAAGCACTCCTAGAACAACTAGAAAACCCTAATTCGTGTGTTAAGCATGAAATTTGGCTAGAAAATAGGAAAAATTACCAAAAAATAAAAAAATAAAAAATTACAAAATCAAATCCTATTGTCTATGAAAGACCTCCCAAAACAAATGGGAACTAATTTTGACTTTTAAATTGAAAGTTATAACAAGAGGTAAAATTACCATAAATAACAAAAACTACTAATTAAAGGCCTAAATGAAGGAGTTTGCTTGAAAAGAGAGGTAAGTCATCATTGTTGGGTAATGAATTTTAATCCTCATGACAATTCTCTTCAGGACACCAAATTTCACATGATTCTGTCATCGACATTGGTGATCTCTTTTTGAACTTTGCTACTTCCTAAATTTCTTGCGTGTTGACTTCTGATGATCTCTCTATTCAAAGAAAGTCTATGTTGTCCGTACTAAATCAATTTGGCTTCGTTTTTTATAACTCTACCCTTAAAAATCTTATGAAAAGACAAGGTGTTATATAGGGTAACCCAAATTATTCCATCTTACTTTAGCTTTTGGCCATACATTCCTCAGAATTTCAGAAACAGTGAAAACCTAGACCAACCCAGCCTTTTGAACCTCGAAAGCATAATTCCTAGACCGAGCTTGATTAAATTTCTTAAGCTCAACCATGAGGAATTTCAACTTCGTATAAAACTTACTGGCACAGCTGAAACTTCTCTCTTACAAACAGCTTGCACAATTTCCATAAACCTGAGTTGATCAATCCCCCCAAAAAAGAAAGGAAAAAAAAAAGGTGAAGGCTTAGGACTGGTCAACGTATTAGTGAAACCCTGAACAATGCAGTATTCATAGGCGAGTGGAAAGATATACCCGGAGGCATAAACTCCATAGTCGCACAACTAAAATCACTCAGCTAATTACTTTAAATTAAATAAAACTCTATTCAATTTCCTTGCAGGAAATTGCTTTTCCACCCTTCTATTACACCATGTGAAAAACCAACCCATGTGAGGATTTTCAAGCAACTCAGCATTGTAACTTATGACCTTCTCCAAACTATCATGACCTTCTCCACCAAACATCTCACTAACATGAATGACATAATTAAAATTCACTGTTACCACTTACCAGTTAAGGTTCACCTACAGAAACTTGACTTTTAAATCAACCAAATCAGTCCATAACTTCTTTCTCAACACCCCAACATTAGCAAAATACACCATAGACAAATAAAACTCAACTTTACCCACCCCATAGCAAATATAATAGTTAATAAGCTTAGCTGATTTAAACAACACATTTGCTCTAAAATAATTTCCCTTCTAACAAAGGCAAATCCTGCGAAGCTCATGGTGAATATAGTTTTCCTTAAAACACCATCCAGGAAACACAAATTCTTTTACTTTGGTAGTATTAAACACTTTCAACACAGTCTACAGTTTATATAGCAGAATCAATGAAAAATAAATCAATATGTTAAACCTCCCTATGCTTCAATAGGTCACTTAAGCCCATCAAATTCTACACGAGAAATTACACTAATAGAGAGAAGGTATCTCTTACACCTGTTTCATGTGACACATATGGATCCCAAATTATGCTTCAACAAGTCATTTAAGCCCCTTAGATTCTACATGAAAAGCTACATTGATAGGAAGAAGGAATCTCTTGCACCGATCTCACAGGACGCACATGAGAATTTTGCATTGATAGGAGATTGAAAAAATTTATCCCTCAACCCCCCACTGCTAGCTAACAGCAGCTACGACCTGATCACCCTTTCTTATTCTTCCTTATGAGTTTATTTCCATTAACCACATTAGCATCAATAAATTATATCAAAGTGACACTATCTTCTGCATTAGAAGTCTCATGTTGCACAGACACCACCTGTTGCTGAGTAACCATTTCCTATACTTGATCCTCATCAACAGCAGTCTCCAAATCTACATCATCTTCTTCATTCCACTCATTCAGAAGGAAAATTCGACACATTTTCCAAACAACTATTACGATCCTTCACTCTTTAAGGACTATTAACATAGAAGTTTGAAATTCTCTCCGGCCCTTTCAAAACTACTAAAATTTTTCCCATCTTCAAAATTTTATAATGTCTTTCCAACGATAAATCTTGACCACTCGTGAAGTACCCTTCTAATGTACTCCCTACCTCTGAACGCCGTCCTTACCTTTAGGAATCACATTCACCATTTTAGAACTTTGAGCTTTGATCCACCTCCACATAGATCCTGGCATATCCCCTCTTAATTGCTTCTCAATTTCTGCATCAAAGTTGAGGGGCTTGCCTATAGGCTATCACTGCGTATGTAGCTCAAAGACTTCGGCTCCCAACATTCGACCACCATGTGACGAGAAATTCACAAAAATTGGCCCTAGTTTAGGGAAAACATTTTTCACCTTAAAAAAAATGTTGACATGGTTTGTTTTGAGTCCAACTGTCCAAATAAAAGTGATTTTGCTCTTATCATAGCAAATCATATAAACTGTAGTGAAGAGTATTGTGTCTAGCATTACTTGATTGGCACTTAGATAAGGCAGGGGAAATTAAGTTACATACAGGTGCATCCATCTTCTCCAAATCAAGCCTTAATTTGCTATTGACATGCCACATTCTAGTGTCTTAAGATTTGATCAAAAGCTTGAGAATTCAAGAATTTAAACAAGAACAATTCATTCGTAGTATTCTTGAGAGTAAATTTTAGTGGTAGGTTTAGGTGAAAGTGATTTTGCTTTAATCAAAACAAGTCATATTAGTTGTTTTGAAAAATGTTATGTCTACCATTACTTGATTGACACTTGGATAAGATAAGGGAAATTAAGCTACAAATGGGGTGTCCATCTTCTCAAAATTAAGCTTTTGTTAATTGACATGCCACGTTTGATAGTCTAAGACTTGATCAAAAGCTTGAGAATTTGATAATTTGAATAAGAAAAATTCATTCGAAGTATTTTTAGTAGTAAATTTTGGTGGCGGGTTTAGTTAAAAGTGATTTTGCTCTAATCAAAACAAGTCATCAGTTGTGAAAAACTGTATTTGACAATTGACACTTAGATAAGATAGGGGAAATTAAGTTACAAATGGGGCATCCATCTTCTCAAAATTAAGCGTTTGTTAATTGACATGCCACATTCTAGAGTCTAAGACTTGATCACAAGCTTGAGAATTCGACAAGTTAAACAAGAATAATCCATTAGTAGTAGTAAAATCTTCCACCACTAAAAGGATTGTTTTTTTGCTAATGCTAATGGCCCGACGATCACTGTACCATCCTTATTCTCTGTTAGAAAGAGATTCAGTGACCCATGGTTGACGGGCTGGGGAAAAAAAATCTTGCAATCCGTGACCTTCCAATGGGCTCAAATAGTTTCTCCTAAGCCTAACTCTAGATTTGACCCATTATCCACATCAGCCACAAAAGTAGCACCTATCGGACAAGCTTGCAATTTACCTCCAACATCAAACCAGACAGAGAATCAGAAAGGAGAGATTTCCGTTTCGTTAGTCTGACTATGATCGGATGGGTAATTCAGGGTAGTCCAAATATGATCGGATGGGTAGTTGAACTGGTGATGTTATAAATAATTGACAAAAACACCATTTTAGTCCCTATATTTTAGAATTACAGTCAATTTAATCTCTACATTTTGATAATAATTAATTTGATCTTTATTATTTTCAATTTGCAATCAATTTGGTTCTTACTGTTAAGTTACTAATAGAAAATGCCTACATAGCAAATAGTGAGCTTTGTTGGCACACTTGACGCTGATGTGGCAACTAAAATAATAATAAAATTTTTTTATTGGCATTACACCTCAACATTTGGATAAAAAAATTTAAGCAAAAATACAAAACTGACCCTCTAACTTTCACCTTTTTTCATTTTAGTCCTCTAACTTTCATTTATGTCAATTCAGTCCTCTAACTTTCAATTTTTGTCAATTCAAGGCTCCGTTAGTAATCTGTTTGGGCTGCCGTTACCTTGTATAAAACGACGCCGTGTCGCACCGGTTTAAGAGAGAGAGACTAAGTTCATCGACGAACCTCACCGGCCGCCCCTGCTCGCCGTGTAAACCACCTCCACCCTCGCTGCTTTGCCTTGACCGTGCTCTGCCTTGCCTCACCATAGCTCCTCCTCGCCTGTCCTCCGCTTCTTTCCCAGCCACTTTGCAGGTATATTTTTGCAGTTGAATGACTAATCTAAACTAAATAAATGGGTCATCTATGTTGCACCCCAACCAACACTTCTTTCATAAATACCTTCACCAAGAATAATGAGTTGGTTGTGTTGTTTTTTTTTTTTTTTTTTTTTTTTTTTTTTTGGGTATGTGTAGTAGCAGAACAATGAGTTGTGTGTCATATAAAGTTGGTGACTTTTTCTGTTGAAGTATATTTTTTTTTTTTTGCATTTTGTTCGTTTATGTTGGACTTAGTTGACATATAGGTGAGATTAAATGCGTTGGGATAATCTACTTTATATGGTTTATTTTTTCTTTTTTTGAGTGGATAATTTTTTCTTCTTGTCTGTTTGCTGAACATCTTCACATGCAATTTTATTGTTTCGAAACAATTTGGTCCTACTTGGAGGAATTGTTTGCTGTGTGGGGTATTTAGATGTCAGCCCTTTATTTTTCTGTTGGGCTAATGGTGTGTGTGGGATTACTTAACACTGTCTTTGTCACCATCTTTGTCGGCTAAAATACTTATGTTGTGTGCTGACTTTTATATTTTAAACTTTTACATTAGTTCAGAAGAGGAAGATGATTGGTCAAAATTTTATATTAGTTCTTCACTACAATGGAGTATTGCACCACTCGGTTAAGCAGAGGAAGTATATAGGTGGGAAGGTGAAAGTTTATGATAATGTGGATTCAGATTGCTTTTCTGTTCCAGAGGTTAAGAATTATTGTACGGAGTTGGGGGTATTGGATTATGTCCAGTTTTATTATCTTGTGCCTGGGTTGGATCTTGACAATGGCCTAAGATATTTGTCTACTGATGGTGATACTCATGAAATATTTAAGTGTCTCGACCCCATTGATCCTAAAATAGACATTTATGTAGAACATGCAACCCCTGGTCGGAAACAATTGTTAGTCAGGAATGTCAGTGTTGTTGATGCTGCAAATTTGGTTGGTTGTGGTGTTGGTGTGGAGGAGGGTATGGGTGTTGATGACATTGATGGTGATTGTGATGATAATGAAGTTGATGTGGAGAATGGGGATGTTGATGAAGTTGATGTTGAGGATAGGGATGGGGCTCTTGTTGATGATGAGTTTGAGGAAGGTGGTAATGTAGTTGATGAAGGGAATGGTGTTAGGGGCAAGGATGGGAATGGTGCCATGGGAGATGTAGATTATGAATGGTACGACTCTGACTATGATGACCCAGCCAATGAACAATTATATGAAATTACTGTGGATGACTACACAATTCAGCCCCCCATAGCCCATAACAATCATCCCTCACAAAAACTCACAAATTCCATCCATCCATTGTCACACCCACCTAATTTTGCAAACCAATCACTATCCCACCTAGATCTAGTTCCAACTCTTTTTAATTGGCGGTTGGACGAAATTCCAAGTGGATCCGACTATGCATCCTCGAACCAGTTGCATTCTCCTGACAATTCTGATGGTGAGCAAGAGAAAAAATTCCCTGAATTTAAAAGTGAATACTTAAAGGACCCTGAGTTTGTGTTGGGGATGTCATTTAGGGAAAACAAGCAGTTCAAAGAGTTTGCACGGGCTTACAAATTGAAGCATGGATATGGCATCAAGTTGTCAAAGAATGAGAAGGCTAGGGTGAGGTATAAATGTGTTGAAGGTTGTCCTTGGAAAGTGTCTGCAGATATTGATAAGGAGGCAAACTTTCGGATTAGTGCGTTGTATGATACTCATACATGCATTAGATCTTTCCATAGTAGGCAAGTTTCTGCACATTGGGTAGCAGAAAAGTATATTGATCAATTTTGGACTAATATTGAATTTAAAGCTAAAGATTTGGTAGCTACAGTGGGGCGGGATGTTACTATCCAGCTTGCCTTGTCGAAAGCATATAGAGCTAGAGACATTGCTAGAGGCATGGTAAGAAGGGACTTTTGTGAGCAATACACCAAGGTCAGACGCTATTGTGCGAAGTTGAGAAGAATTAACCCAAGTACCATAGCTAAAGTCACAGTTGCTTAGGCTTGTTCAAGATTCTACCGGCACCGACGAAACCGGCCGGCGCCGAACCGATCCAACCGATACAAAGCTCCACCGCAGGTGTTCGAAGAGGTGGTCGGCAGCGATCTGGGCATACCGAAGGTGGCTGGTGCGGCGATTGGCGGCCATTTTGCACTCCGATGAGATACCGCACCACACCGATATGTATTTATATTTATATGCTATAATTTATATGTATAGTTACTATAGGTTTCAATATACAGAATGTGTGAAGGTGAGAGATTGAGAAAGGAAAGGGAGGAAGAAGGAAAAGGAGGAAGAAGGAGAAACGGCGCTAGAGATTGGAGAGAAATAAGAAAGCGTAATAGGAAACGTAGGGTTCGAAAATTTTAACTACAAAATAGCAAAACGACGTCGTTTGAACCTGTTATTAACTTTAATATAAGTTTTAAAACGACGTCGTTTTGGTATCAGATTACAAAAAAAAAAAAAAAAAAAAAAAAAAAAAAAAAAAACTTGAAACGATGTTGTTTCAATTCAAACCCAAAATATATTAGTCCCCATCCCCAGTTGAGTTCAGACGTTCAGTTCCCCACCTCTCTCTCTCTCTCTCTTCTCGTTAGTTTTCCTCACACAAGCGTCTCCACTTCTCCTCTCTCCCCTCACTCCTTAGCCTGTAGCCCTCTGCCACTTGTTGTCATTGTACTCTGCCGCTTGATGCCATTGTTCTTGGAGTTTCCCCCTCTCCCCTCCCCTTTTTTGTCCTAGCTATTTAGAGAAGGTTTGGACTTTTAATGCTTCTCCTTGCAATGCTTTCTGCCCGGTTTGTTTATTTTGTTTTCTATAGTTTTGTTTCATCTTTTATGACTCAGGTTTAGTTTAGTTTAGTTTAGTTTTTTTTTTTTTGGTGATTTGAAGTGGGATATTTTTTAGAGATATTGTGAATTTGTTTGTATATTGTTTGTTTTCTTTCGTGTTTGTTTTTTCTTTGGAATATTTGGGTTCTTTCATGTTTGTTTTTTTTTTTTGTGATTATGTTGTATTTGGATCCTGAGAAAATTGAGGAATTCACCGAACTAACCGTACCAAACCGATATTGTGCACCGCACCTCATGTAGACCGGTTTTACCCCTCCACTGGTGAGGTGCAGTCAAGCATGAGGGAAAACCGCACCTTATAGGTGTGGTGCAAAAAAAACTCTCATAACCGACCACACCGCACCGTGTACAGGCCTACAGTTGCTGTCCCTGATCATAATTTCAAGGGGGTCTATGTGTGCTTAGCTGCATGTAAAGAGGGATTTGTTAGTCATTGTAGACTATTGATAAGCTTAGATGCTTGTCATTTGAAGGGTGTAGTTGCTGGCCAACTTCTAGTAGCTGTGGGTATAGATGGAAATGATGGTATGTACCCAATTGCTTATGCTGTTGCTGAGGCGGAAAATAAGGAGACTTGGACATGGTTTTTGGAGAATTTAATGGGTGATATAGGGCTTGTGAGAGACCATGGATGGTGCTTTATTTCAGACCAACAAAAAGGTTTACTTCCTGCTTTAGCTAATGTGGTCCT
This sequence comes from Lithocarpus polystachyus, assembly GCA_033629205.1. Lineage (NCBI taxonomy): Eukaryota > Viridiplantae > Streptophyta > Magnoliopsida > Fagales > Fagaceae > Lithocarpus > Lithocarpus polystachyus. The sequence continues at coordinate 29,057,835 of CM066171.1, forward strand.
AAACGCATACAATAAATTTTATGTGAGGCATTTGTTTGCTAACTTCAAGAAGACCCATCAAGGAAAGGAGTTATGATGTGGGGGGCAGCTAAGGCATCAACGAGAGCAGCATTTGAAAGTTATATGAAACAAATGGAAATAGTGAGCAAAGAAGCTTGTGATGATTTAAGAGGCAAGTCTCCGATGCAATGGGCTAGGCACGCTTTTCCCTATTATCCAAAGTGTGATATGCTATTAAATAATCTTTGTGAGACTTTTAATTTGAAGATTGTGTAAGCAAGAGAAAAGCCATTGGTCAATATGCTTGAAACCATTAGAAGATATCCCATGGTTAGGATCCGTAAGAATAGGGATTCAATGGCTAAGTATGAGGCCCTATTTGTCACAAGATCCAGCAAAAATTGGAGAAATGTAAAGAGGCTAGCATTGATTGCACATCTATTTGGTCAGGTGGGGCGAGGTGGGAGGTGAATAGTGGTGGCAAGCAATTTGTGGTTGATGTGGAGAAACGTTCATGTGCTTGCAACTGCTGGGATTTGACTGGGATCCCTTGTAAGCATGTAGTGCACGTAATAGGTTTCGGGAAAGTATGGGCTGAGGATTATGTGCATGACTTCTATAAGAAGGATACCTATATTGCTTTATATTCGCATCTCATTCAGCCATGTGTCTTGATTTGTGGCCGGAAGTAGATGGAGATGCAATACTTCCTCCAATCCATAAAATCCAGCCAGGGAGGTCTAAGGTTGATAGAAGATGAAAGGATAAAGATGAAGTTCATAACCCTTACAAGATGAAGAGGAATCAAACAAGTTTAAGATGTGCACATTGTTATCAATTGGGTTATAACAGAAGGACTTGCAGGAGCAATCAAAGACCACCAAGAGTAGCAACTACCAAGGGCAAAGGCAAGGCAGCAACTGACAAGGGCAAGGGCAAGAGCAAGGCAACACATAGTGGTAGAAAAAGGGTATTTGAATTCATTTAAATTATTTTCTTAATGCAGCAAATTATGCACATTTCTAATATTTTTCACATGTAGGTCGCCAGCACTGAGGAGCACTTCATGGGATTTAGAGTGCAAGTAGACAGTGCATTTAGCAGCTAACAAAGCAATGTATGTGTGACATGTTTATATATATATTGTGACATGAGTTGTTGTTGATGTTGTTTCTGTTGGTTGTGTATGGCATCATGAATCAAAATTAGTTACACACATTTGTTGGGTTTGCTCTCTTTATTACTGTATGTTGGATGTATATAAAAAAAAACATCACTGTATGTTGGGTTTGCTCCCTAACCGAAGCTTGATGCTTATGAATTTTAATAAAATACCAATATGGCAGCTAAATATATATATATGTTTATTACTTTTATATCTTTTTGTTGTCAACTTCTAATGTTTGTATACTTTTCACATCTAGGCTGTCAACATTGAGGGGACCTCGAAGAGATCTAGAGCAAGAGTTGATGGTAGTCAACAAAGCTGTAGAAATTTCAATAGTCAACAAATCAGCAGAACTTAGTTAATTCTAGGAATAGTACTTCAGAACTTAAGCATGTAGTTTGTTATGTGATTGGCCAAACATTTTCACACGGCTATTATTTTGTGATGTTATTGCCAAACTATTAAGGCAATTTAGTTTTTAAAGTAAGTAAACTAATATTGAAATTATTTTGTGACTTTAAAGTGAAAAGGCAAGGCAAGAGCCTGCATGTTGGGACCTTTAAATGACCCTTTTTTCTCAATAAAAAGATATCTTCCTTGAATTTATTGTCTATGTTTCCAGAAGTTGTGCCTTTTATCCTTAATTTTATTAGAGAGAACCAAAATAGCCGGGTTCTCTGTTTTAAATATTATCCTTTGTATACAGGGTTAGAGGGAATACAGTTTAAATATTATTAAGTTATCAGGGATGGCTTTCAGTTTCACTGATTTAACATCCTGATAAGCTATCAAAAGAATTGCTAACCGATCTCAATTTGGTAGTAGACATTTCATCATCACATAAACATTTCATCATCACTTGTCCATAAACATTTCTTCATAACAAGATTATAAAATTATGGCAAGTACAATTTTTTGTCAGACCTAATTTGCATGTCTGCACCAAGTATAAAGATTGAAATAAAAAATATGCACACAATGCATATATAGCACCATATAGTAGTTTTCTTCCCTTGTTGCATCTTTGTCATATATCTTTTTCTTGCATTGTTTTCTTCTTTGAGTCTTTTGATTGTCTTCTCCATGTCTACAATAATGGAATCTTTCATTTTGTTCATCCCTTTCAAATGTTGACTTTCTTTTTTGGAATTTCTCTTACTAATCCATTCATAATATCCTACCCTTTGTCACATAATTCAATATCAAGCCATAAAAAGTAATCACATTTGTGCTCCCTCTACAAATAACAATTATGGTTAAAAAAAAAAAAAAACAGATTACAAGAAATTGGATACAAACTACTTGCCTTATAATTTGGACATCTCCAAAACTTTCTTCTTGGATTCTTATGAGTCTTTGATGTGATCACAATTGTTGGAAGTTTGCATCTACACTCTCGTACCTTACTACTATAACCATTGTATGATTGACTGCTAGACATTGCACCAAGAGGCAACCGAAACTAATGTGCATAAAGAGGGTCCGAAACTACACTTCTGCATATTACTGACACCCCATGAAGAATTTAGAAAATAATGTGTAATATAAAATTTATGGGTACGAGTTTAATAATTCATGATAGTTATTTTTTTAACTGATTGTTCACCAATCACTTGAAGATTGGTTCAAGAGTCAAGACTACACATGCACAATCTATAAGCCCACTAGTGACGAGAACACATTATCTGCAACAGAAGGATGACAAAAGTGAAATTAAAATTCCAACCAGACCAAATTATATTATTTACAGCACAAAACAACCAAATTTAGACAACAAAAATCCATTCCCTGCAAAAAAAAAAGCTAACAACAATTTACAAAAGGGTCATCTAAGGACCCTTTTGCTTCAATGGTTTGAAACTGCACCTGAAGGCAAGGCAAAGACGGTCAAGGCAGAGCAGTAAGGGTGGTGGTGGTTTACACGGCGAGCAGGGGCGGCCGGCGAGGTTTGTCGGTGAACTCAGTCTCTTTCTCTTAAACCGGCGTGGCGTGGCGCGGCGCTCTCTATCTCTCTCTCAAACCGACGTGGCGCACTCTCTCTCTCTCTCTCTCTCTCTCTCTCTCTCTCTCTCTCTCTCTCTTAATTTGGTTTTGGTGGGTTAGGGGTTTGGGTCTTCTGTTGGGGGGCTTAGGGCTTTTCTTTTGGTTCAGGGGAACGGGAACGACGACGTTCGTCGTTGCCCTTAATGTTTTTATTTTTATTTTTATTTTTCAGATTTTTCTTATTTTCTTTTTATTCTGGAAAAAAAAAACATAATAAAAACGGCGTCGTTTTATACAAGGTAACAGCAACCCAAACAGATTATTAACGGAGCCTTGAATTGACAAAAATTGAAAGTTAGAGGACTGAAATGAAAAAATGTGAAAACTAGAGGGTAAGTTTTTCATTTTTGCCAAAAATTTAATTTATCAATATTTGAAAAAAAAACTATTAAGAAAAAAAAAAATGAATTCAGATTTAGGAAGTTGGAAAACATAGATTGAACTGAAATTCCTTCAAGAAATCACTAAATTTTCTTCAAATCCTCTCCTTCACACATCAACCTCTGAGTCTCTAACTTCTTTTCAACGAACCCCCAAAAAAATTCGGCTTTTTTACATTGCTTGGTTTGCGCTTGCCCGACTTCATCTTCTCCACCACCACCACCACCATTAAACTTAGTTGCTGGGAACAAGATGACAAGCTCTTTGTGACGAACCTAAGCCATGGCCATGGCACAAACACACACGAAGCGGAAGTGAGAGAGAAAAAGGGAGATTGAGAGATGAGCAAATTTGGGTCTAGACAATGGCCATGGATTGTGACAGAGATCTAGGTGTGACGAAGGTATAGGGTAGAGACAAAGAGAGGGAGGGGAAAAGAGAAATGTAGAGGTGGGGTGGAAATGGGTCTTAATCATAGAGAGAGGGAGAGGAACCATTTTGTGCTTGTTTTTCTTTAATTTTAATTATTTGATATTATCCCTTTGTATCTGTGTATGATATTGGAGCTTTAGAGGTTGGATGTAACTTGTAAGCTTCATAGTTTTTTTTTTTTTTTTTTTTTTTTTTTTTTTTTTTTTTGTGAATGCATTGAGTTTGATCTGACTTCTTTTGTAACTTTTATTATAAATAAAATTTTTGAATTGAGCTTGTAAAGAAAATTTTGTTCAAATCTGTATGCACTAAGTTTGTGTTCTTTCCATTTGAAAATAAATTTAATTTTATATTTTTCTAGGCTTATGCTCTTTGGGTTTATGTTCAATTTGTGTTCCCACTTCTCAAATCTGAGTTCATGTTATTTTTTTGGTTTTTAATTTTTTTTTTCTTTTCTCTAATATTGATAAATCTAAGATGGCATTTTTTTTTATTTTAATAATAAAAATTATTATTATTTTAGTCGTCATGTCAGCTTCAAGCGTGCTAACAAGGCACACCGTTTGCTACGTAAGTATTTTTCGTTAATAACTTAATGGTAAAAACTAAATTGATTGCAAGTTGAATATAATAGGAACCAAATTGACTGCTACCAAAATGTAAAGACTAAATTGACTATGACCCCAAAATATAGCGACCAAAATAGTATTTTGTTTAAATAATTTAGTTAATAATTTTATTAAAAAAATATGTCAATTATCCTAGTTATGAGTTTATGCACCTATTCATTGAATTCTCAAACTATGTAGGGATATCAAGAGTATAAAGTAAAATTACATCTAACCAAATGGAATAATGATTCAGTAAATTATAAACATTACACAAATTGTTACGCAAAATTTCAAGTTTTTCCAGCAACATTTTCTTCTAAACTTTTTTAAAAATATGAAATTTAATAATTTTTTGTATGCAACAAAACCACTAAAGGCATATATGTCGTAAGTCACGTGACTATAAGCTACAAAACATGCATATGATTGGGTAAGGTTCCATCATACATGTCACAAAAGAATCAATCAACGTGGAATCTGTGACTATAGCTCTTGATGCAAGCTATTTGTGTGACCCATACCTGACTCAAACCCAGCCAATGGGCCATTACAATCCTATCGAGAGCCTCCTTGCACCAGAAGGGACAGGATTTTCATTTGAACCACTGTTGGTATTGAGCTTCACAAAAGATGGGTGGACTTTTTTTTTTTTTGAAGGAAGATAATGAATTTTATTCCAAAAAAAGAGGTTAATTAGCATGAACAAAAGTGAAAACTGATGGCGGAACATTCTCCATCTATCTTACAATATCTGGAAAATTTGCTGCTAACTTAGCCAAATAATGTGCTACTTTTTTATCCCCCTCTTAGTATGAGAGTAGGATAATTCCAAAAAAAAAAAAAAAAAAAAACTCTCAAAAACCAACGAATCCAAAATAAGCAACCCATAGGACGTCAAGCCTGATTCCTTCGTTCTCAAATCTATCGTAACAATGCTTGAATCACCCTCAAAAACAACTCTGTCCAAGCCCAGCTCATCTCCAAATTCCAAAGCTCTAATGGTAGCCATGGCCTCAATTTCAATAGCTTTATATGCTTGATTCAACTGTTGTGCCAAAGAAGCAAGTGCCTGACCATCGCTCCAAAGTGCATGAACTACATTCCCTGAAGACCCCAAATTACACTTGGTTGGGAGCGAATTTTTGCAAGCTCCCCAAAGTGCTTAACTTTGTTTGGGCAATCCAAGGACCATATTTTTTTCCATAGACCAGCTTCATCTCGTTTAGCTATTTCTGGTTCACCACAAAATCCTGTAAACCTCCATTCATCCTCTTAGTTTCTATTGATAATTACATCAATATAATACTTGTGTGAATTCACAACATCTAGCTTAATAAAATCAGTGCTGGCTCAATGGGTGAGCCAAATAGGCAACCACCTAAGGTCCTCAATGAAAAAAGGCCCTTAAATTTTTACCAATAGAGATATTCTTGTACCAATAGAAGTATTAATTAAGCCCTAAATATTCACCAATAAAAAAAAATTGTTGTTTCTTATCAAAGAAAAACCAGTTAAAGAAAAATATTTTCATTGGATGAGTCAATCATTTAATCTCTCACACATAAATGTTAAAAAACTCATTAATCTTACACTAGTAAATAAATTTATACTCAAATTCTATTTAGAAATATCAAATATATAACTTTATTAAAATTTCCATTCCTAATTTTTTAGCATTTGGTTACTTCATTCAATAAATAGTGTTTATTTTAGTTCTATAGTCATTGAATAATGCGATAAGCTTGTTTTAATTTGTAATTTTTTTCTAAAAAAATAGATTTTAAATGAAAAAAAAAAACCAAATGTTAAATAAATATTCTATTAATATTCAAAGTATAAAAATAGACCTCACTTAAAGTTGTCATCTTAGATCACCCAATACCTTGAGCCGGCCCTGAAGAGAATTCTTTCATGACAACACCAACCCACCTCCTCTAGTTTAGCCTTACTTCATCTGCTTATGTTTCGGCTATAAATATGACAGAGTGATATTTTTTTTCCCTTATAATTTCAACAAGCTCTCTTTCTGTACATAAGTTCCCAAGCCCACAGTAGTTCTATGCTAAAAAATTCATTGCCCCTGATAGGGCTGATAAGCAGCCTCCACCAATATCTGTGGTTTAGATTCATTCCCTTTAGAAACCCGTTGCCTTTTGTTTGGTAACTCTGAGGAAGCTCTGCTATCATCCTGAACTCTCTTGCCTAAACCACCAAACTCTCCATAATCATGCTGGGATGAAGGTACACATTGGGCTTTTAGAAGTCGGGACCACTTACCTTGGATGGGGGTGTTGTTTTGTTGCTGCAAATCAGAGGGCAGGTCACGGGTTGGAGAAGCGATGGAGTCATTCTTTGGGGCCTATGTTTCGGTTTCGGTTTGAGTGGCGACGTGACTTAACATAAAATTCTGCACGTGATTGCATTTAAGGTTTTGCATGTGATCTAAGTAAGTGAAGGAGTCTGAATCAGAAAAGTTACTCCCAGAAGTAAAGCTCCGTGTGCACTCCACTGATCCAGCTGGCTGTGAGAGAGATTGATTTTCATTGAAAGTCAATCCCGGATTATTAGGGAGAATAAAATCCGGATTTGAGCTTTTATGATTAGTAAAAACTTCCGTTTCAGCCACTCTTTCCAATTCAGCCATTGATGGCTGTTTGGAATGGAAATAGAATTAATGCTATTAATGTCATCAATGTCCTCAACAGTTACCGATTTAGAATGTTCAATCATTGCTGCAACCACCAGGCTTCCATCCGCCGGCATACAGCATACTTTTCTCAGTCGCCGCTGTCTGGTTTTCATCCTTCGTAGCATTAAGCTTGCTATCAAAATAGCCCGGTACCAGGAAAACATGATTCCCGCCTGACTGATATGGTGCAGCTCTGAGGAGTGGCTCAAATTGCTTTTGTTCTTTTGTCAAGGATCCCTTGCTTGGAATCCAAAGTTCACATTGCTTGTCATCGTGGGCGAGACGACCACACCAATAGCAGAGATTAGGAAGTCTCTCATATTGAAATCCAATTTCTCGCCATTTTCCAATGTGATTACTCGTCCACGGCATAAGGGAAGATTAATATCAATAGCGACACGAACCCGTATAAAATTGCCTCCATCATCATCCGTTGATTCAGGTGATCTCCGGACCTCTCCGATGATATCACATATACTCTCCGCCACCCTTTTAGAAATGAAGTGGATTGGGATGTCATGAACTTGAACCCAGAACAAAGCTTTATCAAAAATTAAATCTTTGAGTTTAGAATACTCATCAAATTTCTGTAACACCACCAAATGCTTATCAAAACTCCAAGGTTGATTTTGAAAAATTCTTTCCACGTCTGAGCTATTATCAAAACAAGAAGCACTATATGATCTCCCAAATTTCGGACTTTGAAACCATTCGCAAATCTCCAAAGTTGCTTGAAGGTACGAACCACGGCTTCCATCACCAGGTAGTGTGAAGTAAGGAATTTTGCTGCTATAATGAAATCTCTAGACTTGTGGACTTTTGGAAGGACAAAACTAGTATCTTCTTTCTCAGAAAGTGATAAATTATTCCAATTTTTAGTCAAATCCTCCATTGGAAAGGAGTTACGTAGAGGAAAGGATTATGAAGGAGAGATCGCAAAAAGGAAACAAAAGAATGGTGTTTCCCTAAAACCCCACACAAAAAATACGACAACCAACAAGCTCTTGAGACACACTTGGTAACCCAAGAGAATACAATGACAAACAAACAAACTCGGAACCTTTAGGTAAGGGACAGAAACTTCTACTGCCTAAGAGAAGAAGGATGAAACCCAACTTTCTTAGGGACAGAGAGACAAAAAATCAAACGACTTTCATTAACCTTACTTAGATAAAGATGGGTGGACTTCATCAGCAAATCTGCAAAAATGAAAAATAAAAAGATAGGCCATAATTAATAATAAAAAATCAGAACTCCTGAGCATGCAGCATGATTGATAACCATATTTTTAAGCCTTAACGAAGGAAGATCATCACCTCTAAAAAATATTGAGCAATTGCTAATCAATTTTAATGTAGAAAAACTTTTTTATGCAGATGCAAATGTAATATGCATTGTTAATAAAATTTTGTAAGCAATACATGCATTTAAAAAAAAAAAAAAAATTTAAGAAAACATTCCATATTAAGATTTTTTTTTTCCAAACAATCGTTGAGTAGTGATTTTAAGTTTTTATTGTAACACAAGTGGTATCACAACCAATTGGGGTATGCAACAAGGTGGCAAGTTTATCAAGATCCCATTCATAATTGAAGTAAGGGCAAGTTGTGTGTACTTGTAGCCTACACACAAGTGTGCATCACATAGGCAAACCTACGCAAGTAATCTTGAGAAAATGCGCAACACTCTTGTATTCCCAATGGTGCTAGATCAAAATTAGAACGACGCATCATGAGGTTCTTATTGACATGGACATACTGGGTTCCCATAAATAAGCATGTGTGGTTGACATGAGATTCATATGGATGGTGTACGAGAGCCCATGAATGACTGGTGGTGAATGAAAAAAATCATTAAGTAAAGGGGAGTTTGTAGGACTTGCTCATGGTCTACAAAAGAGAGGTCTACAAAATGGCTACCCTGTACAAATATCATTTACCTCAAAATTACTCCAAGCCACAACCCTCATGCTATTACCTTAAGTAGAATCACGCTCTATCCCTAGGTGTGTCTTGATCTCCACCTAAGGTTAGGTTGTCATGTGAAATATTTGCAAGAGTCTTTCTAAGGTATCGAAAGCATCTAGACTACCTGTGAATGCCAAAAGCTATGGTTATTGGGCTCAACCTCTACTTGGACTCACAACCTATTTGTATAGTGGCTTGGAGTTTCCTACTATGGGTGGTTCCATATTCAGCGACTTAATCTCTCTCCTATTTCCCCTACTTTTTTGTGTCTCTCAACATTGATTCCTTCTTTTCTTGAAGTGTCTTCTCTCCTTCTTGCCAGGCTCCTTCTTTTCTCCTTCTCTTCTCTTATTAGCCCAAGAGTAGTGGGAGAGTTATGATTACTCTTATGGGGAGTGCGAAAGGAGGTCCAATGTGATTACCCTTAAATGGGTGAGTAGTTGGGAGTGAGAGGCGGTAAGAGTGGTGTTGGGACTGGTTCCCCACTTCAGAAAGGATGTTTGGTGGGGCACTTCCCGAAGTGGTGTTGGGCACCCGGGATGCAACATATCTAGATAGTCATACCTCCGCCCAAGAAGTACTTCGATGGACAAACACTATAGCGATTCGCTTAGCTGGTACTAGACCGAGTATGGCGTCATAAGGTTTGGGCTCGTGGCCGTGTTAGGCTTATAGCCCAGTTTTGGGCAATAAGGTGGGGTCTATGGGCTGGTTTGTAAAGTCGTAATTCAAAGCCCAAGGCCCTAATGAGTTTGGGAGTTTGGCTCCGAACATTAGCCCCTCTTTGATTTGTGTTCAGTCCCGGGGTACAAATTAAGGAAAACTAGGGGCAGAAACCACTCCGAGGAGTCCAATAAGTAGTGAACGTCCAAGGGTCTCATTAATGCGTCCTAAAAAGGTACGCCGTATTTGACTGACGATTCAGCCGTCATGATTTTTTGACTGTTCATGTGCCGAAGCGGCGCGCGTGTGGTTGTTGAGATGGGGATTCATAAAGTTTCTCACTTTTGCATCTTTCGTTCTCCACACTCCTATCTTGCCGTGCATTTATCTGCGCATTCTTCCTCCAGCCTTAAACACCTTTGTCTCTTAGTTCCCGAAGTAAGTCTCTCTCTCACACTCCCTTTCTTTTTGCTTAGTTTCCCTCTCCAATTTTTAAGTCCAGAATGGGTTTTGCTCACCTTCTAAACACTGATGCGTCGTTAGCTACCTTTAGGCAGACATTCAACATCCTTGAGGATGTGAATGTGGCTTATTGCCATGAGAGTGAAATCACTCTCCATAGGCGTTCTGGGCAAGGGAGTCAATTTCGTACTGGAGGCGTATCGGTTTAGCCAATGGAATGATATATTTCGGTACCGGTCAGTACCGGTATACCGTTTCGAGATTACCGCTAATTATATAATAATATAATATCAATAATAAGTATACATTTTATACATTAAAAAAAACATTACTATTGTACAATTTACATAGTTTGTTTGTTTTGTTTTTGTTTTTTGTTTTGTTTTTGTTTTTTGTTTTTTTTTTGATAGGCATAGTTTATAACTATAATATATAAATATATATATATATATATATATATATGTACACACACTAATGTAACTATGTAAGTACTTTTTTTGGAGTTAAAGATTGGAATGGTTCTCCTATTGTACAGAGAGCAAACAAGTATTCCCCAAGCCACATTTCCATTTGGATGGGTAAAAGGTGAACAAAAGGACTAGTCTTTTTCACTTCCTATCAGACCCACAAGTTTCAAAATGTGCATAGATATTCACGGAGGAAAAAACAAGGAAAAGAGGGGGAAGAGCAAAAAGTGAAATAAAAAAACAAAAGAAGAAAGAAGTAAAAGAAGGAGAAGCAGGTGATGAGGCGACAAACTTGAATCTGAGAACTGAGAAACAGTAGCAGCTTGGTCGATCTGCAATGACCAGTGAGCAAAGTTTTCAAAGATTTTAATAAGCGTCAACTCCTTCTTCTCTTGTTATTCTTTTTCTAAGCCCTCCCTTAGAGGTTTTGGTTTCGGCCCGGTATCAAATTACCGGCCGAAATCCGGAATTTACTCCGGTATGGCTGGAACAACTCCAGTACAGCCGGAACGAAATAATAGATTTTCTGTACCGGCCAAGGTTCTGGCACGGTAAATTCTGGCCGTACCGCTAGTTATGGGTCCAGAAACGCTTTTTTTTTCCCCCTTTAATGGCGATTCTGGAGGGTGGGGTTAGGTTCCCTGTGGACCCTCTTTTACTTAATACCCTTAGATTCTACAGCCTGTGTCTCGACCAACTTCTTCCCAATTTTTATCAAGTGGTTAGTTGTGTCAGTAGGTTAAATCAAATATATGGCTACAGTTGAATCATCACGATATAAACTTCATGTACAGTCTGTGTGGAAGCAAAAAGACTAACTATTACTTAAAAGTTAGGGATATGCGGGTATGGCTGATTTCATGCCTGCCTGACTCTAACAAAAACTCTGCTGGGGAGTATGTCCGGGTGAACGGCAATTGGTTTGCCGATGAACTCCCTTGCCCACTCTTACCGCGCGAAGTCAGTTTGTACCAAACGCTAACTTGTTTTCTTTTTTTTTTTTTTCTTTTTTTTTTTTATTAATGTTCTGTTTTTCCGGGTATTAATTTATCATGCTCTTTGGTTGCAAACGGAAAAAGGTTTAACCTGGACCTTAGGGTGGCACATGTTAAGAATATGAATTTCATGCTTAGATCCGAGATATTTGTTCATACGGACAGGTAGCTCCGAGCATCGCATCTTTTACTCGGCTGCACCCCCGTGTACAGGACTTGGCAACCCTTCGGTTAAGCCTTGTTAGTGGATAGCCCCCTACTATCTTACGTGGACGTTCGGCACGAGAATTTCCTTCCTCCATCGTTGACAATCGGCGAAGCTCGAGCCCTCGGCCCACGCTATACAATTGCAGAAGATCTTGCCCCGGTCAGGGATGAGTCAGCCGAACGAGTTTCTTGGGCACTTAGAGAGTAAGCGCACATTCTCGTTGAAAGGGACGTGGGTCAAACGCAAGTAGTTGAACGGGAAGCTACCGAAGGTGAGCAAGAGGCAAAGAAGGTGACAAGAAGGAAGTTAACCGTGGATCGCTTTTTGTCCGACTCTCGACCGCCAACTCAGCCCCAACAACCCCCCACCAGAGACAGTACTCCCCCTCCACCCGGTCGTCAGAAGAAAAAGTAGCGCATAGATGACCAACCATCGAGGGTTGCCAGTGACCAAGAACCCGTGGGCCGTCCGCAAAGGGCAGCCCGAGGTGATGCTGAAGTGGGTTCCTTTTCACAGGCCGTGCCCAGCTGGCAACCCACTTTTATGCTCGGCGAAAAACTCTTGTCGGCCACTGCAAGCGTAAGGACGTGGGCTCAAGGTGAGAGGGGTAGAGTGGCGGAGAGCCTAGCGAGTGGTCTGCTACTACCCGAGGATGTCCACTTCTTCTTGAACATAATAGAGGACTCCATCGTGCGGCGACTGCAATAGCACACGATCGCGGTAATCTTTCTTTGTTCAATCCTTATTCACATCGCGGGTTGAACGACTTTTTTCATTTATTTATTCTCTTCTCCCTTTTTGTTTGTGTTGTTCCCAGGCTGCCTAAATAACTCATGTACTCGGTGAAAGGATAGGTGAGCTTGCCGAGGAGGCCGAGTGGGAGAAGGCGCTGAAGGACGTTGCTGACGCTACGACTCAGGATAAGGGGAAGGCTACTGAGGCTGCTGAGAAGAGGGCACTGCTTGCTCACTCCCAAGTGCAGGAGATAGTAGCAATATAATTCTCGGAGTACTGAGGTCAAATCACAAGGAGCAAGGTAAATTCAAAGACAATATAATTAAATAACAATTAGGGTGAAGAAGAAAAATATTTTTGCTTGGTGATTGTTAACAAGAATAATAATAAAAACTGATTTAAATCAATAATGTAAATATCAGGGCATCCGGGTGTTTCTCTATATCGATATGAGATTCTTTGTGATCTAAGAAAATATATATGTCATAATTGATTTTTCTTATACAATTAAAAATTTATGATTCGGTTGAACTGAGACAATTCAAGAATGCATTATAACCTCGATTAATAATGCGATTAGAAAAGTTTTCAGAAAAACTCATTCACTTTAAAACCTGATTTCTATTTGAAACTATTAGAAATTCATCTAAATAATAAGAAAAACATGATTGAACTAATTGAAAGTATGGAAGAACTAATACATCGAAAGAAATCTAATTGAACAATCAAATATGTCGTTAATAAAATCCTAGAAAGAATCACATTGCATATTCATACCGTATAGAAGAAACATAACCCCTAGCCCTAGCAAAGAATTTAGGCTGCCATTAGAGAAAGGAAAATACAAGGATTTCTCTGCCCAAAAGTCGTTCTCACAGCCTCCCTTCCAAACCCTAATGTCCAAGTGTCTAAAGAAAATAAAACTTTTTCTATTTTAATTTCCGTCCAGGTTTACAGTGGTAACTTGTGAGTTAATTTTGGCCTTCAAAAATTGCGAGTTTTGAAACACTCAAAACTGGAAAGTTGTAGATATTTAAGTCATGGTTCTAACCCTTCTAGTCTTGTATCAATTGGATTTTTGAGGAGAGAGATACGCCCAAAATACTGGTCAGTGCTCAAATCAGATTTTTCCTTTTCAGATTCTACCCCTTTGATTTCTTTCCTTATTTGAAGCTTCCAATCTTGGTAGACAATCCAAGCACTCCAGCTGCACCTCCTTAGACATTTAAACATGGTCCTTTAGCTCCACTTTAATTCTAGTTTGACCTCCATTCTCTCACAAATTCCTGTAAACTCATATTTCTCACATAATTTCCTGAAAGTAGAAAATTGCACACAATGAATGACATCTTATTCAAGAAATTTTGTAAAGATATATAATAGGGACCAATGCAAATCATGGCTTAATCATACAAATTAAGCATAGTAATTATACATTTTAAGGTGTTATCGGGCGCAGTGTTCGGAGAAGGCCCAGTTGTTGGCTGAGAAGAGGTTGGCGGAAGTGGAAACGATGTTGGGGAAACCGAACTCAAGTTGGCACAAGCGGAAAGCCTAATTCTGGCCCGTGCCAAAGGAGGTAGCGGAGCTGAAGGCGGCCCTTAAGGCTTGCGAGAATAAATGGTACAACGAAGGCTTCGCAGATGCCGAGAATTCTGTGGAGCCTGTTGTCCACCAAGCTCTGGCCCAAGGGTTCGAAGAGGGGTGGTTGGCTGCCCTTTAGGTGTCGGGAGTGTCCGAGGATTCTCCATTAAGGAACCCGAAGCAAATCCCATGCCCAGTTCTTGCTGCTCTCGTTCAGAGCCAGGTCGAGGTTGCCGAAGATGATGACACCCCAAGCATGAGGGAGCTGGTGAAGGCCATTGACACTCATGTAGAATCTGAAGATTTGGAAGTCACCAGCAATCTCAATACTCCCGAGAACGAGAGGACCCAGTAGCCGCCTACCATGGATGCCTCAGATCAGCCTACTGAGGACGTTGTCGAGTTTTTCCCTATCGATCCAACTTCCTAACGTTTTATATATATATATATATATATATCTGCTTTTTATTATCTGGTTTGCCCAGTCACCGGGATGTGGTGGCAGAACATTCGACTTATGTTTATCTGGTTTGAACTTAAGTTTTACTTTCCTATGATCATCGGGCTGTGGTGATGAGATACTGACTTAAGTGTTAATTTTAGTTTTGACTCAACATATGGTTGTCTCTTTTATCTCTGCTTTGCTGTCCCTACTATAGTTCTTATCATGGTTGTTCTCGTTTGCATCTCTCATATTCCTAAAACTAGCCGAGTAGTTAGATGACGATATGCCTCGACCCATTTGTTTGGACGGCATTTTCCCGTGCACAGTGGCAGGAAGATTTCATTGTGCTTCATAATTGCCGTGTTACTCTTAGCTTTGGAAAAAAATGAGAACCAGGTATTTAGGCTGTACAAAATGCACATTGATCAGGCGTAAAATCTGTCGTTGTTTGGAATTCTAACCTCGAAGGCGTTGTGAACAATATACTTTGGCCTTTAGGCAATCCGGAACAGGATTTCCATTCTTTTGGTAGTGAAAAGCATGGTTTCCCCTTGCCCAGTGACGGGAATCGAACCGGGGACAGGATTCTGCCCTTACATAATGTAAAAAAAGGATGGAAATCAAACCGGGGACAAGATTATGTCCTTGCATAATGTAAAATAAGGTTTCCTCCTGCCCGGTGATGGGAATCGAACCGGGGACAGGATTCTGTCCTTACGTAATGTAAAAAAAGGTTTCGTCCTACCCGGTGATAGGAATCTAACTGGGGACAAGATTCATGTATTTGCCAGTCGAAAAATGGAATAATAGTGAGGTACCTAGATGCAACAACTTGAATAAACATCACCTTGATATTAATTGATAAAACATACGCACTTCATTATGTTTATCACAAAGGATCAGTGATAAAATTTCCTCAGGTTGTGGACGTTCCATGGCCGAGGAAGTGGTCTTTCGTCCAGGTCTTCCAAGTAATACGCCCCTACACTTGTGATAGTAGTGACCTTATAGGGTCCTTCCCAGGTCAGTGCCAGCTTCCTAGTATTCATATCTCGCATACTTCCTACCGCTTTCCGTAACACCAAGTCCCCTGCACTGAATTCCCTTATCCTCACATCCCGGTTGTAACGCCGAGCGAGTTTTTGTTGGTACTCGGCCAACCTTATGGTCACTGCTTCTCTGTATTCTTCCAATAAGTCTAAGCGTTCCACCACCAAGTCATCATTAAGGTTGGGGGCAAATTCTTTAACTCGAGCGCTACACAAGTTTACCTCGGCTGGTATCACAGCCTCTGCCCCATACGTTAAGAAGAACGGGGTTTCACTGGTAGACCTCTTGGGTGTTGTGTGGTACGCCCACAAAACATTGGGCAGTTCTTCAACCCACCTGCCCTTTTCGCCATTTAACCTTTTCTTTAATCTGTTCACAATTACCTTGTTAGTGGCTTCGGCCAGACCGTTACTCTGAGGATATGCTGGGGTGGAGTACCTGTTCTTGATGCCGAGGTCGCTGTAAAATTTGCGAAAGGCTCTACTATCGAACTGTAATCCATTATCAGATAAAAGAGAATCTGGTACCCCAAATCTTGTAATTATATTCTTCCATACAAACTTCTTAACATCCACATCCCGAATATTCGCTAACGGTTCTGCCTTCACCCACTTGGTGAAGTAGTCAACAGCCACTAAAACAAACCTTCGATTGTCCGGGGCCAGTGGAAATGGGCAAATATGTTGGGATTTATGCCCTAAAATCCAATTTATTGGCATGCCATAAATAATTAAATTGTTTAATTATATGAGACTATTTATAAATGAACTAATGGAACATTATCTTAGTCCATGAGATGCATAGTATGCGATATATGTGATTTAGTCACAGAAGATATAAATTGCAAGTTTTTTGTAAACTCAGAATGTAGTTCGTAGTCGGTAATGAAATTGGGCGTTTCATCTGCGAAGACTATAACATGTCAACTAAGATGATTTGTCTTGATCATGGAAATAGAGATTTCTAGTTGATATGTTGATATGTTTTAAGAGTTAAGATATATTGAACTGGACCGCTGTGAGATTTATTATTCTCCTAACGACTGTCAATTGAATAATAAATCTCACGACTTCTATTTACATCAACTCCTAATGTAGGTTGCTTTGATATATCAGGAGTGAGATCTATAAGTTACGGTCAAAACCTCAGTATGTTGGGCAACCGCATTTAGTGTTGATGGAACATATATTCTTAAGATGGAATTCATAATCTCTTAACGGAGATATAAAATATTTCCTTAAGATAAGTTTAATGAGTTTGGTTATTCAGAGAGTTGGGTCCAACCACTTTAGTAAGGAGTTACTAAAGTATATATTTATGGAATTAGATTTCATAAATATATGACGAATAACATTAAGGATTAAACCGGGTACTTAAGGATTAAGATGTAGTAATCTTTAAAATGGCAGTCTATATTCATAACTTTGTATTACTACGAATATTTTAATGAAGGAGTTGCATGTATAATAAAGTTTTGGGATATAATTTATTAATAAGGCCTAGAGTACAATTATATTCATATAGTGGTATTGAATATAATTAATGGTAACTTTGGACTTGTCAAGAGTTAACAGAATAGCCCAAGACCCATTGGAGCTAGAGTCTTATTTGTTTCCTTATGGTCTCACTCCAAGCCACATACTAGAGCCCAATTAGAATGACCCAAAAGGCTAACCCAATTAGATAATCAGTTGTATATAAGGAGAGAAACATACAGAATTTCATAAGTCTTTTCAAGAGTCTTTTCATAAGTATTTTTCATCAAGATTACAAAAGGAATGAAATGGTTTGTATGTAAGTGTTGGACACTCCCTTGTTCTCTCCTTGGAGACTGATTGAGAGACCACACATCTTGGGCATTAAGTGGAATTGGAGTGAAGATTAAAAGTATTCCTAAGAACTTTTGATTTTTGGTTTTGAATTTCACGGCATCAAGGTACGTTTTCTTGTTCTTAAATTCTGAAACTTTCATAGTGCATGTTATCAATTGCAAATGTATATCCGTTAATTTTCCGCTGCGTATGTTTTGTATGTGATACGAACATGTATTTATCCAACACCATAATATCCAGCCCCTACTATGCGAAGGGCCAGGGACTGTTAACTGGGTTCAGATGGCCTGCGGGTTTGTGGATCAGGGGAGCATGCTTCTGTCACTGTTCATATTTACGTACATACTCGGTGGCATCCTTCTGCATTTGTGGCCACCAAAACCCTTGAGTCATTGCTCGGTGCACTAGCGAGTGCCTTTCCACATGACTTCTGCACACCCCGTCATGCAACTCAGACAAGAGTTCGTTAACTTTTTCGGGGTGTAAGCACAAAAGATAAGGCCCTCCGAAGTATCTTTAGTATAACTTGTGTTCTGTCGACAACCAATACCGAGCTGCCACCCGGCGAATCCTGTTAGCCTCCTTTTCATCACTTGGAAGTCTATCTATGGTTAAGAAGTCAATGATCGGATCCATCCAACATGGCTCGGTCGTCGAAATCGCCGCCACCTCAACATTCACTGTGGTATTAATGCTTGGTTCAGCTATGAGTTCCACTTTAATTAGTCGAGGCACATCCTCCATCATTGATGACGCCAACGTAGCCAAGGAGTCAGTGTGTCTATTTTGCCCTCGAGCCACCTGGGTTAATTTTACCGTACAAAATTTACCCATAACTTGCTTCACCACCTGTAAGTTTCCTTTCATTCTAGAATCCTGGGCCTCAAAACTGCCCTGCACTTGGCTAACCACTAGCCGGGAATCCGAATATATCTCTACATCCCGAGCGCCCATCCCCAAAACGGTTCTCAATCCGGCAAGCAAGGCCTCGTATTCGGCTTCGTTGTTAGAGGCCCTGAATGCCAACCTGAATGAATGCTCCAACCGTATTCCTTCTGGGGAGGTAATGACAATCCCGGCACTAACCCCCAAAGCGCTTGATGCGCCGTCCACAAACACCCTCCACAGGCTACATTGCACGTGAGAAACCACCTCCCCCTTGTCCCTGGGAGAGAACTTTGCAACGAAATCAGCAAGAACTTGGCCCTTCAACTAACTTCTTGGTCTGTACCTTATATCAAAGGATCCCAGCCGGGTCCCCCATTTAGCTATTCGGCCCGTGAAGTTCGATCTTCTTAACAAGGACTGTAAAGGATATTCGGTCAAGACATAGACGGTATGAGCTTGGAAGTAGTGAGGTAACTTCCTCGCAGCGTATACCAGTGCTAACACTAACTTTTCCAAGGGCAAGTATCTTGTCTCTACATCAACTAAGGTCTTACTGATGTAGTACACTAGCTGCTGCACTCTTTGATTCCTTAATAGCATGGCATTCACAGCGTGGTTAGAGACCGAGAAGTACATGAATAAATCTTCCCCAGACTCTGGGGTTGTTAGCATGGGCGCCCGCGCCAAGTACTCCTTCAGATCCTGAAAAACTTTTTCACATTCCTCATCCCATCTGAACCCTTTCCACCTCTTCAAAAGCTGGTAGAATGGGCGACAGCGATCGGCAAACTTAGAAATGAACCGGTTAAGTGCGGCTAACATTTCGGTCAACACTTGTACTTCCTTTGGGCTGCCGGTGGCTTAAGGTGCTGTACTGCTTCAATTTGATCGGGATTGACCTCTATCTCTCGGTTAGTGATTAGGTAGCCTAGGAACTTTCCAGCCCCTACCCAAAAACGCATTTGTCTGCGTTCAAGCGCAACTTACGCAGCTAAAGTACTTCAAATACGCTCTGGAGGTCCTTGATATGCTGCGCCTCTTGCTTACTTTTTACCACTAGGTCGTCAATGTAGACCTCAACCGTGCACCCAATCTCGTCTCGAAACATTCTGGTCATCATTCATTGATAGGTTGCTCTGGCATTCTTCAACCTGAATGGCATCACGGTGTAATGGTAGCTAGCGTTAGAGGAAATAAATGCTGTCTTCTCTTGGTCCTCAGCAGCTAGGGCAATTTGGTGATATCCTTGAAAAGCGTCCACGAAACTCATCCTTGGGTGCCCAAAAGTAGCGTTGACCAATTGATCTATTTTTGGCATAGGAAATGGGTCCTTTGGGCACGCTTGGTTCAAATCCGTGAAGTCTACACAAACTCTTTACTTGTTATTCTTCTTCCTGACCACTACAGTGTTCGCCAATCATTCCGAGAAGAAGATTTCCTTTATCGTCCTGGCCTCTTTGAACCTCCCGACTTCCTTTCATTCTACCTCGACGTGTTCCTTAGCGGATCTTCTCGGCTTTTGTTTCGTCGGAGGAAATAATGGATCCATGTTGAGTTTGTGAACGATGAACTCGGGGTCCACCCTAAGCACCTCATATGGGCTCCACCCTAAGCATGTCACGACCAATGCATCGTCGTGGGGCTGAATTGTCCCTTCCAAATCACCGTCGCCAAAAGCTATGGGCTCCTAACTAGTCTTCATCTTCTTTTCGGGCGATTGCTCGCCTGTGCGGTTTCCTGCGGGTGCTATGGTCAGCACTCCTATTCTTCTGACCACACCGGTGTTCCTCGAGGCGGCATGGATAACCTCGATCACCCCCAATGGAGGCGGGAGAGTGTTCCCTCTTTGGTGCGCGCCCTGCCCAGCACCTCTATTTAACAAATCCGCCACAAATTCCTTTAGGTACCCCGCCTTTACCAACTGCCCCAAATGGTCTTTTAATACCCAGCTATGCTCGGTTGTATGCCCTTTGTCCCGGTGATATGTGCAGTACAAATTTTGGTTTCTCCGAGACAGGTCACCGCCCATCTTATTTGGCCATCTGAAATACGGTTTGTTCTTGATCCGGTCAACAATCCTGTGTACCAGTTCCTTAAACGCCACGTTCACCTCCCCCAGTTGCAACCCTGGCTCTTGTATCCTTATATCTTTTCAGGGCCTTGGTCGAAAACCGCTCGGCCGAGGACGATTCGCTAGCGGGACCTTGCCTTTACTCTATAGCCAACTATCCTCCAGGCATTTATACTCCTCAATACGCCTCATGAGCTGCCTCGTATCTTCGGGAGGCTTCCTCGTTAATGACTCCTGAAGTTTGGAGTCCTCAGGAAGCCCTATCCTAAAGGGGCTCGTCGCAATTTTCTCATTGCCACCGCCTATCTCATTATAAAGCTCCCAATATTGACTGGCATAGCTGCGTAGGGTTTCCCCTTCCCTTATTTTCATTGAAAGTAATGCATCTACTGGTTGTGGCACTCGACTACAAGTTACAAACCGAACCCCGAATTCTTGGATCAACTCAGCAAAACTGTGAACAGATCCCTTCTGTAACCCATTAAACCATCTCAAAGCAATGGGCCCGAGGCTTGAGGGGAAGACCTTGCACATCAGCGCATCGTTGTGGGTATGCAGAGACATCATCTGGATGTAATGGCTGACGTATTCTACTGAATCCGTTTTCCCATTGTAAAAATCGAACAGAGGACGCGTAAATCTGCTCGGCATTGAGCCCATTCAATGTCATCTGAGAATGGCGATCAAGCAGCCCTACGTAAAGCACGGCTCATAGCATCCATAGCCGCATTTCGGGGTCGCTGCTCCTCTGGGGAATCTGAACTCTAGTTGGCATTCTCCCGTGAACGTGAGCGATTCGGAAGTCAGCGAGACTCCCGGGAATTTGAGTGGCCCCGGTATTGATGGGAACCATACTGACTGGAGCCTTCCCTATAACGGTTTTCCCTACTAGCAGATCTCCTTTCCCAGAGATCACGGTTCCTTCTCCTATGCCCTCCCCTTGCTTCCAACTCCAGGTTTCTCATCAATCTGTGTAACTGCTCAAGTTCCTCATCTCTTTGGTCGAATTTCCCGTGCCTTGAAGCAGTTGACATCGTCCAGTGGGTTTGGTTTGACCTCTCTCCAAGTTCGGACTGATCTTCTTCTTATTCACGATTTCTATCTTCACGCCTCTTGCGCCTTTGCTCTCTCCAGGAGGATTCCCGAGAAGATCCCACCGAATCACTTTCAGCGTAACTCCCCGAACGCCTTTCAGACATATTCCCGGGTGTGAGTCTCAGTTGAACCACGGCTTCATAGGAGGTTCCCACTGACGGTGCCAATTATGAATGCCAAAAGCTATGGTTATTGGGCTCAACCTCTACTTGGACTCACAACCTATTTGTATAGTGGACTTGGAGTTTCCTACTATGGGTGGTTCCGTATTTAGCAACTTAATCTCCCTCCTATTTCCCCTAATTTTTTGTGTCTCTCAACGTTGATTCCCTCTTTTCTTGAAGTGTCTTCTCTCCTTCTTGCCAGGCTCCCTCTTTTCTCCTTCTCATCTCTTATTTATAGCCCAAGAGTAGTGGGAGAGTTATGATTACTCTCATGGGGAGTGGGAAAGGAGGTCCAATGTGATTACCCTTAAGTGGGTAAGTAGTTGGGAGTGGGAGGCGGTAAGAGTGGCGTTGGGACTAGTTCCCCACTTCAGAAAGGATGTTCGGTGGGGCACTCCCTAAGGTGGTGTCGGGCACTCGGGATGCAACATATCCGGACAGTCATACCTCCGCCCAAGTAGTACTTCGATGGACAGACACTATAGCGGTTCACTTAGCTGGTACCGGACCGAGTGTGGCGTCATGAGGTTTGGGCTTGTGGCCGTGTTAGGCTTATAGCCCAGTTTTGGGCAATAAGGTGGGGTCTATGGGTCGTATTGTAAAGTCGTAGTTCAAAGCCCAAGGCCCTAATGAGTTTGGGAGTCTGGCTCTGTACACTACCTTAATCCAATCCATTCACTCTTATGAGTGAGTTCTTTATCAGTATGAATGATGGAAACATTTATGATCAGCGTACCCTAGTTCTTAAGTAATTTTTTTTGGGTGAGTTTTTGTGTAAGCTTCGACGTACCTTAGTTCTTAATTGGTACTAATGGCCCCACTACATTTTATTTTATTTTTATAAAAAAAAATCATTGTATAAACACTCATTTGAAGTACTAATATTTCTTATTTTCTTCTTCTTCTTTTTTTTTTTTTTTTTTTTTTTTTTTGTCTTTTCATATTCAATTTGTTTGCTATATATAATTTATTAACTTTATGAATATTTACATACCACTTATTTTGCTAAAACTGAAAACTTATTGTAGAAAGTACTGTAGATAAAGACAAAAGTTAGTTGAAATAGTATAATGGGGCCCTTAAATAGTACCAAAAAGTGCAATGAGGCTCATGAATAGTAGTAAAAATAAGCTGAATAGTGAAATAATTTTCATTTTTAAGTGGTATCCAAAAGGAGGCTAAAGTTACTATGACATTTGAGTGGAGTTTGTGGTATGCCTCTGTAATAGAACTCATTTTCTATTCCTCTGTGTGTGTGTAAAAATATATATATATATATATATATATGTATTTCTAAACAATATATAAATAAATTTCTTTAGTAGAAGACTTTTCCCCCAAAATCAAACTTATTTCATTTTGTATTTAGAGAGTTAAGAATATATGAATGCATGAATTTTTTCTCTCTTTGTGAAGGCATATCATAAATTATAAAAGGGATATTTATTATTTAATTTATCAGAATTTAATGGATTTGTATATATTTTATGGAGTATTTTCTAAGACTATTATAATATTCTAATATGTAATGATTTGTTTTACCGACCTAGTGATATAAGAATAATTAATTGGTAATGATTTTCTCTTGTTCGTTCTTTCCCTCACTCTTTGCCTTCGTATGAACTCTCAAGGGCTATTCTTTCATCTACTCACGTTATATTTAATACTCCGTACACGTGAGAACAGGTTATTGAATTGTACGTGGGGCATAGTCACTATATGTCATTTTTTCAAAATTTAATCTTCAGGAACTCGTATTCTTTATCATCAAATCAAGATGTTAATCAACTTTTGGTGCTGATTGGAATTAAATTCTAAATTTTTTATTCAACAATTACAAACACAATTAACTAAACTGTGTACAACAATTATTTGTTGTTGTTGCATGTCGAAAATATTTATTTAGAGATTTAAATTGAGAGAGCAAGAGAGTTATGATAGGAGGAAAATTTATGATAAAGATAGGGACGTTGAGTGTGATCATTAAACTGAACCATGTACCTAGGTATGCTTGATCTGGTCGGTTAGTTCGTATACATAATATGTTTCTGAAGTATTGTGTGTTGTCAATTTCTACTGCAGGCCATGTGCTATGAGTCCATTACCCCATTTCGTCAATTTCACGTGCCGACTCCACAATGTCCACATTGTTCATTCATTCTATCTAATCCGTACACATCTAGAAAAGATAAAATTTGACTTCAAACATATGTTTGAAGCTTTTTGGACTTCAATTATTAATAAGAAGATGACTCAACCCAATTAACCTGACGAGTTATGAATATACGATGGGACACATAATCTTCTTATTGATGGTTGGAGTCTCGGGCTCCAAATATGTATAGAGTCAAATAAAAAAGCATGACCCAAATATAAATGAGAATCACCTGCAAAATAAATTTCATTGGATAGTGAGCTTCAGTCTATATTCAAAATCTCACCATTTATAGTGAGAATGACTGAGAGTTAAGTGTAAGACTAAGATGCCATTCATCAGAGCAAATGCCATATATAGGCTGACGCTCTATAGTATCTTAAAAGGAAAAAAAAAAAAAATTATATATGTAAGATGCAATTGAATCATTTCAATTTTACTCAAAAAAAAGAAAAAGAAAAAAAGAATCATTTCAATGAATTACTGGATTTTATTCTAGCATACTGCAGCTGAGATATATTTAACGGTAAAATTTTAATGTAAAAATTGCAACCATAAATACATTAATGAGAGTGACCACTCGGTCGACAGGAAGCTTAGCTTGAAAATTGAAATATACAATGACACAAGGACAGACAAATGACATTCGTTTTGTTTTCTAAGTTACAAACATACATTTAAAAGATAAATGAATGCATTTTAGCTATATATGCTGATTGCTGAGTGGAGACAAGGTATTTTAACAATTAATAACAGTTTGAACCGACAGAGTCTTGAATGGCTTGATTAGTACGTACATTTAAATTTTTCCCACTGAGTAAATAGTTGAAATGGTTAAACTGAATTGATTTTAGGCAACTTTTCCAAACTCTGATTTATACTTTGATCACAATGCAGGGTTTTTTATTTATTTATTTATAATAATTATTTTTTTATTTAATTTAATTATTTTTTAATAAAATAATTTGATAGTTACAATGGAAAATGAAATATTTAAAAAATACCAAAAAATGCCAATTAGGCTACAAAGTTCTTGACGATCACAAAAGTATTTTAAGTATGTGGAAGTTTTAGTTTATTTAATTGACATATGAACTATGAAGTACTAGTCTTTGTGAATCATGCTCTATCTCTTTAGAGTTTAGACTTGGAGGGGTTTTATTTTTATTTTTTTGGGTTGGGGGGGGGGGGGGGGAGGAATATCCTAAAATGAACCCCAAAATAAAAGGATTTGTTACTTTGTGTTTCCTCAGATCATAACCCAATTTGCATTCACCTTGGGGGGATTGATATTAAGTCCGCCAGACCTTGGCGCTTTGAGCAAATGTGGTTGGAGGACTTGGGGTGTAGAGATACGGTGGTTCGGACATGGGTCAGAGATGTATTGGGCTCTCCCATAGAATTGGTGGTCTCAAAGCTGAAGGCATGTCAAAAGAGCCTTGCTAATTGGAGTAGGAATTCTTTCTGCCATGTGAGAAGGGAGATTATTGAAAAGAAGAAGTTGTTGCGAGCAGCTGAAAGGGATGCTGCCATGGGTAGACGAGTGGATCGTTTTCTCAAGCTAAAAACGGATATTGTCGATCTCCTTCGTTTAGAGGAAAAGATGTGGCATCAGCGTAGTAAGGAGCATTGGATGATTTCCGGAGATCGTAATTCAAAATACTTTCATACAAAAGCTTCGCAACGTTTTCGCTGGAACAGAATTATGGAGCTACGAAATCCTGAGGGTGTGTTGGTCTCGGGTGATGGAGATATCTCGGAAATGGTTCGGGATTATTACAAAAATTTATTCCTCTCCTCAAGGCCGACAGAAGTGGATGATGTAGCTTTGTCCATAAAGCCAGTTGTTACCGATGACATGAATAATAGTCTTATCAGGCCTTTCTCTCGTGCTGAAGTTGAGTGTGCCTTGAGTCAAATGGCCCCTCTAAAAGCCCCCGGCCCCGACGGTATGCCTCCCATTTTTTTTCCAAAAATTTTGGAGTGTTATTGGTGACAATGTGGTCCGTGCAGTGCTGTTTTGCCTTAATTCTGGTCGCTTGCTCCCAGGTTTGAACCATACTTTTATTTCCCTTATTCCAAAAGTTAAAAATCCTGAGCATGTTTCTGAATTCCGTCCCATTGCACTCTGTAATATCTTATATAAGTTGGTTTCGAAAGTGCTGGCAAATAGGTTGAAAAAATTTCTGTCTCATATCATCTCGGAATCTCAGAGTGCCTTCCAATCTGATAAAGAAATTTCAGACAATATTCTGGTGGCCTTCGAAACTCTTCATCATATGAAACGGAAGAAAGGGGGTAAGTCGGGTCACTTAGCTCTGAAACTAGACATTAGTAAAGCCTATGACAGATTGGAGTGGGTTTTCCTTAAGAAAGTAATGGAGAGAATGGGCTTTCACAGTCGATGGGTTGGCTGGATCATGTAGTGTGTTCAGTCGGTGACTTACTCAGTTTTGATCAAAGTGTGCCTACGGAAACCATTATCCCTTCTAGGGGCATTCGTCAAGGGGACCCTCTCTCCCCTTATCTTTTTCTACTTTGCTCGGAAGGTTTTTGTGGCCTCCTTGATCAGGCGGTGGCAGAAAAATCTATTGAGGGTTTCTCTTTATGCAAATACGGACCAAAAATTTCTCACCTTTTGTTCGCCGATGATAGTCTCCTTTTCTGTCGGGCTAGGGTTGAAGATGTGACAATGATCCTCGAGATTCTTGGGAAGTATGAGAAAGCCTCGGGGCAGAAATTAAATGCTAACAAAACCACTATTTTCTTTGGTGGTAACGTGACGGATTCGGCAAAGCTACAAATGCAAAGCCTTTTGGGTGTCCTGGAAATTAAAGAGTATGAGAAGTATCTGGGGCTGCCGGCAGTGGTGGGGAGACATAAAATTGCAAGCTTCAATTATATTAAGGATCGGGTTTGGGGTAAACTCCAAGGGTGGAAGGGTAAACTTTTATCCCAAGCCGGAAAGGAGGTTTTGCTAAAAGCTGTAGTTCAAGCCATCTTGACCTTCGCTATGAGCTGTTTTCGTCTACCGGTGGGTCTTTGTCAAGACATTGAGAAGCTTGTCCGCAGGTTTTGGTGGGGTCAATGGGGTGAGCGTCGGAAAATTCACTGGAGTAAATGGGAAGTGCTTTGCAAACCTAAGGATGAGGGGGGGTTGGGCTTCAAAGATTTGTGTAAATTCAATGAGGCCTTGCTCGCTAAACAAGTGTGGAAGCTGGTTCACGATAAGCAGTCCTTGTTTTATAAGGTGTTTAAAGCTAAATACTTCCCCCATGGATCCATTTTTGAGGCTACTGTTTCCTCGGGTTCCTTTGCTTGGCAAAGTATCATGAAATCTAGGCATCTCATTGAAGCGGGTGCTAGATGGAGAGTAGGTGATGGGCAGCAAGTTAGAATCTTCATTGATAAATGGTTACAAGATGGGGAGGGTGTTTTGTCTTCTCCTTCGGCTGAGCTTCACCCGAAGGCTATTGTTTCTATGCTGATTAATCGGACCTCGGGTTGGTGGAATGTTCAGTTGATTGATCGTTGTTTTCACCCCCCGGATGCAACTCGGATTAAAGCCCTTCCTCTTTGCTCGACTCTTCAGTCCGACATGCTGTTCTGGCCCTTAGAAAAATCCGGTAAATACTCGGTTAAATCTGGGTTCCGTTTTTTATGTGACTCTCGGGATTCCTCGGAAGGATTGCTTCCTGCTAATACCGAAGTTAGTAGTTTCTGGAAAAAGCTTTGGAAAATTCAAGTTCCCGGAAAGATTAAACACTTCCTTTGGTGGGCTTGCACAAATTCTTTAGCTACTAAAGCAAATCTGGTGAAGCGTAAGATTGTGACAGATGCGACCTGTTCTCGCTGTTCTGGTACCCACGAAGATACCCTTCATTCCTTATGGAGTTGCTGTGCTCTTAAGGAGGTTTGGGAGGCCTACTTTGGCTGGATTTCCAGGTCTGGGTGGGCTTTCTCCTCTTTTATTGAGTTGGTAAAATTGGTATTTACTAGGCCAGACTCGGTTCCTCTATTTGCTGCGACGGCTTGGTCGGTTTGGTTCCATAGAAACAAAATCCGTTTAAATGAAAATACTCGGCCTATGGGCCAGATCGCGGGTTTTGCGCGGGACTACATGCGTGATTTCAGGTCCTTGAAAAGCAGCTCTTCCACAGTCCGGTCCACTGCATCAAAGGTATGGAGTCCACCGGTCTGCAATGAATGGAAGATAAACTTCGACGGCGCTATGTTTTGTGAATCTGAAGAAGCTGGGGTCGGGGTGGTTGTTCGTAATTCCTCTGGTGTGGTGGTGGCTGCTTTGACCGAGAAGATTAGGAAGCCTCCATCTGTAGAAGTGTTAGAATTGCTTGCTGCCAGGCGTGCTGCTCTCTTCTCTGATGAACTTGGGCTTGACAGAGTAATTTTTGAGGGGGATTCTGAACAGGTTATTAAGGCCCTTCAAGGGGGGGGGGGGTTGGGATTTTGCAGCGGGTGGTCATCTGATCCGTGATATCCTTTGTATTGTAAACTCCTTTGTGAGTACATCGTTCTCTCATGTTTGTAGGCAGGGCAATGCGGTTGCTCATGCTCTGGCTTAGAGAGCTAGACTTTGTTCCCCTATCTCAGTATGGTTAGACTCTTTTCCTGGGGATATTTCTTCTTTTGTAAATGCTGATCTTTCAGCTTTGTTCAATTAAAGTTACCGTTCTCTTTCTCAAAAAAAAAAAAAAAAAAAAGTTTACAATTTGAGCGTAATTAGTCTTTTAAGTTTCAAGTGCGTGTTATTAGTCTCTTAAGTTTTAAAAATGAGTATTATCAATCGTTTGTTAACTATTGTCCTTATATATGTGGATAATGGAATAATGACTTGACTTTTTTTTTTTAAAATTTTTTATGATGTCGTTTTTTTTTTTTTTTTTTTTTTGGATATATTTTTTAATGAAAGCACCACCAACTGATAACTCTAAGTGATAACGACTACACCCACAACCTCCCTCTCAATCACTAGATTTTTTTAAATAATATCTTTCTTTTCTTAATTGCTTCAGATCTATTCTCACTCTCTTTATTTTCTCATTCTCTTTTTATTTTCCGGAGAAATATGGTCCAGAGGGCCAAGGGAAAGCTTCAAATGGTGCAATTGCAAAACCCAATAAGGATCAAAGCAACAAGTTGATTTCGATATAAATGTTGGATTGTTGGGTTATCTGAACGCCCAACATGGTTTTGTAGATGTGTTTATACCTATTTTTCATTTTCATATCATAATCTGTGAGAATGTTTGTTTAATCATCTAGTCAAGAAGACAGTGTAAAATGGACTTGGACCACCATTTGAGAATGCAATCTTGGTTGTGGTTGTTTTCCTGATAATGGCGTAGTAAATCGGGAGTACGGAATACCCAATTTATTAATAACAATATAAAATAATCTTTCACTCACCAGTGCAAAAAGAGGAAAAGAGCAATAGCTAAGAGGGTTGGCTAAAGAGGGGGGGATGAGCAGCGGAGGGAGGCCGACCCTTGATTTGGGTAATACCATTTAGGAAACGGCCAGGTAATTTCATCCGTTTATGATGTGTTAAGTGTGTTTCATAATTTTTTTAATAAAAAAATAGCACATCACTTAAAAAAGATGTCTCGTCACTCTCTTTCGTTAGTCATGTAAGCATTTACACTAACGACAACTAACGAAAATTAACATAAAGATTAATAATGTTCATTTTCTAAATTTGAGGGAACAATAGCGACAACTTGAAATTTAAAGGATTAATTATGCAAACATGGTAAAATTGAGAGACTAATAATGTAGTTTTGGATTTGTTATTTTAAACTTTAGACTTTCACGATGTTTCACTTAAATTTTGAAGTTTTCAAAAATGTTTCGTTTAAACATGATGTGGCCTGCTAGTTTAAATAAATTTATTTCAAAATTTGAGTTTTAAGGGAAACATTTTGAAAGTTTAAAATTTACATGAAACATATGCAAATAAGATTTATATAAAACAATTTGAAACTATAATGTTTAAAAATATATATTAAACTACATATTTGACCCTTAAAGTTTGGGGCTGTTTTCATTCAGGCCCATTAATTTTCAAAATTTTCATTTGGTCCTTAATGTTTGATTTTTTATTTTCATATTAGCTTTTCCATTCATTTTTGTTAGTAATCTAATGGTTAAGTGCTAGATATGTTGTGTATATTAACCCTTGTCATCCATATAATTTCATGTATCATTAGATTATTAATAACTGAAATGGATGACATGAGTAATATGAAATCAAACACGATAGTTAAAATGAAAATTTTGAAACGTAAATAACAAAAATGAAACAACCACAAACTTTCAAGGCCAAAAGTGTGGTTTAGTTTAAATAAAATTAATTGAAAATATAAGGGTTAAATTATAATTATCCAATTCTAATCCATTTTATATCACTATCTTTGTCATGTTCTTAATATAAGACAAATGAGATTTTCCTTTCCTTTTCCCTAATTCATTTTTGGGGTTTTCCCTAATAATGTCAAATAAAAATAGTTCAATTGAAAGAAATTGTGAAAGAAAAAACGCTCATAAATTGATGTAGCGGAAACTTGAAGAAAGGACACATGATGTTCTCCTTATGGAATAGAAACAAAACTATTAACTTCTAGTAGTAAACCTAAAATCCACAAGGGGTTTCCCTGAATCTACAAGGAGATAAACTGGAATCCTCAAAGAAAGAATTTAACAAAAGTTTGTATTTATTGATAATAGTCTAATTTGCTTTTGATGGCTACAAAATATATAAATACTGAGGAAAACGTTTAAAACCTTAATTCGCACTAATTACACGAATAGGTGACAAAATACCGAAATTTACTAAAGATGGAAAAATTGAGTTAAATGCAGAATCATAAACTACTGATCTTAAGGGTCGACCCAAAACAAGCGGAGCCTTATTCTGATTTTTGAGTAAAAAGTTATTAAGAAAACAAAATTATTATAAACGGCAAAATCACAATTTTCAGGGCTTAAATGAAGGAATGCGCCATTTTTAGAGATTACCTCATGGCAAAGCGACGATTATTGCTAAGAAGGCCATTTCGTTTCAGTTTGCCAAATTTCATGTGATTCCGACTCTGAGGCCTATGATTTCTACTAATGCCTTTTTGCCTTGCACAATGATTTTAGGCGCATGTGAGAGTTAGGAAGGTCATGGCAACTTGTTCTACATCATAAATTATACAAGGTAATAACATCACACAGTATCAATCTAACTATTTTTTTTTTTTAATTTTTGAGAAGAAGGCCAATATGGCTTATTAATCAAAATCTTTAAAGTCAGACATATAAAAATTGTAAAGGTTGGGAGGAATAGAGACTCCATTTAGATCAACAAAAAAGAAGAAAGTCTTGCTCTCTTGACTAAAGAATGTTCCAAAGCATTACCTTGCCAAAGCGTATAAGAGAAAAAAATAATGCGTAAAGAACTAGCATTAGACAAAATGTCTTTGATCAAATGGCCTTAAGAAGAATGCAGCAATCCCTTGTGTCAAAGAGCGTTAATGGAGGTTTCTAGATCACCTTCAAAGACTCAGCTGTGGAGACCAACATCCTGAACAAATTGGACAGCTTTTCTAACAGTCAGAGTTTCCGAAGTTAACACTGAAGGAGGCAAAGGTATTTTTTAGGACATGGAAGCCAACTATTTTTTATTAGGTTAGTTACATTTTTTTTTTTTATGGGAGGTTAGTTTCATGTTATTTTCATTTAAAGCTCATAGTTTTGGATTGTTTTATTTAAATATTAGAGTTTTGGGTGTGCTCCATTTAAACTTTAAAATGTTTCAATTAAGCCTCATTTGAATTTCTAATGACTATAACTGTATTCAATATTTTTTTTTATACAAGATAGAATTTCTACTCTAGTCTAATCTAAGTGTATATGTGTGTGAAGCTCCCTCCACAATTGAATTACATTTTCTTCTTATATCTTCTATACTTACAAAATTTTCAGAAAATCATAGATCTATAAATATGTCATTAATCAAATGTTTAAATTAAAAATTTTTATAGTCCAAAATTATGCATAAAAAATAACTTAATATATCAAATAGTAAACAACATCTGATTGACATAAAATTTGACATGGGTATTAAAAACATAAAGAATATGTAATTCAACAGTTAGATTTTCAAAATATATATGTAGCTATATTACTATTTTTTAGTGGGATTTTTTTTTGAGAAATTTGTTTTTTAGTGGAAGTTTGACATGGCTATAACTTTTTAGTGGGAGTTGCAACCAAACTTTGACCCTTCTTATTTTTACCTTACTTGTGTTTAACATTAATTCTAATAAAATATAAGAAATTAGGACAAATAAGTATTAAAAAGTTAATAAAGTTATTAAAAAAAATAAATTCCTTAACATGAGATCACACCTCATTTTCTTGCATTAATTAATTTTTCTTATTCTTGAGTATTTAATATCTTCGTAAATTGTTTTCTCTTTACGTTATAAATTTTACTACAATTTGTCTTTATCATTTTATTTTTTGAAAGGGAAAAAAAGAAAAAAAAAAAAAAAGAAAAGAAAAGAAAAGAAAGGAGAGAGCCTCTTAACACATGCGTAATGCATGTGAGGAGGGTAAGAATGCATTAAATATATAGCCCTTAATTTTTTAGTTTGTTTGTGATGCGGGATGTGAGAGCGTCAAGAAGCAGAACACGTCTACTTCTAGAAAACAAAAAACAAAACATGTTTGCTTCTGAAATTAACATTGAATTCATGAGAATTCCTTGAATCCACAAGGAGAAAAGGTTTGGAATCCACCAGAAAATAGAAAGACGAAAGTTTAAAATTTATTGATTGAATAATTGTTAAAAAAAATGTTTACAGACTTGGAGGCCTATTTAAAGGCTCTGTAAAACTTGATAGAAAAGAAAATATTTTCTAAAATAACTCCTAATTAGTACCTAACTATATAGGAACCAAATTTGACCTAAAAAACATTAAAAACACCCCAAAACAAGAAAATAAATGTCATAAACCTAAAATAGCAAAAACTGCATAAAAATACTAAATATAACAAATTGCAAAAATTAATTTGAAGATTCTGTCCTATATCAGACCCCTCTACCTGAAACAAACTCATCCTCGAGTTTATAGTTGAAATCTAAAATCTTTCATGTTAAGAGAACAAATACTTTGAATGCTTGAGTCCCTTAATCTTCTTTCCAAACTTGCAACTCATCAATGGAATAAACAAATGAACTTGAATTATTTTTTTTCCTTGATCTTCATGTAATTGTAGAGATTTACCAAATAAGAACTGACAATTGAATCAAAACTATCTACTGCAATAAAATCAATAAACTTTGGTGTATCGCATGCCACCAAAATAAAAGGATCTGGAGATTGAAAATTTATGATTTCATTTCATTAAGATCCTTGAAACTTTCCTCTTCGGTTTCATCCTCAATGGTCTCTACCACCTTGACTTCAAGATATTTCTCTATAATAGCATCTTCATTATTCTCCTCCACAATAATGTTGATTTTAGGATCTTCTTCCATAACATGACCTTCATTAATTTCCTTAGAAATCTCTATATTTTGTTATTGACTTCTAAATAATCTTTAAGATCAATATTTTCTTCAACATGCAATTCTTCATTAATGGTGGAATATATGGCTCTTCAAAATAATTCAAGTATGAACTTCTTGGCCAATAATAATCATGTTTTGTATACAATAAGATTTCATCACAATCCATAGGATAAAAGTTAATAGCAAGTATTTCTTTTCATCTTTGGCCATCAACAAATTTTGTCTTCACCTTGTCGGATTCTATTAGATTGTAATCGTTCCCGTCAACCTAAGGCATACTCTCTAAATTTACACATAGCAAGTTTAACTTTTCTCTCATCACAAATATTCTCATAGTCAAATAAATCCTCTAGATCAAGTAACCAATTAAGAAAATCTTTTTTATAAAAATAACCATTAAAACTTGCAATTCTTCTATAAGGCCTATATGAAATTTGCTTAAAAATAAGTTTCCCGAGAGTTGTCCCCGCGACAGTTATCCCTATTGTTTCCATGCTCCAATGACGGCATCCTAGCAAAGATATTCGTGAGGGCTAGTTGTACGTCATGTAATACTTGTTAAGTGTTCTGTCACCGAAATTGCTACTGTCTCATACGTTAGCCATAAGACTAGGATAAGTCATGGCTCTGAACCAAGTTGCGGAAGTGTCAAAAAGCAGAACACGTCTACTTCTAGAAAATAAGAAACAAAACATGTTCGTTTTTGAAAATAACCTTGAATCCACAAGAGTTTCTTAAATCCATAAGGAGAAAGGGTTTAGAATCCACCAGGAGAAAGGGTCTGGAATCCACCAGAAAATAGAAAGACAAAAGTCTAAATTTTATTGATTGAATAATTGTTGGAAAAAAAAAAAACATTTATAGATTTGGAGGTATATTTAAAGGCTTTATAAAACTTGACAGATAAGAAAATATATTATAAAATAACTCTTAATTAATACCTAACTATAATAGGAACCAAATTTGACCTAGAAAGCATTAAAAAGCACTTAAAAACAAGGAAATAAATGCCACATATCTAAAATAACAAAAATTACATAAAAATACCAAATATAACAAATTATAGAAATTAATTTGAAGATTTTGTACTACATCAATTTGTTTTTTTTTTTTTATAAACACGTAGAGCCCTTTGTTAGAACATTATTTATAAATATTTTTTATTTTTTATTTTTGTAAAGTCAGTTATGTTATGGAAGCATCCCTAGCTTATGCCATTGTAAGTCATAACATGGGGTGTGTTTGATAAGTAATAATGAGTTGCATTTAACCCAAAGAAAGAATTACAAAAAGAGATATTTTGGAAATTGATACATAATTACAAAAAAGAGCTTGAGGTTAAAATAAAATTTTATTTTCAACTAGTGCGCTATCGTAGTAACAGACACTTTATAGTTTTTCTTGCAAACGTTTTTTTTTTTTTTTTGGTAGAATTTCTTGCAAACGTTAAAAGTAAAAGATGCTGCAAATACGCTTTTTTTATAGTCCCCATGTTGCGGATTTGCCTTTTATGGTTTGCCGAAGTGACATAATAATGATAGAATATCTTATAATTATTCTACCAAAAAAAAATCGTATAATTATTGTGTTTGTTTGTATAACTTGTTATTATTCATTTGCTTAAAAATTACAGTCTTTTTTTTTTAAAACCAAAGGGCAAAAGTTTTAAAAAGTGATACAGTTTCTTTTAGATTAAAAAAAAAAATTTTGGTTATTGAACAGTTTTCTTGAGAGGGATTATTATGCTTGAAATAAATAAGCAAAAATGATAATGGATGCTCTAACTTTATTGTTCAATTTTTATTAGTTTTTGAAAAAAAAAAAAAAAAATTCCTAATCCGTACAAGTGAAAAGGAATCCAAGTAAAATAAAAACTAAAAAGTACACAGAAAGAGAAATAACGTTATATCAAGTGAAGCTCACTTCTCCATACATGTTTGATGGTACGTACACATAAAATTGACTCTCTTTTAGATATGTTTTACACTTTGCATTTGACTCTTTGCTAAAAGAGAGGTATCATTTCTTAATCCTATGGGTGATTGAAAGTATGTTATGCATGAAAGAGAGGATTCTCTCACTCTAAATCTCAGTATCTCTGATACCAGATAATTTGCAGCTGCTAAGACCTGAGATGATTCGTACACACTAAACAAGGTGTGAAAGAGTAAAAAAAAAGGAAAGAGAATGCAGATTGCCGAGGAACCCGACCGTGATCTTTTCAAAAATATCACCATTTTACGCTTCTTCCTTGTTAAGCATTCACTGCTCTCTCCTAAAGTAAGTCGGCTCTCTCTCTCTGTCTGTTCATTGTCATTGGGAGATAACAACAAAACGTACCTCACTCCTCAGTCTGAGACAAACAAATTTTCACGGACCCTTAAATTGGTCATTTCTTTCTTTGCATCTTCTGTAATTATTTAATTTTTAATATGTACAAAAATGGTTTAACATATATTTTTCATTTAGGCAGTGTTAATAACACACCTTTTTGGAATTTGAATTTGTAATCGTGAATTGAAGATATGATTTTAAGTTGGTTATACCATTTTCATTTTATAATTGGGGTAACAAGAGAGTCATCATATAAAAAAAGATAGGATCAAAATAGATTTGAGTGAGGTTCTATCGTTGCAAGTTAAACACAAACAAAAATGGTTTAACATATAGTCTTCATTTGGACGGTTTTAACTATTAACACCATTTTGCACCCATGTCCCTTCACATGTGAATTTACACCTGAAATCGTGAGTTGAAGATACAATTTCAAATTGGTTTTACTATTTTCATTTTATACTTGGTGCAGCAACAGAGTTATCATAAAAAGAAAAAAGAAGAAAAAAAAAAAAAAGATAGGATCAAAATAGATTTGGGTGTGGTTCTATTGTAGTATGCAATATAAATTGAATGAGGTACATTAACATACCTATCCAAATAAGAGGTACATTAATATAGCTTTTAAAATTATGTATATATAAAAATATTTTGATAATTTTAAAATTATGTGTATATATTAAAATATTTTGATAATTGGAGGAAAAGAGATTTGAATCATGGATGTCTCTGTCAAGATATATGAGTTGAACTATAAAGCTTTTGGTTGTGTGCCTTATATTGTCTCCTATTAGATATATAGTGGGTTAAGTAAGCAACATCTTTGATCCATCTATAGATTTTTTTTTTTATAAATATTTTATACACCAAAGGATGTCCAGAAGAGAGATTGAGGCTTAAAATATCTTTATTTTTTATGAAAACCACAAAATATTTTTAAATTACCATATTCTAATATCTGCACATAATTAATAAAAAGGAATCTACATATAAAAATTTAATAGTTGTAGTACTATGTACTGTAATTACCTATTCTAATAGTTTATTTTCATGAGGTCGTGGAGAGGTTTTTTGGCCAAGTCCTCAAGTTTTTCTTTTTAATAACACATTTGTGCGTCATGGTTGTCTTATTGTGCTTTTGATTTTTGTGGGTTGTTCATTTTATATGTTTATACATACTTAGTTTATCATCCATGCTTGTGTTAATTGGTTAATTACTTTAGTTTAGACTCAATTGTTAGATTAGCTTAATATTGACTAAGCCATAATTTGAAACTTGGGATCTAAATCTTAAACAAGTTAAATTTGATTGTTCTTAAAAACAAATGATCAGGAGGTTGTAACTTTGTTTGCATGCGTGTGGTGTGTGCTTTTTTTTTTGAGAAACAAACTTGCTTATTGATTTTATATCATAGAAAAAATGTCTTTAGCTTCACAATCAACGAGGTCAGGAGAAATAGACTTCATCCAAACTAACAAAGGAAAATAAATTCTAGCTCTCTAAGCTAAGGCATGTGCAAGAGCATTATATTATCAGCGAGAATGTGAGAAAGAAAAGCTCTGAAAAGAGCGAGCATAAGACAAAATGTCTTTTACAATATGACCGAAAGATGATTGTAGAAAATTTTGAAGACGTAAAGCATTTATTAAAATTTCTGAATCTCCCTCAAAACTGGATTTGCGCGCAGAAGCCAAGTTCATGAACAAATAGCATCGCCCTTCTAGCTGCCAACGTCTCCAATAAAATTAATGAAGATGGCTTGGGGATCTTCTCAGCCAAAGCCACCAAGACTTCCCCATGAGAGTTTCAGGGACGGAACCACATATAGGCAGAGGAGGGCTGTGGGCCTCCCCCAAATTTTTTTAAAATATTAAATAGTATGTATATATTTAAGATTTTAGAAAATAAGCTCAAGAAAAATTATATTTGCCCCCCTCAAGAAAATTATATTTGCCAGAGTTTCACATTACTACACCAATACTCGCTTCCTGTGAGTCTTCAAACGTCGCCTCGTCAAAATTTGTCTTGAGTTCATCATGATCAGGAGGTGTCCAGGTAGGCCTGATAGTCCGAACTGGTTTAGGAGGGAGTTGCTGGGCTATTTGGAATTCCTGAAGCAACATGACAGCATGATCAGAGACATTACCCAGTGGCAGCACTTTTTCCCTAATTCTGACTTTGTTTCGACGATTCCAAACTGCCCAGCACGTCATAGCGAAACGCCGATATTGAAGTGCTTGTCTCGGACAAGATCAATCAGCTCCGGGATAGAAGTTGGAGCAGAACCAACTGAATGCAGAGTTGGAAAATGTTTTTGCCACATGCCCAGGAGTTCATCACAGCCCCATAAAGCATGGAAAATTGTCTCGGTTCCCATTGGCATAAACTGCTAGTGGAATCCTAGACAAATTTTCTTTTACACAGGTTAAATTTAGTAGGGAGAGAATCATTACATGCTCTCCATAAAAACTGTTTAACCTTCATTGGGACTTCAAGTTCCACAGCATGGACCAAAAGCTCTTCGGCAGGCCGGAATTTGGGCTGGCATTACCTGCATGAACATTCTCTTCACACAAAATCTTATATAACCTATTTTAACAGAATACGAACCATCAGTGCACATAGGCCAGTATAGGACATTATTTTGTGGCCGATAAAATAGGGGAATGGACTTAATTAGATTTGCTTCAGCAGTGTGAAACAGACTATCAACCAAGGCTGACTTCTAGGACCCAGTAGCAGCATCAATCAACTTGAAAACAGTAGAATTCTCGGCCAGGACAGATATTGGAGATGTTAGTCTCTCCTCTCCATTACCTGGTAACCAAATGTCTTTATATATTCGTGTCAAGCAGCTATTGTTGATCCTCCATTTAGCACCACTACCTATGATTTTCTACGCCTTCACAATACTTTTCGAAGCAGAGGATCCCGAACCAGCCTTAGCTTCAAAAATTGAGCTTTAATGAAAATACTTTACCTTAGAAAACTTATAAAACAAGGACTAGTATCATGCGTTAACCTCCAAACCTGTTTGGCAAGCATTGCATCATTAAACTTCGTCAATTCTCTTAAGCGCAAACCACCTTCAACTTTTGACCTACACAGTGACTCCCAACTTTTTCAATGGATTTTTCTCCTCTCATCTCTTTGTCCCCACCAAAATTTATGCATCATACATTCAATATCCTTACAAAGATCAAGAGGCAATTTAAAATAGCTTATGACAAAGGTGGGAATAGTCTGAACATCTGATTTTAAAAGTACCTCTCTACTAGCTTGTAACTTTAGCTTCTCTTTTCTCCCCTGTATTTTAGAGCACACACCACACACAATATTACCGTGTGGTGTGTGCTTTAATGCTCTTATCGATATTTTTTCCCTTTCAAAGTAACTTAAAGTCTTAAATAGTTAAATTTAAAGAAATGTTTCTTTGGATATAATTTGAAGGGAACAACATTTTTTAATGGTTTATTATCTAACTTGACCTTTGATTAGCTTTGTTACACATATTGGCGTATTTAAGAGGAAGCAGGATTTTCTTTCCATCAATGTGTGTAGAAAAAACAACATTTTCTTTTCTCTAGTGACACTTTTTGAGATTATTCTATAGTTGAGGAATGGTAGATTTAGATTTCGAATGTCTCTACTGAAAATATCAAAAAGTATTAGTTGAATTAAAAAGTTAGGCTCATAAGCACAAAAATGATAAATTCAGTCTAAAGAATTCAACATTGTTATATTCTAGTTCTAAGTGTTAAATATATTAGCAATGCGATGTGTTATACTATGTTGTATATGCTAGAGTGGATACGGAATGGGAAGTATAGAATAGAAATACTGAGAACACAAGATTACGTGGTTTAGCTTATCGGCCTACATCCATAGAGGAAACCCTTAAGGGCTACATCTTTATTGTATAAGAGTCTATTACAAAATCTGTATTACAATAAATCCTAACATGAGTATATATAAACAATTAAACCCTAGACTACTAGTACTAGTAGGAGTGGGTTTATACCTATTACATTGGGCTATTATATCTAATATATCTCTAAGACTAAGGTAAAGATGAGTATTTTTTGATAAAAATATTATAGTGGATTCCGATAAGGACTTTCCATCTTAGCCTTTTTAAACCAGATATCATGGCATACATTTTTAATATAAAAGTGTAAGACCTTTAGATTTCACTTTTAACGTGGTAAAGAATTAGTTGAAGGAATGTCTCTGAAGTTTGGACACTCATATCTCAATCACAAATATGACAA
Source organism: Lithocarpus polystachyus (assembly GCA_033629205.1). Classification (NCBI taxonomy): domain Eukaryota; kingdom Viridiplantae; phylum Streptophyta; class Magnoliopsida; order Fagales; family Fagaceae; genus Lithocarpus; species Lithocarpus polystachyus. The sequence goes on from CM066171.1 coordinate 29,098,125, forward strand.
CCCTATACTGAAACAGTGAAACTACTCCTAGACCTTTATCTCTATTTCCATGTGTGATCAATCTTGAAACTTATGCATTGATTACACTATATAGCAAAGTGTTTTTGTTTTTGTTTTTTGTTTTGTGAGGAACAAGATTTTTTTTTTTTTAAGAAACAAACTAACTGTTAAACACATACACTTAATTGTATTCTCTCATCAAACTCAAACACATTACTTAACCCAATGCAGGGCCTTTGAGAAACAAGCTTCTAATAAGTAATAACTCAACACTTGTCTAGTATTCCTTTTATATTTATTACTTTTAAAGGCTGTGCAAAGCCTCGTGAGATTGCCGTACTTAAATTGAAGACTTGAACAAAATATTTACCTCTACAGACTTGATAGCAACCAAACTGGCACCTTCGGCTTGGAAAAAGGGAAATGATCGCCCATTTAGGGTGCAACTTGGGTCTTGAGTCTTGACTACCTTGGGATCCGAACCAAAATGACTAATATGTGTTGATTTGCTCTTGACTATTTTGGTTCAATTCAGGGTCCAAAAATAATTTGTTCTATTCTAGGCCTAAAAGTTTTGTATTCGGATGACTATGTTCGGTTCTCTGGTTATGCGGCTTGTTGTTCAATTCATCTCTCTACTTTGTATATACCATATATACCTTTCTGTTCAAACAATCTAGAGAAAGCTTCCATATTTAACGAGAGTGTTAATTTAAAAAATCTAAGTACATATTAGAACTTGCCAACACACATCACAACAATAACAAACAATCATATGTCTTGCTCCCAAAATTTTGGGGTTTGTTATAGATTCTCAATAGAATAGCAAGGATGTGTCACATATATTCTATTTTTTTTTCATTCTATTCTATCCTAATTCCTAAATCATACTTTCTATTATTTCTTTCATTGACATGTTCATTTTTTTTTTTATATTTCTAATATTTTTATTTTGGGTCCTCTTCTACTTCTTTTCATTTCCTTGATTTGAACCAACGCATGCTTTCTGACTAATGCGTTAATCGCTCTCATCTTCATATGACCAAATCATATCAAATAGCTCCCCCTTATCTTTTCATCAATAAGAGTTACTTGTATCTTTAATCAAATTTTCCATAACTCATTATATGCTCCCCCTCCAAAAACGTTTAATTAGAGTTAGCAAAATTTATGTTAACTAAGAAAACAAGTATGGATGAGTTTGGTTTACCTCCATTACTTTTTAAACTGGAATTTTCTTTTGTTTTAATGAAAAACTGTCACATTATCTACTAATTAAATAAAAGGTGGAGATTAAACTCATTACCACTTGCTATTGTATATATTTTTTTTAAGAATACTTGTTATATTGTATATTTAAAACAAAAGGACAACTCCAATTAAAAAAGTACTAAAAGTAAACCAAACCCAGTATGGATAATGGGAATAACAACCCATTTAAGTTTACACTGCTTCAGATTTACAAGAGATATTGACCTAACTTGTTTTCCATGTCTCTATTATACAATTTAATTTATTTTACCCATTTTTAACATATATTTGTATGCTAATGTAAAAACAGATTTTCTTTATTGTTAATGAAAATACTAATGACATTACACATCAACGTGTCGTGCAAATCTCAAAGATAGATATTTTTTAGTGCTAGATTTATTACTAACATTGACAATATATTTGTTTTTCGTAATTTCATTATAGATTTTCTTCCTAATTAATAGCAGGTTATTTTTTATATTTAAAATTCTATATATTCAATTATTTATATAGGTAATTTAACTTTCTTTCATATTTCATGTATATATAATAGCTGAAAAATATATTATTTCCTTTTATTTTCTTAATTTTTTTCTAGTTAATTTACTAATTTCAATTATAATAATAGAATTTTTAAAAATTAAGTGAAGTCTAATTATGATTGTATGTTTCGGTGCTGATACAGTTAAAAGAAAGGGGAACGAATTATATATGTTCTGAAAATGTTTTTTTTTTTTTTGGTAGCTATGATCGAGCGAAATATAATGTGGAGTCATTTTGAGATAGTCCAATTCAAAGTACTATTTTTGTGTCAAATTGTTCAGGTTTTTTAATTTTACCAACGTTATATATTTCTCTCTTTCACATCCTTTAATTTCATCTTCTTCTTTTTTTGTTATTTTGGAATTGGATACCAAATAAGATATGATAACATTATCTTGTTTATGTAAGAGAATTTAGGATAACCTTTAACTTTAGAATCAAAGCAACTTGCTACGAAATTTAATACATAATCCATATATGGTTAGTGGGATTTAAAATATATAATGCGAAGTTACATCTTGATAAATGAATAAATTGAAATTTATTAAGAATTATTCTTATGTCTTTTATTTTATTTATATTTGTTAACACTTAATAAATGTTAGTTTTATTTTTCATATATATATAAATCTATTATTGAATTTTTGTATAATTCTTTTTCTTTTATGATTCAATTGATTTTTGTGCTTTGGCCTGCCCACCGAAAAGGAAATTCTACCTCTGTTCTTGATAAAGGGTTTATTACTTGCTCCGCGACACTAACTGCCACATGCAGTTTTGGTATTGGCGTGTGAGTGTATTCCCTTATCTCATCCCCCTTCTCCTATATATATGTGTGTGTGTGTGTGTGTGTGTGTGTGTGTGTGTGTGTGTTTCTCAAAAAAAAAATATATATATATATTAATAAGTTTTTATTAACTATTTAATCCATAAACTCATTTTCTTATATAGTTCAATTAACAAACTAATATTACTATGGACTATAATCGTAATTCAATTAAGTACCTCATAATTGATTACTATGGACCATGATACTTGAATACTAAGGAAAGTCACCCATAATTGTTTTATGGAGTTCAATAAGACCTGAAAAAAATTCTGAAACGGGGACGACTTAATATAGTTTTAGTAGGAATGATATTATAATATTATTGTTTAAGTATAGATTTCCCAAGATATAAAAATAAAAATGTGAGTAGCAGTTAATTAGTTAACTGATAAAATCTTTTCCAATCAAATAAGAAATCTAGATATGAATCAAGAACTCTATCCAATGTTCTGTCCTAACCATTATAATGTTTAGATTAGGCAAAATTCAACTACAACTTATTAACTGACCCGAATTTGAAAGATAAAAATGGACAGAGTGGGTTAAGTTTTTTTCACCCGCAAAAATAAGGCGACCAAAACCCAACTTTCTAAAATGGTAGGTCAACTACCATACACACTTAGCACGATAATCACCTCTTACCATTTTACTTTGCATGCACTTAAGCTTTTTCCGTACATTAGATAACCTTTCTTGCTCTTTCACCGAGATTGGTTTAATGAAATGTACCACGTACCATCTATCACACTTCATATGTAACGAATGAACGAGGTACCTCTAACCCATATTCATGGTCACATCATCGTCAAAGTCTTTCACATCTAATTTCCAATCAGATCCCTTATTCCAACATCAAACTCACATACGTTTCTATTTCAGACCCTCCATTCGATGACCCATCTCTCTCTCTCTCCCTCTCTCTCTCATGAATATTGCAAGCACATGACACATCAAATTTCTAAAACAAGGCCTATATATCTGTCAACATTTAGCCTATGTAATATTCTCTAAAATGTTTTGTTTTCATTGATTCAACCAACATGGTCCAAATGCATTTTAAGGCAACCTTGTTTTATACCCGCATCTTACCATTGCACATCCATGAAATGTTACATCATTAGCAACAAAGAAAAAAAAAAAAAAAGTCCCATTTTCCAACAAGATTACAACATCCAAACTCAACCTATCATCTTCCATACATAGCAATTTGATAAGCGAACCATTGGCTGTCACCCCCCATAAAGTAATTTCCCTTTGGTTTTAGTTCTTCAATGGAAGAAACTCAAAAAATTGGAAAGGAGTGAAGTTGGCATTCATGGCTGAAACTGATATATCAGTCTCCTTTTCGTTAATGTTATTGTTGCCATCACTGCTGCTCCGAAGTGGAAAGAGTTGAAGAGTTTGAGATTCCCCACATCCATCTTCTTCATTGCTGACACTACTGTTAAAGTAGTTGATACCATTTTCTCTATAGGGTGCTATAAAGATGTTCAAGTCACGAGTCTTAATGAGCTTTTGGTCCATTGTAGTTCTCACTGTAGCTTGGGTTGTGGTAGTAGTAGCAGTAGTAGTGGATGAAGTAGGGGTGTTTATGAGGTGGGTGAGATGAGGAGGACAAGTCAACTGCATTATCTGCCGCGTGGCATTCCTTTCCACAAAGTTTCTTCTTTGCTGTAATTCTCCTTCATCGAATTGGATCCATCCATCTGTCATACATTCTGCCACTGCTGCTTTTGCTGACATTTGTATTGAAACAGATTCCTGGAAAATAATTATAGACATGCAATCACATGAAATCTCCAAATCTGAAACATTTTTTGATAAATAGAATGAGACAATTTCAATTGGGCACTCCTTAATTGTCTTGAGAAATAAAGTCAGTATTTAGGACAAAGGTCATGGTCCATGAAAAACAAAGTAGTACTAGCGTCTCAGCTAGGGTTAGCATGGTCCTTTCAATCACAAGGTGCTCATTTCTATAGAATGTTAAGGGGGGGTGCCCTAAACAGTACTGGCCTAATTGACATGAAAAAGCACAGTACCCAAAATCCCAGCTAAGTTTCATAACAGAAGCCCCGACAGAAAGGAAGGAATGCAGCTTTTGGACCTTTTCATTTCCCAACAAACAAAGCATTTTGTTGGTTCCCTAGTGAATATATCACCTTTTTAAGATTATAAACTCAACAATGATCTAGCTAGTAATCATATGCAAATTATCCAGGTTTAATTGCTTCTTACATACTTTTTAGAGACTAAAGGGATTCCAAGTTCAAAAAGGAGGAATAGAGTATATAGAAAGACTAAGACAAAGGAAGGTAGAAATAGACCTCTGCAAGCGTACTGCAGTTTGTATGGGGTGCCCAGTTCTTGGTCTGTTCAACTTCAAACACTGTCCTATTAGCCCCTGTAGACAAAAAGAAAAACAAAAAGAATACAACTTTACATCCCAAACAACAATCAGAATATAGAAAAAAGTAATACAAATCAAACATATCTAAGAACAAAATGTAAAGCAAAAAGCCATACAAAATTGTCCTGTCGTCTCTCTTTCTCTCTCTAACACGAACTGTACTATATGTGGCTGTGGTGATCATAATAATAATAATAATATATTAAAGTTAATTGTTCTACATGGGTTTTACCTAATTCTTTCCTGTTTAAGATTTCAATATTATCACGGTGGTGGTCATCCGAAGCCAAATCCATTTGACGGCGGCGTTTCTGCCTCTCTCTGGCCTTGTGATTTTGGAACCAGTAGAAAACATTCTTCCCTTCAATCTTACCATATCTCCGAAGCTGTGCAGTAATATGCTGAATTTGCTCAGCCGACGGTGTTCGAGTCCCACGTCGATATAATTCTTCAAGAGCTCTCAACTGCTCCGGTGTTGGATTCCACCTTGAGCTCACCACAACAGGTGGGGTGTTGAACTCTCTCATCTTGTTCTGCTCAGACACAGCTGCTGCAACAAATAGCCAAATGAAACACACACACATACACAAGGAAAAGTACTAATCACCCGGACTCAAATATACACACACATATAAATGACAAACTATTACATACCCTGCAGATGTTGACATTGGGAAAAGAAATCGGTGCCATGAATACGGCTTAAGCAGGGAGTGTTTGTGGTCGAGTTGTTGTTGATGTTGTTGGTAGAAGGCAGTGGCCTTGGAATGAGAGGCCTAAGTTTCCGGCCATTGAATGAGTCAGGCATGTTGAACTCTCCACCATCATTATAACCCATCATCCACATTTTGATAGACTAAAAGAAGGAACAATTTCTTTCTCTCTCTATAAGTAGAGCTGAATATATTGAAGGGGGGGTTGTGATGTAGATGAATAGGTATATGTAATGGAAGAAGAAGCAGGAGAGTAAAGTAGGGCTTTAATTAAATACACCTCTTAGTCTCTCTCTTTCCCTAGAGGGGAAAAGGGTTTTTGATACGGTGGGTTAAAGAATGGTGTTGGAGTAGTAAATATGGGAATAGAGCATGCAAGAATGGTGGGATTATGAAATAGGAATCATTACCTCCCTCACATAGGAAATAGACATATAGTTTATAAATAGTATGTATTGATGCTTTTAAAGAGAGAGCCAATGCTGAAATTTGGTTAGTTGAGCTGAAATAGTGAGTATTTGAGTTTCAGAAAATCAGAGATGGGGATTGATCACTTTAGAGAGAGAGAGAGAGAGAGAGGGAGAGAGAGAATGGTGTTGGTTTAATATGGAACAAAGTGCGGAACACACATGAGGTTGACTAGGCTAGAGGGAGAGAGAGAGAGAAGACAAAAGAAAAATTAAAATATAAAAAGAAAAAGAAAAGAGAAAATGAAGGAAAAGGCAAAGAAGGGTCGCTAAGAGTGAGAGAGAAGAGGAAGCGTGGAATTCTGGGAGGGTTTTTGGGAGTAGCGAAGGAAAAACGACGTGACGATGATGAGGGAATCATAAGCCTCATCACACTTTCTTTACCCTTCTCTCATTTATTGTTCTCCTTACGTCTCGTGCCTTTCACACTTATTCTCAATCCGAACTGCCCCTCTCCTTCTCTCTGCACCTCCTCCCTCTTTTCTTTTTCACTTACTTAATTACTACTACAAATATATATTACCATTCTAACATACTTACTTTCTGTCCATGCATCATTCCATTCTCTCTCTCTCTCTCTCTCTCTCTCTCTACTGCATGTAGAGATCTTTTTCTTCTCACATTTTCCTCCTTACCACCATCTTCTTTGCTTTGACTTAATGCTTGGGTTTAAGTGGTGTGAGATGCATTAGTACTAGAGTTAGCAGGGTTATTTAGTGCAAGAGTTTAACTCGTTACGGTAAAAAGTAACTTGCTCTCGAATTTCCACTTCTTTACGTACACTAATTTGCACAATACTTACGTTTTGCATAATCATAATATCCACATTTTTAAAAAATGCCCACACTTTATACGTGTACAATAATTAGTGCTCATTAAAAAAAAAAAAAAATACTATACTAGCTACATGCGTTATTATCCTTCTAGGTTGAGAAATGGTAGAATGATATTACACCTTCATGTGCTATTAAAATGACTGTGCCTCTTCTTTATATATATATATATATATATATATATATAAATAATACTGTGCCTCATTTGGAATCTACCTAATTCACTACACTCCCTAATTTGAAAAATTAAAATTTTCTTGGTCTCTTATTTTTTGCCCTGACTTAGGGGCATGCAGTGCTACATATCTCACTTTTCTTCCAGATATAGTCCCTTGCCCTTGGTAATTATGATGGAATGACTCCACGTTCGAGTGACTGAGTCCGTGTCCAGAGTCCAGACTAGAATATGAATGCCATAATTGTTTAATTATGTCTTTGCTGTTGGATGGGGTGGGGGCCTAGTACCGCATACAGGAGGCTCTTACTTTATGTCTCTATCTTTGAAATTTCCATCAACAAAACGTACCAAGCATAGTGTCAAGATTTTTTTTTTTTTTTTAGTAAAAAAGTGTCAAGATATTAAAATATGAAGAATGTTGAGAATCAATGGCCTAGCAAAACCAACAGCAATTTATGTGACGTTAATTTACTACTAGTCTTTACAAACTAACAGCAATTTATGTGACATTTTAATTGCATCAACAATTAAATAAGGAAATTGTCAAGTAATCATGTTAATAAGTAATTAACTAATTATTGTGTTAATAAACATGCCCACTCAAATTCAACCAATGGCAACTCCAAGAATTTTTTTCTAAGATAATTATTATGAAATTTAAATTATACAAAATCTTATAATAAAAAATTTCATAAATTGAAAAAAAAAAAACACATAAATACATAAAATCTTACAATTTCCTTCTATGAATTTTTTTTTTATTTTAAAATTGTTACATGATAGTCTCATTATCAATGTTACAAGCTACATTTATTTTAAAATTATAGTTTAACAAAAATTTTCTTGGATTTTTTCTTTTTGTTTGTATGGACCTATTATATTTTTAAGAGGACCTAAGTTTAAGGATAAAGTTTGACTACAAACTTAGTTGTAACCAAATGCTACAACTCTCACTAAACAAATGAAAATGACTACATATTTTAAAAATCTAACAATTGAATTATATGTTCTTTATATTTTTAAAACACATGTCAAATTTCATGCTAATTGGATGTTAAAATCATATAATTTTCTTCTATGAGTTTTCTTATTTTGAAGTTGTTGCATGATAGTCTCATTGTCAATGTTACAAGCTACATTTCCTTCAAAATTTTAGTTTAATAAATTTTTTCATGGGCTTTTCCTTTTTTGCTTGTAAGAGACATAAGTTTAATTAAGGACAAATTTGGCTACAACTTTTACTAAACAAATTAACATAACTATAGATCTGTTTAGGAACAACTTATCTAGCTTTTTGCCAAAAACTTTTGAACAAATTTTGGCTAAAAAATTGATTGTAGCATAAGGTTACAACCTTACTCAATAAAATAAACATTACTACATATTTTAAAAATCTAACCATTGAATTGCATGTTCTTTACATTTTTAATACACATGTCAAATTTTGTATCAATTAGATATTATTTACTATATGATTTATAAAATTATATTTTATGTATAATTTTAGATTATAAAAACTTGTAATTTAAAAAATTTATTGATGACATAGCTATTGATCTTTAATTTTATAGAAATTTCGCAAGAATTGAGGATATAAGAAGAAGATGTAATCCAATATCAAAATTCACCTCCAATAAAAAAAAAATACTAAGTAAGGTTGTAGCCTTAATTATAGTTAAAATTTTTTAAAAAATTTTTGTTGAAAGTGTGTTAAAATATACTTGTACCTTCAAAAATTTTGAAAAAATTAAGTTTTAAAAAACTGTACATAACAACTAAAAACTAGAACTGATACCAAACAGACTCATATTTTGAAAAGAATATTATTTACTATATGATTTATAAAATTATATTTTATGCATAATTTTAAATTACAAATACTTGTAGTTTAAATAATTTATTGATGACATAGCTATTGATCTTTAATTTTCTAGAAATTTTGCATGAATCAAGGATATAAGAAGAAGATGTAATCCAAAAATAGATTTATCAAAATTCACCTCCAATAAAAAAAATATTAAGTAGGGTTGTAGCCTTAATTTTATAGTTAAAATTTGTCTAAAAATTTTTATTGAAAATATGTTAAAATATACTTGTACTTTCAAAAATTTTGAAAAAATTAAGTTTAAAAAACTGTACATAACAACTAAAAATTGGAACCGATACCAAACATACTCTATTTTTTGAAAAGAATAGCATGTTTTTGAAATTTGTTGCTTTTGTGGATTCTAATGAATGATTTTCCGTATTTGGCCTAATAGAAATGGTTTCTTCAGGGCTACGGTAGAGCCTAGGCCGTACTTTATATTTTCAAGACCAGTAATGAGTAATAACTAATGGCTGCCTCAAAACTAATCTATAAATTAAACTAAAGTAGATTGGATTGCTAAATGTGGCTAAAATGCATTGAAAACATTGAAAATTTATCTCATAATTTCGCGCAGAGAGACTGCATGCAGGTGAATGGATCAAAATACAAGGTTGATGACGATCTGCTTCTGCTGGTATAGCTACCTTCACACATTTACTTTATAGGGAGTCAGGGACCTGGTTGACAATGTTGATAGGCTTTGTTGGAGCAACAAATCTCGGCTCCTAGCCAAGTGTTCTGAATTCCAAGCCATATTTTTGGGAAAAAAGAATCTGGCCTAAGCGAAAATTGAAAAGAAAAAAGAAGAAGAAACATGGCTAGCTATTAAACTAATTTTACGGTGAAAGTAACACTTCATATTTCATTTCCAGCCATTTTCGTACAATTTATACATGCACATTTATCGCTTGATTATGAGGGAGAAATACAAACCTTCCATATCATTTCCCCTTTCGTTCCCTCCCTTCAACCAAATAGAAGAAAGGACTCGTCCACCTACTTCTTTCCCCTTCTAAATCCACCAAACCAAACATAGTTTTGAGGACTAAGAAGATTTCTTCTCTTTCTTTAGGTTATCAATCGTCTTGTGATTTGGTTGGCCATTTGTCCGACCACCCATTTATTTTAGGGGCTTATTAGATAGATTAGGTGGTGTTTGAAGGAAAATAAAATGAAGGAGGAAATAAAATAAGAGAGTTTAAGCTGTGTTTGAAGGAAAAGAAAATCAAAGAAATTAGGGTTTGAATTTTTCCCTTTTCTTTTAGAATTTAGATTTTAAAACATTTAAATTTAAAAAATAAAAATAAAAGTAAATATAAAAAAGATGACAACCCACCAGTATCCATTAGGTTTATCCATTAAGACTCACTCAACTGGATTACCTAATGGGTTATAACCTATTTAACCTAAATGTTTAATTGGGTTGGGTTAAGACTTACTTAAATTTGATGGATCATGAGTGGGTTAATGGATTTGAGTAAAAATTACCACCCATGACTGTAACCACCAATTTATACAAATTAACTTTTCACGTGTTGGTCACTTAGTTATGAATATCAATCCATATGTGAATTTTTAATATCCTTAAAAAAAAATTCAAAGAAATTTATGGATTTTATACAATTGTCAAATAGACAGGCCTATCAAACGTTATCTTATGTGTTTTGTGGTATAAGAGTGTCTTTGGATGAGTTTCAATTCATTGGTTTTTTTTTTTTTTTTAATTGTGTAAAAATATAAGTATTCTTATAAAAAAATAAAAATTTAAAAGAATTTAAACATAAATTAATGATAAAATTAAGGTGACTTTTAAGCTAAAACAAATAAACCTTATATATAATATGTTAGCTTTTAGTGATACTTACTATCTAGAGAGATATCACATAAAGAGAGGAAAACAGTGTTCATGAGCACTATCATTGGATGTTAAAAAAAATGTCACTTTATCCCACAAAATAATTACTTTATCTACTTTAGCGTAAGGGAAAAATGGGTATTTGACCTTAATTTACAGACTATGCAATAGAGTGTCCTTATTTTGAAACTATTTAGCAAAATGCATTTGTTTTTTAAACTTAATTTTAACAAAATCGAGTTACAAGTGTAACTCGACATTAACAATGTCAAAATCTATGCATATTTTTTCACTTAATTTTTTTTGAAAATTTAAGTGGAACTCGACATTGTTAATATCGAGTTCCACCAACAAATATACATAGAACTTGATTTAGAGGATATCAAGTTTTACATATAACTCGATTTTGTTAAAATAGAGTTTTAAAAACAGGGGCATTTTGCTGCATAATTTGTAAATTAGGAGCAAAGGTTTATTTTCCCCTTTAGCATAGTACTTAACAATACACCCTATATTCCATCTACTATTTTAGCATCCACCCTATTAAAATAATATTTAAAAATACTAAAAATAAAAAACCATAGCAACATAACCAATCACAACCTAGAACCACTTATCTCAACCTACAACAACCAATCTTAACCACCAATCAGGCCAAAACCACCAACGATCGTAGAAAACCAATCTCAACCCACAACAACCAAAAAAAAAAAAAAAAACACCAATCTCAAAAAACCGAACCTCAATTGATTCAAAATGTCAATCTCAAAGCACCGAGATATACCAAACCCACTACTGCATCACCACCAAACCACTGAGATCCAACATTAAGCTTTATGAAGAGAAAGAGTAAGATATGAGAGAGATTCACATTCTCCTGGATGAAGAGAGAGTGGGAATGGAGAGAGAGACATGAGAAAAGTGAGAGGAAAGAGTGAGGAGAGGGGATCTAATTGAATAAAAAAACGAAAATTTCAAGTTTTGCAATGCCACTAGTAGTATTGCAATATAGGAATGCTAAAAAATATTTGGAATTTGGCATATCTGATGTAAGCATATTTTTGAGCTTTGATATTAAATGCTAAAATTTAACATTTAGCATATCCAATGCTATTGCTAAATCAACTTGGCAGGGGTCACAATGCCACTATACATCCTATGTAAAAACATTTATTTAATATAGAAGTGAACTATCTTTTTTTTTTTTTTTTTTTTTTGGTGAAAGACGATTCATTAAAACAAACTAAACGGAAATACAAATTTCAGGACATAATTTATTGAAATATATCCCATTGAGGTCGTCCTCGTACACATCAATTATGTCCACATGCGGACTATCAAATAAAGAGAAATTAGGAGTCTGACTGAAGCCCATTCTAGCAAAAGTTTGTCAGCACAGCAGCTAGCTTGGCGGAAGCAATGTTTAATCTGAATCTGAGGCATGTAAGAAACTAGCAATCTGCAGTCATCCAAAATAGGAGAGATAAAATTGTTAGCATAGGAAGGACTATTGAGAGCAAGCACAACGGGTTCAGCATCTAACTCAATCACAAGGGATGGAAGATTAAGGTCTCTACACAGTAATAGCCCCTCCCTCAAACCCCATAGTTCAACAGCAAAAATGGTAGTGAGGCCAATCCTTCTGTTGAAACCTCTTACCCACTATCCATTAGCATCTCTAATAACCCCTCCAGCCTCCATCGAACCATCTGTATTCAGCTTCAACCATCCTTCAGGCGGCTTCTCCTAACAAATCCTTCTCAGCACCTTTTGTACAAAGGCTCTCGGCGTTGCCCCACAATGAATGAACTCCCAAGCTTGATTTGGAATATCACCAACTAGCTTCGGGTTTCTTCTAATATTGCTGAAAACAAACCAATTCCTACTCTTCCAAATATTCCACACAACAAAGGGAAAAATAAACCTCTAAAGGGGATTAGCAGCAAGCAAACTACAATTATTCCTACCATTAATAGACAACCACACCTGCAAATCACTTCTCCAAAAGGCATGATTTGAGGGTGTGATTCCTAACTGATTCCATACCTGCTTGATATGCAGGCAGTCACAGAGAGCGTGCAAAATAGTTTCTAAACCCCTTAGACATATAGGGCAAGTGTTGTCATGAACTACCCCCCTTTTTTCAAGGCACACCTTAACCCCAATACAGTTAGCACACATCCATAAGAAGGTTTTTATCCTCGGGAGAGTGTCAGCTTTCCAAAGCCATTTGGCTGAGAAAGAGTATGCATCCACGATACCCATAGCAATCTTGTAAGCACTCCTTAACTCAAATATGCCTTTAGAAGAATCTGCCCATACCAGTCTATCAACTCCTCTGCTAGTGAAGGCAGTAGGAGTAGCTTGGACAAGCATCTTAATATCATGAGGGAGCTCAAATGGAATTTTTTCCCAAGCCCAACCCGTGTCCAACATAAAATCCTTCATCTCCAAAAGGCTAGCTTCCTAGGTAATGGGACCCTGAATGAGTTGTCTCAAAGAACCTTTTTGAGTCCAACTACTGTACCAGACACTCAAATTACTATCCCTACCAACCATCCACCTACTCCCCCCATTGAAGGTATCCATACCTTTTTTCATAGCAGCCCACACAAATAGGCAAGGAAGCTTATTGGCATTAGGGGCAATACTTCTCCTCATATTACAATACTTCCTCTTCAAGACAATAGCCCAAGGGGCCTTTCTCTCTCTGTATTGAATCTCCAATTTAGCTTAGCGAGAAGGGCTACATTCCTTCCCTTGGTTGATTACAACCCCAAGCCCCCTTTCTTTTTGGGTTTGGTGACCTTATCCCAACCAACCCAATGGATTCTATTCACTGTGTCTGATGACCCCCATAAAAAGTTACGGTTAACCCTATCTAGCCCATTCAAGATTCTACTAGGGAGATGAGAGCACTGCATAACGTAAGAGGGAATAGAAGCTAAAGAGGCTTGAATCAAGACTGTCCGACTAGCCAAGGAAAGCAAATTGGCCTTCCACCCCGCAAGTTTCTGTTTCGCCCTATCAAGGATGAAATTGTAATCTTGGAAAGAGGAGCTAGGATGTCGAAAAGGAAACCTACCAAGGAACAGAGTAGAGGAAAACCCAAGAATGTCACACAACGACTCCCTATTATCCCTATCCACATTCGAGTAAAAGTAAACTCTAGATTTTGCCTCACTAACTGTCTACCCAGAAAGTAGACAAAACTCATCAAGACATCTCTAATGGCTGAGCAATTGGTGCCATCGGCTCTAGCAAAAAAGAGGACATCTTTTGTAAACATGAGATGAGAGAAGGCAGGACCACTTTGGGAGGCCTTAACTGGATACCATAGATTGGCATTACATTTTTCCTCAATAAGTTGACCCAAGAATTCCATGCAGAGAATAAAGAGGTAAGGGGAAAGCGTGTCCCCTTGCCTTATCCTTCTCAAAGGAAAAATAGGATCAGTGGCTTCACCATTAAACAAAATAGATGTGGAGACTGATGAAACACAACTCATAATGATATCAATAAGATCAGCTGGAAGATTGGCCCTAAGGAGAGCTTCTCTAATGAAATTCCACTCTAGCTTGTCATAAGCCTTCTCCAAATCAATTTTCAATGCCACAGCCCACTCTCCCTCTCTTTCTCCCAAGGGAGTGAATGATCTCCTGTGCAATGATAGCATTGTCTACTCCTTTCCTACCTGGCACAAAAACCGCTTGAAGAGGAGATATGAGCTTATCCAGATAAGGCCTCAACCTTGCCACAATAATCTTTGTCACCACCTTATACACACTGTTGCATAAACTTATGGATCTATAGTTACCTAAGGTCTCCGGTCCTTGAATCTTAGGGATTAAAGCAATATGGGTTCTATTCAAATACTCAGGAACCCTCCTGTCAATAAAATTCTTTTGCACCTCCCTAACAACCGAACCCCCCATAATAGGCTAAAACCTTTGGAAGAACCCCGCGTGGATGCCATTTGGACCCGGTGCTTTAAAAGGTTTTAAAGACCACAAAACACCTTTAATCTCTTCTTCAGTTACACCACCACTAATATTCTCCTTTTCCTCCTCTGTAAGCCTGGGCTGCCATTGAGAAATTGGAGGATCAGCTCTAGGAGCCGAATGTAGTGATGTAGAAAAAAATCCCTTTAAAACCACTTATAATGACATTCTTTATCTCATCCTCCTCATAAATCCAATCACCCATAGCATTTTTTATTGCCAAAATATGGTTCCTTTTCCTTCTGACTAAAGTCGAAACATGATAAAAAGCTGTATTGCGATCGCCCTGGATCATCCAATTAACTCTTGACTTTAAAGCCCAAAGTTCCTCCTCTTGATTCAGCACTAAATCCAGCTCCTTCAAAAGCTCTTTCTCCAAATTAAATAGGAAATTAGAAGGGTTATTTGCAACAGCCCTCTGAATGCCATTAATCCGAGCCATCAAATTCTTCTTCCTAGTAAATATATTTCTGTGCAACCAAATGAGGGCTTATTGGGCTAGGCTCTCGCTTGGGCTCAACTTATTTGTGAAGTGGGTTTTGTGTTTTCTACAATGGGTTGCTCAATACACTGAGGCCCAACATTTACTCTCTTACTTCCCGGCTAATTCATTCTTCTCTGATTAATTTCCTCTCCCTCTTTCTCTCTCTCCTCTCTTCCCTCTTTCTTTTTCCCATCCCCTTCTTCTTCATAGCCCTCTCTTATTTATAGCCCCCACTGGGTGGAGGGATTATAACTGCTCTGGACGATAATGGAAAAGAGGGTCCAATGTCGTCGTTGTTAAGTGGGAATTTGGTAGTTGAGTGGCAAAAGTGGCATTGGAACTTGCTTATCATTGCTGTAGTCTGTCCGGCAACGACTTCATGGGTGATTTGCCGGCTAAGTTGGACACCATGCTCCCCCGTGAACAAATACCCACGGAAACGTTTACTACTGAACTAAGGATGGTCCAAACAGCCGACCGTGCGAGAATGAAAGAATTTGTGGGCAACAGAGTTCCCGCCAATTATGTCAAAACCCATCTTTGGGCGTCTAATAATGTCCGGCCCGGCCCGAATTAAGGTGGACTGATCGGGCTCATGGGCCGCGCAACGAAACGTTATACCTGAAGCCTAATAAAGGATTGGGCCCTGACCGTACAATTTCCAAACTGATTTTTGTTCCAGGCAATAGCTTTCCTAGAAAACAAATCTAAGGCATCAGCTAACCCACTTCCACCTCCCCAAACTTGAGAGACAATGCTTGGAAAGGTTGCATCCAGCAGCCAGCAAGTCTGAAACCTAAAAGGCTGCTTTTTAGCACCATTAGCCCTAGCCAACATCTCCAACAACACAGGGCAGTGATCCGAATGGCTTCTAGTGAGATGAGAGACCTTTGCCTCTGGGTTCAACAGGCACCAACTAGGATTAACAAAGAATCTATCAATTCTTTCCTGGATTAAAGCTTGCACTTCCCTCTTGTTTGTCCAAGTGAACCGAGGCCCAGAGAATCCAATATCTCACATATTTCACTTATCTAGACATTCCTTAAACAATAAAGACCTATTGACACTAACTGCTCTGCCACCAAACTTATCATCATCTAATAGGGGTTCATTGAATTCCCTGCTATGACCCACGGCAAATTATGGAGATCAACCACTTTCATAAGATTATTCCACAACACCTGCCTCTCAGCATTCCTAGGACTAGCATACACAACTAAAAATAGCCAGGAAGCATTAGTAAATCGTACCTTAACCATGATATGGATTTCTTGTTCAGTATTAGAGAGTGAAGACACCTCCACCTTGTCGGAGTTCCAAAGCACCCACAGCATATCCAATGGTATCCGTATAACTCGCTCCATCAAAAGGAAGCCTATCAGTCAGCTCCTTAGCTCTTTCACCCCAAACCTAAGTCTCCATCACAACTAAAATGGCTGGATTGTGATTTTGAACCAACTCTCTAACCCGATTTTGAAATGAGGGCTTAAGTGCACCCCTACAATTCTAGATAATAATATGGGATAATTACAGTAAACCCACTTGTGCTATGGCTCGTTTTCACTTTGCCTACCTGTGGTTTAAAACTTTACACTTTGCCCATCTGAACTTCAATCTGTTACCCATCTGTTACCCACCTCACCCTCAAACGTTAGAAAAACACCCTTTTGTTAAAATCAGAATATAACATCGATAAAAAACACGAACCATCAGTTCTTTTCCTCACGAGCCCTAGAAATACGAAAATCCCTAGAGAAACCCCATTTTGCATCTGATATTGAAATAGCACTGCAAGTATAAACCTAGACGAGCAATGGGTTGTTCGAGGGACTTAAATCCTGGTAAGAAATCAGTCACTGTTTGGGTTTTTAATTTGGGCTTGTGGTTGTTTTATAGTTTTTTGAGTAATCAGTCAATGGTCAATGTTACATGTATGTAATGAGAATATTGGTTGTGTTTGTTGATGTAATATTACCTGTTGTTTGGATTTGTGTTTGTTTATGGGCATTTTGTTTGTCGTGGTCATTGTGTCTCATAGTGGTCCCAAATTTCTGTTGGGTTTAAATTTTAGTGTTTGCCATGTGCTTATTAGCAAAATAGAAACAAAAGCAATGCAAAAAATGTGGTCCCTCTGATGTGTGTGTTGCATCCCAAAAGCAAAACAGAAACATGCAAGTGTTTACTCTTTTGTGTATATTGTTTACAATTCTTTAATTGTTAATTGTGTACGTGTCAAATGGTAATTTGTTATTGCAGATGGCTGATGAGGAAGTGAAATGGGAGGTACATTATGGGGGTACTTTTCTATGGAACCCTAGTTTAGAATACTTTGGTGGGAAAGTTGAAAAAGTGTATAGGGATCCTGATAGGCTTAGTTATTTTGAAATAAAAGGAATATGTGAGGAATTAGGGGTTGATGAACTGTGTAGGGTTCATTATTTAGGTCTTGGGGGCAACTTGGAGCAAGACTTGAGGCTTATACAAGATGATAAAGATGTGGCGCCCATGTGCAAGCTTAATGTGGGAGGGTCAAGAGACACCATCATACTGTATGTAGAGAGTGGTCATACTCTACTTGCAGTTGAAGTCCCTAATGGTGCAGGGGGTGGTGCAGGAGCTACTACGGGGGTTGATGCTAGTGTGGGGGTAGAGGAGGAGTTTGATTGGTTGAATGAAGGTCTGGAAGGAGAAGACTTTGTTGATGACATTTTTTATGAGTCTTCTCCACCTCACATAGTTCCATCTGACCCTAACATTGTTCCAACCACTGATACACCTCAACCAACCACTGATACACCTCATCCAAACAATAATACACCTTATCCAAACATTAATACACCTCAGCCAAACACAGATACACCTGGCCCAAGCAATGTTCCTTCTTCAAACATAGATTTAGATGAAGAGTGGGCGGAACCAACTTTAGATTATGATACTGCAAGTGTGGATGGTTCTGATGATAAGCAAAGGCCTAGAAACCTAGAATTCAATGAGAGGACTGATATGGAAAATGTTAGGTTGGTGGTAGGGATGAAGCTTCCAAACTCCAAGGTGTTTAGGAAGGCTTTGAGGAAGTATGTGATTTAGCATCACATTGATATCAAGTGGAAGTTAAATGAGAAGAAGAAGATTTCTGTACAATGTTAGAACAATTGTGGATGGAGGTGTTATGCCTCAATGGTGACTGGAGAGTGCACATTTGAGATCAAGACACTTAATCCTAAATGTACCTGGCCCTTGACATTTCAAAATGGGCAATTACATCAGCCTATGTGGCAAAGAGGTATTTGGAGGATTTTGGTAAGAATTCTAATTGGGAGGTCTCAGGTGTTAAGCACCATGTGATGCAACAGATTTCAGTTGATTTAAGTATTAGTCAGGTGTATAGATCAAAGAAGGCAGCTAGGGGTTTGATTACTGGGAATGAAAAGGCTCAGTATGGCCTACTTAGAGATTATGCAGATTTGATAAGGAGGACAGATGTAGGAAGCAAGGTGATTCCGCAAATAAAGATGGAAAATGAGAATGCAAAACCTAAGTTTAAAAGGATGTACATTAGGTATAATGCTTAGAAAGTTGGATTTCTAAGTGGTTGTAGACCCTTTGTTGGGCTGGATGGATGCCACTTGAAGGGTACGTTTCGTGAGCAATTATTGTCTGCCAATGCCAAGGATGAAAATGACAATATATTCACAGTGGCAATGGCTGTGGTTGAGCAAGAGAACAAGGACAACTAGACCTGGTTCTTGGAGCAGTTTGCAGATGACATTGGCAGGCCAGAGGAGCTCAATCTAGTATTCATCAGTGACAAGCAGAAGGTATTATCATCTAGCTCATGTTTATGACTTCATTACTTGCTTACTTGAATGCTTACATGCTTACATGATTGCAGGGCCTTCTACCTGCAATGGAGACTCTATTCCCAACTGTGGAGCACAGGTATTGTGTGAAGCACATATACAACAACTTCAAGATTAACCACAAGGGCATGGAGTTGCAGAGTGTACTGTGGAGATGTGCTGGCATAACATCAGTAAGGGAATTTGAGAGGGGGATGGAGCATCTTAAGAGTTTGGATGAAAAAGCTTAGAAGTACCTCGTTGATATAGAGCCTGTACAGTGGACCAGATCCCACTTTTCTCCAAGAGCTTTGACAGATTGTCTGGTAAGCAATTTGAGTGAGAGTTTCAACTCTATGATTGTGAAGGTTAGAGACAAGCCAATCTTATCAATGCTGGAGTGGATCAGAGTTAGGCTTATGAGTAAACTGTATGTGAAGAAGATTGGCATAGAAATGTATGCTGGCAGGTTGTGTCCAAGCATACAGGGCAAATTGGAGAAGTTAAAATTAGAGTCTAAGAGCTTCTGTGCAATGCCATCTGGGAGGTTTGTGTATGAGGTTGACAATGAGAGGGAAAGGCATGTGGTGGACTTGGTAGGGAGGACATGCAGTTGTAGAGCATGGGACTTTACAGGAATCCTTTGCAAGCATGGAGTTGCAGCAATTTTTGTGAATCATGAGATGCCAGAAGACTATACCCATCCATGCTACTACAAGGATGCTTATGTGGAGACATACAAGACACCCATATCTCCCATGCCTGGCTAGTCTGAGTGGGTGTCAAGTGGCCAACCCAAGCCTTTTGCACCTATTATCTATAAGCCACTAGGCAGGCCACCCATGAAGAGGAAGAGAGACGCTGATGAGCCAGTGAGGTGTGGAAGGTGTCAAAAGGAAGGGCACAATGCAAGGAGATGCAAGGCCAATGTTACTGGTGAGACACACCATGGGAGAAGAGGAAGAGATTATAGAAAGAACAATCTGTAAGTTTTTACAAACTTTCTTTATTAAATGCAAAATGCCAATAACTGACACTGTAAACATGCTCATGTTTGGTTACAGGGAAATGGAAGGCCCTATACATGCAAACAAGCCCCGTCCTCATCTTAACCCCCACCAACACATCAGCCTTACATTATGGCCTCATCCTCATCCAACCAGGCAGTAGGGTCACAACTACCAGCTCCACAACCACCAGGTTTTCTTTATTAAATGCAAAATGCCAATAACTGACACTGTAAATATGCTCATTTTTGGTTGCAGGGAAGTGGAAGGCCCTCTACATGCAGACAAGCCCCATCCTCATCTCAACCCCCACCAACATATCCGCCTTACACTGTGGCCTCATCCTCATCCAACCAGACAGCAGGATCACAACCACCAGCTACACAACCACCAGCTCCACAACCACCAACTCAGACTCCATGGTCACAACAACCAAGTCAACAGTACTCTTCAGACTTCAGGTACATAATTAGAGGAGCTCTTTGGTTTGCTTCAAGCCAGCCAGCACCACACACCCGCAGAAACATGGGACAATAGACCACCTGCTATAAGATCACCTGGAGGAGCTGCTTTAAGAGGAAGGGGTAATGCAGCCAGGACTCAAAAATGTAGAACAAGAGGTGGAAAGGCTAGCTTTGCTGGGAGAGGCAAGGGCAGGGGCAGTAAATGAAGACTATGTCAAGACACTTTTGTTGCTATGTATTAGGGTTTTGTAATGTTAGGGTCATATGTAATTTGTAGACAATGGCAGGGCAGACATTGGCAAGACACTTTTTTATATATGTTGTTCAAACCCTTTTTGTATTTTTGTAAGTTTTGTAAACAGGGGAAAGTACAACTATTTTGGTTGTTGTTGTACCAAATGCCCTATATTTACTGGTGCTTGATGAAAGACTATTCAATGCCACCTTAAATATGTATACAACTTCCCAACTTAATGGCAGGTGTTCAGAATTATTATTTTAGTTATTGCAGTTGAACATATATGAGTTTGATTACGTGTGTATGTATTGAATATAGCAGTCACTTTTGAATAGTAGGTGCATGTGTTGAATAGTAAGTGTATGTGTTGAATAGCAGGTTTGTATGTGCATTTGTTGTCTTTTCTTGCAAGTTAACAGATAGTTGTCATGAACTTTACACTTTAAACAATTCACTTTCAACACAATTATCTGCACACAATGCACTTTATGCACAAACCAACACAGCTCACAGCATCCAACAAAACACCAACAGCTCACAGCTCACAAGTAACCAATTCATTTTAAACAAAAATACCAACAACATCTAACATAAATAACACTTTATCTTAAAAAGGCTTATATTATTAACTGGCTTCAAGCCAACAGAATCTACATCTTACATAGTTATATTACAATACAATTGAGGACTAGCTGATGTTACAACCCACTAGAGAGACTCAATTTCATCATTCCAAAATTCTTACTTGAGATAAAACACGAAAACAAGATAACCAAAAAAAAAAAAAAAAAAAACCATGACAGCATTAGTGCAATTCTGCACTTTCTCTCTTGCTCTAAAGCTCTCATTGCTATCTCCTTGGCTTGAACAGAGGAATCTCGAAACTTTCTCTCCCTCTTAGTGGCTTTTGCTGCCCTGTCTTGAGCAATTTCTGCCATTTGGGTAGCTTTTGCTGCTGTTTGGGTAGCTACTCTTTCCCTTTCATGTGCAAGTTGCAGCTCACTCCGCAGTAAATCTAGCTTTTGTTGCACGAAATGGGCATCTTCATTCCCACGCACACAAGTGGGATTATCAATCCATTTAAAGAAAGGGCACTTGGGACCAACCTTATATTGGCTACAACCCAGAAACCTTCTCCCAAAATTATCCACTGTCAGACTTGTTCTCAGCACACAAGTCTTATATGTACACATATGCCCATTTGAACCTGAGTAAGTTCCATTCAAAGAAGACATCGCTTATCAACTTCCTGTGAATCAAAACTACCGTCAAAACTTGAAACCCCAACCCACATAAAGCAGAAATGTCGTACCTGGTGATGATCTATCTTCGAATATTCAATGCCTCAAGACAACCCAAAGTCAGAACCTCACCCTCACATGGAAGCACGATCAAAAAAATCAAAACCTCAGCTCAAACAAGGGATTTTCATGTTTCTAGGGCTCGTGAGAAAAAGAACTAATGGTTCATGTTTTTGATCATTGTTATGTTCTAATTTTAACAAAAGGGTGTTTTTCTAATGTCTGAGGGTGAGGTGGGTAACGGATGGGTAATGGATTGAAGTTCAAGTGGGCAAACTGTAAAGTTTGAAACCACAGGTAGGCAAAATGAAAATGAGCCATAACACAGGTGGGTTTACTGTAATTATCCCTAATAATATTCATGAGGAAATAGAGACAAAAAGGAATAGGCATTCATCAACAGGTGGCATCAGCTTCCCCTTCCCCTTAAAAATCCATCCGGTCCGCTTTTGCACCTTTCTGATCTGTCCCTCTCCCGGAAACCAATTCATACTGTGGTGGATGACTCCCATCTCTAATTCCTAAATCAACACAAACAGGTTGAAAATCATCCTTGGTTTGAAGACTTGAACCAACGTGGAGAATGGTTTGCTTCCTAAAAGGAAGGTGAGAATTGGCAGCCTCTCTAGAATTCTCCTCTCCACCAGACACTCCATGGGATTCACACTGCACAGTACCGGCATCTGATGTATGCTTACCCACACTAGTTTATGCTCCTTCTCCGGTAAAGGCACACTACAAAAAACGGGGTCTAAAGCAGCGTTTCAGAAACGCGGCTTTAGACACCAAAAACGCGGCTATAGGATATAGTCGCGTTTCCTATAGCCGCGTTTACGACCCCAGCTTATGCCACGCAGCAAAAGCCCCCAGCGGGTCTGTAGCCGCGTTTTTAAACCGCGGCTATAGACCCCACCTAAAGCCGCATTTATAACCGCGGCTATAAGCTTGGAGCCTATAGCTGCGTTTTTAGAAAACGCGGCTAAAAACCGGCTTTAAGCCGCGTTTATAACCGCGGCTATAGACCCTTTCAACGCTGTCTACCTATAGCCGCGTTTCTTCTGATATAAACGCGGCTATAGACATGCTTTCAGTAGCGTTTTCTGGTGTTGCCAGGAACGTTCGCAAGGACCTATAGCCGCATTTTAAAAACGCGGCTATAGGTTTTCCTGTTTTTTTTTTCTTTATATTTTCCCTGATATCACAACTTCCTGCTGTTACAAAATATTCCTGCTATACCAAGTTCCTCCTATCACAAGATTTCTGCCTTTTGTACACATCCAAAAATTACAACATCACAACTTAATTCATGATAAATTACAACATAACATCCAAAAATTACAACTTCACATGTTTTTCACATCCAACATCACAACCTCCCAACATCACAAATGCACAAGCATCACAAATTCACAAGTTGCCAACCTCCCAACATCACAAATTGACAAGTTCACAACATCACAAGTTCCATATCCAAAATATATACAAGTTCCCAACAAAAAGATAATTATAAGGTATATACAATATTTTTGTTCATCACAAAAAATATACAAGCAGCAACATCACTAACCTTGTGTTAACAAAAAATATACAAATGTTTGTTCATGTCTACTCACAAAAAAACTATACAACATGCTTAGAATGTCCACTAGGTTGTGAGGCCTCAGTTTCATTTGTTTCCATTGTCCACTTCATGGTAAAACTGCACATATTGTAAAGAACAACATAATTCACTTCATTTGTTTCCATAATTCACTCAAATGTGCAAAGAACAACAACAATAAACAAAGCCTTAATCCCTTAATTAATTGCAGTGATTAGACAATGCGAACCCAAGTGGAATCATCATCCATTTTAATTTCCCTTTGTATAAAGAGGCATAGTTTACCTTCATTTTTGTTCCCTCATCCTCTAGCTTCCCTTATAGTATCACTAGCAGTAATTTAATGTTGGGGCAAAACACATGTTACAGTACTGTACCATTCTTCCTAGTCGATATAGAACAACACAGAAGGGAGAAAAGTCTACACAACCGAGTTGTTTATTGCCAAGTGGTAAATATGCAATGGGCTATAATGTTCAATGTCACAAAGCTTATGGCAATCAAGGTAAAGAGGTTTAAACCCCTTGAGGACCAAAATACTTTTTATTATTATTTCTCAAGAGTCAAAAGCAAAAGAAAGTTTTATTAGTGTTAGTTGACTCTGCAGAAACGTCAATGCTTCAATATGACACTTGAAACAAAGATGTTTAACGCCCGTGTTTTTTAATGTAAACACTTAAATTTGAGAAATAGTAACAAATAGACAAATAATTATTTTAGCAGTCACAAAATTTTTGTTTATTTGCCAATTAGACCATTACCTTTAATGTTTACATTTATGGACCAGCATTCCTTATTTAAACAGCTCATAATATATTAAACCCTGAGAATTTACTTACCAAGCACTGCCACCCATCAAAATATGCCACCCTAAAACATATTAAAAGCCTCGTATTAATATCACATAACATGTAATATAAAAAGTAGTATTCTGCTAAATAACATTTGTTTGCTACCTGAGAAGAAACATCACGTGCACCCTGGCTAGTTTGGTTGATCATGTCTCTCACCGTCGTCATCACGCCAGCCATCTGTTGTTGGTGCCTTGCCTCAGCTTGAGCTAGTTCCTCCCTATGCCTCGCCTCAGATTGAGCTAGTTCCTCCCTATGCCTCACATCAGATTGAGCCACTTGCTCCCTAAGCTGTTCATAACTCGTCTCCAACTCTGAAATCCTTAGGGTCGTTCGGGTTGACGATGGAGTTGAGGCAAATTGTGACAGGTTTGTTGCATTTCTTCCTGATGGGGTGATTCCAAAACCTACCTCACGCACACGTCCTGGGCACTCTGGACGACCCATCACCCGAGCATACACATCATCGTTGGACCAAAGGATTCCCCTACCAATCTCTCCTTGTAGTCGTATGCTCGAATCATTCAAAAGTTCTGTCATCCTATTCTGTTTTCCCACAAGAACCAAACAATGTGTTACACACCATACACCATACAAACACAAAATAAATTGAAATTCGATTCGATCAAGTTGTGCTTACCATGTTCTCTTCTGCATGGGTACTAATAGGAACCCCATCTTTGGTGCGGTATACTCGCTGATACACCTCAGCACGCTCAACTGCCGATCCTTTAGCTTTTGCCTACAAGATGAACAAAACCGCAATGACTTAGTCATAACATAGCGAAGTTAGTCAAATAACGATAAAGCTGAGACAGTAGTAAATAACATAGATGAGCACCTCAACTGAGAGAGTAGTAAATAGTCATTGCATAGCCATAAATTCCTTTTCATGATTATGCTTTTCTTATACTTACTCCAAAAAATTTTCAAAAGATAACACAAATATATGTCCATAAAATACATTCCCAAATAATGCCCAAATTCTTGCTCAAAGCAATTCAGAAAATTCCCAAATAAATACCATATTTAATCAATTACAAAGCTTCCCCTTAGTTTTAATTCCTATTCTACAAATCCTTTTTTATTTCATTCTTTAAATGCTTCTCATCGCTATAATGAATAGCATGTTGTAGGTTATATATTTTATTGTGTAGATATATTATTTTAATATGTTGTATAGAAATATAAAAGTTAGGATGTTGAGTGTATTGTAAAATTGTATGGTATAATAACGAAAGTAACTTTTGAGATGATAAAATGAGATATTTCGTTGAAACTGGATGCTAATGCTCTAAATACGTAGCATTTCAGGGTTTGCTCTTAAGTTGGCTTGTGAACATAAAATCTATATATAAATTTATAAAATATATGTAGTTGGGTGCTAAATACCCTTCAATTACCATGGTCAATATCGGAGCATCCCCCACATGGAGGCATGATGTGAGGACATTATAAGTGCTGACAAAAGAAGGAAAATAGATACTACTAGTAAAATTAGATCAACTACCGTAAAAGATTGATCCAGATTATAGCTAGTCAAAGACAACACTTTCGTTTGGTTTTTTGTTGCATGCGTACCTATTATTAGATGGGTCAAATCATATTCCCCACTATGAAAGCAATTAAGCATGTGATGTGAGATATCATCACTGTTATAGATTAACTGGATTACAAATTTATGTGGTTGAATATAGATTGAAAAGTTTCATATTTTCCTGTCAGTTTTCTGGTTGTTGCTAGGAAATGAAACTTAAGGCAGATATAATTGCTTTAATGTTTGCAAAGTTCATTCAACAATGATTTTTCTCATTTAAATATGCAGTATTGGTGCATGTTTAACCTTTGCTTATGAGCTACTTTAAAGATAATTTGAAAGTAAATTAAAGTATGCTCAAAGTAACTAATTTGAAAGTAAATATGCAGTATTGGTGCATGTTCCCTCACTGTTTTAATAATGCTCTTCGTGCAACAAGTAAAGTAGAAGCAACTATTGAAGAAGAAGAAAACAAGTTGGAATAAAGAATCTGTAAAAGAAGGAATAGATAATTCAATGGAGGACTTGCTAATCATTAACAAGGCCACTTGAAAGTATAAATAATCACAATGAACCGTATATAGGAGGACATATCATATATATGGGACACCTCTTGTCCCCTTGTTACTTAGTATTGTTAAAATCTATATTATAGAATGTGAAAGGGAATGAAGGAATTGGTTCTGGGTTTTAAGGCTTGATCCTTGTTAAATGTTCACAAAAGTTTTCATTGATCTAAAATAACACAAACACTATCTAATAAAATAATTGAGAGAATGCATGGACACATGTCATAACTCGTAGAAGCTATCTCTTAACTTGATCTCAAACTCTTTTGAGTGGAGGCAATTATCACCTTAAAGAAAATGTTTCAACACACCTCAAACTCTTTACTTTTCCACGATCAGTATCAATTTCCTCAAAAAGTATCTCTACATCTGCAATCCATCACTGGTACTAGAGAGCTTATCTCAATTTATAATTTGTATGTGTTAAAGAGAAAATACATTGAGGAGACTTCATTTAAGACTTTAATGTAATATAGAAAGGCATATAAGATAATCCAAAACTTTTCTTTTTATAAAGATTCCAATTAAGATTTTAATAAGACAGAGAGGACCATCATTCCAATTGAGATTGTAATATAACATATATGGAGGGCCACTACTTAATATAATATAGTGGGGTACAGTTAAGACGCTAATATTAGGCAAATAAATGACTTTAGTATGTGGTTGGTTTCTCTTTTTTATTGAGCTTATTTTGGGTTATATACAATTTTTTAAAACAAATAAATGCTCTTTTTTTGGCTCACTCTATTGTCCTATATCTCATTAGCAATGGCTATTATTCTTAAGTGGAATATCCACATGTATACAAGTGATGCACTAAACAAAGTTACTAGAACCAGACAAAAGATACTTCCTTCGAGATGATTATCAATCATTCAATTGGGAATTTGGGATTATTTAACTTTAGAATTGTCATTAACAGCCATGGACTTTTATTTATAAACATGCATAATTATGCTAGGATCATGTGAAGATAATTATCCTCCTTAAGTGGCTACTTAATATCTATATATTACGAGGATTAGGAAAGTCATCCCTGTATACTAAGAGGATGCATAAAGTTATTTATTGTCGTTTTTACTTACAAAATTACCTATAATGTAACTAACTTATCCTTATTCCTAAAACAAATGCAATGAGGTAAAAACCATAAATAGGTAAACGCCTAACGAAAAAATTAATGTAGGCGTTCATGCATTCTAAGTTCAGTTCTTACCATTTCATCAGATATTTGTGCCAAACTTTTGGCCCCAGACCTTGATATTTCCTCTTGTTTATCTCGACTCGCCTTGTTTTTGTCACTTAATGTCTGCAATCACGTTACCGTAAAAAACAAAAACAAAAATTACTTCACATAGCCTCTCTTCTCTAAATTACCACGAATATGAGATAGCTGAAGAAAGTAACAGTACCACTGTTTTTTAATTGAACCAATAGTCAACCATCTCTATCCATTGCGCTTTCATAACCGTTGACGGATGGCTAGCCAATACCTGTTCACGTGTGAACCCAGTTTTGACGTGAGCCTTCTTCAACTTTGTCCTC
Organism: Lithocarpus polystachyus; assembly: GCA_033629205.1. Taxonomy (NCBI): domain Eukaryota; kingdom Viridiplantae; phylum Streptophyta; class Magnoliopsida; order Fagales; family Fagaceae; genus Lithocarpus; species Lithocarpus polystachyus. The sequence goes on from CM066171.1 coordinate 29,126,516, forward strand.
CGATTTCTCCTTAGTTCCCCTAGTAGATGCATTGCCCATGCCATTTGGTTGGGTGGTGCGACAATGTTGGGGTCAATTATATACCGCATCTGAAATCAAAAGGCGAGTTAGCAAATGCTAGTAACTTCATTAGGACAGCAGTCTAAAAGTAACATTTAATTAACTCCAAAGTTGCTGTAAATGTAGTGATGGGAAAATACCAAGTGAAGGTGCCGTCACCCTCCTCCTAGTTGACGGCACTGTAAGGGTGACGGTACCGTTTCTCTAAGTCCCGGATCGTTTCTCCAGACTGCCTCGACGCCGCTATCCACACACTGACGGGGTGAATGGGTGACGGGACGGAGCTAACCGGACCGACATGGCTCGTCATGCACGCCAGGCGCCGAGTTAGATATCGTGCACTCCACGCAATAGGGAATGGCTCCGGTGAGGAGAGGATTCCGTAAAGACCACGCAATAGGGGATGGCTCCGATCAGAGGTTACCTCCTCGGACACGCCAAGGTCCCGGTTCTACACCACTATAAATACCCCCGACCCTCATCAAAAAGGTACGCATGTTCTCTACCCTGACTCTAGCACTCTGGAGTTGTGAGCAATACTAACTTGACCGTCGGAGGGTCGTTGGCCGGTACCACACCGGTACTTCCCTTTGAGGTTCTTTCTACTTGTGCAGGTATACCCAGAACGCGCGAAGACAATACGATTCACTGAGGGTGATTTTCGGCATCATCAGTTGGCGCCGTCTGTGGGAAAGGCGACGAGCACGTACTTAGGCTGTGTTCTGTGCTTTCCGGACAAAGAGTTGTATGGTACTCACGCGTTCGAGGATTACCACCATGAATGATCAAGGCAACGGACAACGCACCACGGCCCTCGAGAGACAAGTCCAAACTCTGGTGGCCGCGGTGGAGCACCTCACGAAGCGCAACAATGACTTGGAAGAACAACTATTGCGAAGGGACGCGACGGCAGGCAACCATGGAGAGAATGAGGAAGGCAGCGCTCGGGAGAGGGATCGCGGAGGCCTGGAGGGGAGCAACGCATTGACCCAACCCGAAGGGCAGGGGACAAGCCATCCATCGGCGGCTAACAATGATCCGCCCAGCACTGCCGAGGAGCTGCGGTTGATGAAGGAGCGTATGGATCTTATGATGAACGCCCTTAAGGGACGAGTATCCAGTGACCTCGACGACCTCGTCCACCGTACGGACTCTCCCTTCACCACGCACGTCATCATGTTCCCAACACCGCCAAAGTTCCGCATGCCACAAATAGAAAGCTACGATGGGTCCAAAGATCCACTAGACCACCTGGAGTCCTTCAAGACGCTGATGTACCTGCATGGCGTGCCGGACGAAATTATGTGCCGGGCATTCCCGGCGACGCTGAAGGGGGCGGCAAGGACGTGGTTCGGCAGGCTGACACCCTCTATCGGTACCTTCAGAGAGCTGAGTGCTCAGTTCGCTACGCACTTCATTGGAGGCCATAGATACAAGAAGTCCACCGCGTGTTTGATGAACATCAGACAGCGGGAGGACGAGACACTCAGGTCCTATATAGCCCGCTTCAACAGAGAGGCGCTTTCGATCGATGAGGCGGACGATAAGATACAGGTCGCCGCGTTCACCAATGGTCTGAAGGAGGGCAAATTCTTGTTCTCTTTATACAAGAACGACCCGAAGACAATGTCGGAGGTGTTTTACAGGGCGACGAAGTATATGAATGCGGAAGACGCATTGCAGGCTCGGGGGGAAAGACCTCCCAGGAGGCGGGAAAGGCAGGAGGACGTCAAGCAGGATAAGGGGCGAAAGAAACCGCGGACGGAAGGCCGAGACAACAGGCGACCGCAACCCCCTGCCGGTAAGTTCACAAGCTTCACCCCGCTGACGGTCCCGGTCGACCAAGTCCTGATGGAGATCAAAGACGAGGGGTCCTTGACGTTTCCGGGAAAACTGAAGGGGAACCCCGATAAACGACCCAAAGATAAGTATTGTCGCTTCCACCGAGACCACGGCCACGACACCGCCGATTGTTACGACTTGAAGCAACAGATTGAGGCCCTGATCAGACAGGGAAAGTTGCAGAGGTTCGTCAGCCGGGAAAGGACAGGGGCACCTCGGCAGGAACAGGTCCCCCGCCGGGATAATGAGCGCCCTAGACCGCCCATAGGAGATATAAGGATGATTGTCGGGAGTACGGCAACCGTCGGATCGACAAAGAAAGCCCGGAAAGCCTATCTCAGGGCAGTGCAAAACGTTCAGGCAGCGGGCGCCGCCCAGAAGAAGTCGCGCTTCAGCGGCCCCACTATTGAGTTCACTGAGGAAGACGCCCAACGCCTTCATCATCCGCACGATGATGCCCTTGTTGTCAACATCCGGGTGGGAGACTATAACACTTACCGGGTCCTGATCGATAATGGTAGTTCCGCGGACATCCTCTACTACCCGGCATTTCAACAGATGCGGATCGGCAGGGAGCGCTTGGTCCCTACCAATGCCCCGCTTGTTGGGTTTGGAGGGATGAGAGTTCAACCCCTCGGCGCCGTCACCCTGCCAGTCACGATAGGAGAGTATCCTCGGCAGGTCACTAAAGACGTCACTTTCCTCGTTGTCGACTGTTCGTCCGCCTACAATGCTATCATAGGGCGGCCCACCCTTAACGCTTGGAAGGCTGTGACGTCAACCTACCACCTGATGGTCAAGTTCCCCACCGAGTATGGTGTGGGGGAGTTATGGGGAGACCAGGTCGCTGCGCGAGAGTGCTACGTAGCGATGGTAGAAGCGGACAGCCACTTGCCAGCACTCAATATAGAGCAGCGGGTGGGGGCAGAACCCGCAGAAGAGCTCGAGGAGATAGCACTCGACGAGTCCAAGCCAGAAAGGACCACCAGAATTGGAGCCCTCACCAGCCCGGTGGCCCGTCAGGCGCTCGTGACTTTCCTCCGGAAAAACCAGGATGTGTTCGCTTGGAGTCACGAAGACATGCCAGGAATTGACCCTTCAGTCATGGTGCACAAGCTGAACGTGTCGCCCACTTTCCGGCCAGTCCGTCAGAAGAAGCGGGTGTTCGCCCCGGAACGAGACCGGGCGGTGGCAGAAGAAGTTGGCAAGCTGCTAGAAGCGGATTTCATCCGAGAAGTTTACTATCCCGACTGGTTGGCCAATGTGGTGATGGTCAAGAAGGCAAGCGGGAAGTGGCGCATGTGTGTAGACTTCACCGACCTGAACAAGGCGTGCCCCAAAGATAGCTACCCCCTCCCGCGGGTCGACACGCTGGTGGACTCTACAGCTCAACACCAGCTGCTGAGCTTCATGGACGCCTTTTCAGGGTATAATCAGATCCGGATGGACGTGGTTGACCAAGAGAAGACTTCATTCGTCACCAGCCAGGGTCTCTTCTGTTACAAGGTAATGCCATTCGGACTGAAAAATGCGGACGCCACATACCAGAGACTCATGAACAAAATGTTCGCCCACCAAATAGGGAGGAACGTTCAGGTATATGTCGATGACATGTTGGTGAAAAGCAGAAGGAAGGAAGACCACCTGAGGGACCTAGAAGAGACATTCGACACGCTCCGTTCCTATAACATGAAGCTCAATCCGGCGAAGTGCGCATTTGGAGTGGCAGCGGGAAAATTCCTAGGCTTCATGGTGTCCCAAAGGGGTATCGAGGCCAACCCTGATAAGATTCGGGCCATAGTGGGAATGGCGCCCCCGAAGAACACTAAGGAGGTACAAAGCTTGAATGGGAAGGTAGCCGCCCTGAACCGGTTTGTATCAAGGGCGACAGATAAGTGTCTACCCTTTTTCCGCACGCTGAAGAAGTCATTTGAGTGGACGGGCGAATGCCAAAAGACGTTCGAGGAACTGAAAGCCTACCTCTCCTCGCCCCCGCTACTGAGCCCCTCGCGACCAGGGGAGGAGCTCTTCCTTTACCTGGCCGTCTCCTCGGCCGCTGTCAGCGCGGCCTTGATTAGAGAAGAAGACAAGGTCCAAAAGCCTGTGTATTACATCAGCCGGGCGTTCTGCGGAGCAGAAGAGAGGTACCCGCCAATGGAGAAGCTTGCCTTCGCCTTGATCACCGCGGCCCGCAAGCTTAAGCCATACTTCCAAGCTCATACCATAGTTGTCTTAACCGACAAACCTCTACGACGAGCGATGCACAATCCCGAAGCGGCCGGTCGTCTGGCCTTGTGGGCGATCGAATTGACCGAGTTCGACGTCAGATACTGCCCGCGCGCCGCCATGAAGGGGCAGGCCGTCGCTAACTTCATCGCCGAATTCACAAGCGGCGAGGACCGGGGGGCAGACGAGGACCCTTCGTGGACCGTACATTCGGATGGATCGTCGACAAGACAGGCCGGAGGGATAGGTGTCGTACTTCGCTCCCCCGAAGGAGATCAGATCGAGTGCATGATTCATCTAGATTTCCCCACTACAAACAATGAGGCGGAGTATGAAGCGTTGATAGCAGGGATCGACCTCGCCAAAGCAGCGGGGGCCACCAGAGTGGTAGCCTACTGCGATTCCCAGGTCGTCGTTAACCAGGTGAGCGGAGACTATGAATGTAGAGGCGACAAAATGAGGAAGTATCTAGACCAAGCGAAGAGAAGGGTGGATGACCTCAGGGCTGACGTGATCCAAATACCTAGAGAAGAAAATGAGCAGGCCGACCGCCTTGCCAAAGCCGCATCTTCAGAGCACGTGGCTGCCCCGGACAATGTGCTTTCTTTTGTACAAACGACGCCACTAATAGACATCGTCAGCGTGCAGGAAATATGCTCCGAAGGTGACTGGACCACGCCATTAGTCTCCTACCTGAAGGATGGCGCTCTGCCAGATGAGAAGGAAACCGCCAGAAGGATGAAAGTCCGAGCCGTGAGGTTCGTACTGATGGAAGGCGTCCTGTACAAGAGGGCCTTCTCTCGCCCGTACTTGAGGTGTCTGAGCCCCGGAGAAGCCGACTACGTCATGAGGGAAATCCACGAGGGAGTTTGCGGAAATCACTCGGGATCTCGATCACTAGCGCATAAGTTGATTCGGGCCGGATACTACTGGCCCACCATGCAGAAAGATGCCCAAGCCTACGTCAAAGCTTGCGACAAATGCCAAAGGTTCAGCAACGTTATCCGACAGCCGCCCGCAGAGCTAACTCCCATGACAGCCCCGTGGCCTTTTGCTCAGTGGGGACTAGACATTATGGGTCCATTTCCGACGGCTATGCGGCAGCTGAAGTTCATGGTAGTAGGCATTGACTACTTCACAAAGTGGGTAGAAGCTGAGGCTCTGGCCACCATCACGGAGAAGAACGTGCGGAGCTTTGTCTGGAAGTCCATCATATGCAGATTCGAAATCCCTAGGGTCCTAGTCTCGGACAATGGCAAACAATTCGACAACGGCCCCTTTCGAGAGTTCTGCTCCCAGCTGGGGATAAAAAACCACTACTCCTCCCCCGCCCACCCGCAAGCCAATGGACAGGTCGAAGTTACAAACCGATCCTTGCTGAAGATTATCAAGACTCGGCTCGAGGGGGCAAAGGGGATATGGCCTGAGGAGCTACCCAGCGTACTTTGGGCGTACAGGACGACGGCAAGGACCCCAACAGGAGAAACCCCATTCCGGCTAACCTACGGAAGCGAAGCAGTCATCCCGGCCGAAGTAGGACTCTCTACCTACCGGGTGAACACTTACGACGAAGGCAGGAATGATGAGGCATTGCGCCTACGGCTGGACCTAATTGACGAAGACAGAGCAGTAGCTGAACAAAGACTCGCACGGTACCAAGATCGTATGGCCAAGCACTACAACTCCCGGGTCAAGCACAGGGACTTCCAAGTCGGAGACCTTGTTCTTAGAAGAGTCATGGGCGCCGCCAAAGACCCTGCCCAAGGAAAGCTTGGCCCCAACTGGGAAGGACCCTACCGAGTCACGTCGTGGCATCGAAGAGGCACCTACCACTTGGAAACGCTGGAAGGACAGACACTACCCCATCCATGGAACGCCGAGCACCTACGAAAGTACTACCAATAAAGAAAGCAGCAGCTCCTATCTGTATTTGCCAAAATGTATAGGGCCCAACGGGCACCTTTCTCCTTGAAATTGATACATGTTTCAGAAGTTTATTAAATCTCTCTTATACTGTGCTTGGCTCTTAAAACAGGTATACCAAGGCGTAAGAGCGTCAGGCGCCCAAGCCGACGGCTCGAAAGCCAACCTAAAAGCTACAAGGCATAAGAGCGTCAGGCGCCCAAGCCGACGGCTCGAAAGCCAACCTAAAAGCTACAAGGCATAAGAGCGTCAGGCGCCCAAGCCGACGGCTCAAAAGCCAACCTAAAAGCTACAAGGCATAAGAGCGTCAGGCGCCCAAGCCGACGGCTCAAAAGCCAACCTAAAAGCTACAAGGCGTAAGAGCGTCAGGCGCCCAAGCCGACGGCTCGAAAGCCAACCTAAAGGCGCCCAAGCCGACGGCTCAAAAGCCAACCTAAAAGCCACAAGGCATAAGAGCGTCAGGCGCCCAAGCCGACGGCTCAAAAGCCAACCTAAAAGCTACAAGGCGTAAGAGCGTCAGGCGCCCGAGCCGACGGCTCAAAAGCCAACCTAAAAGCTACAAGGCGTAATAGCGTCAGGCGCCCAAGCCGACGGCTCAAAAGCTAACCTGATCTACAAGGCGTAAGAGCGTTCAGCGCCCCAGCTGACGGCTCAAAAGCTAATCTAAAGTCTATGAGGCGCATAAGCGTCAAACGCCAAAGCAGACGGCTTAGAAGCCCGTCAGGCGCGAAAATAAAAGGCCTCAAAACGACGGCGCCACCCTAAAAGGTTATACTCCAAGTGCGAGAAACAAGCCAGGCCTTCAAACTGACGGTTTGTAAGGTGACGGCTCGAAAAGGATTCTACCCTAATCTAATAAGGCGCGAGCTCGTCGTATGCAAAAATTAGCAATCGCATTCTAAAATATCTCCAAGGCATGATTCAAAGCTGACGACCCCGTTGGAAGGTCATGACGGGGCACCGTCAAACAACAAAAGGAAACTCATACATGGTTAATAAAAACAACACGTTGCAAATTAAATAAATGAGATCAGTGTATTACAAGTGTCTTTACAAAAAGCCCTCAAAACGACGGGGCGTCAAATACACAATGAAGATTAGTTTTACAAAGATAACTAAGTCAAGGAGCCGGGGCGTTCGGCGCGTCCTCGTCACCCTCGGGATCTCGGACCTTGTTGGCAGGAAACTCGTCGGGAACGGAAGGATCGGATGACGGGATCTTCAAGACTGCAGGCTTGTCCACGGCAGGCTGAGCAAGAACGACACCGTCACCTCCGCCAGGGGCCTCGGACTCACCAAGGTCGTCATCTTCTACAAAGACGGTGTCGACCACGGGCGTCGGCGGCACAGGGTCGTCCATCGAAACCCTTGACAGGTCAAGGTGAGGGAAGAGAGACTTTACCTGCTTAAGGCAGTCCTCAAACCCGTCACCATAGTACACGGCACAGGAATCGATGAACTCCTAAGACGTCTTAAATTCCGCCACGGCGTCACTTTTTGCCGTCTCTACCTGCCCTAGAAGAGACGTCAGCTCCTTCTCAGCCGTCTCCTTTGCTTCTCATTCCCGCTCGGCCTGACGGGTTTCCTCCTCGAGCTTCTCTCTCAGCTCTTTGATCTCCCCATTCAGGGTGCGAGAGGCATCCTTGTACTGTTCTAGCCCGTCGGTCAAATTGGCGATGCGCTTCTTCTGACGGGCCAGAAGTTCCTCGTTCTTGGACCCCTTGACTTGAATGGCCCTCATGCGGACCACGGCCTGAAACACAGAGTTCCCGTCAGCATATAAAAAATGATGACGGCATAAATAACAAGGGAAGTGCATACCCTGGCAAGATCAAAAAGGCCCGAGTCTCCTAGCTCCTGCACGGACTGATTGGCGCAGGAATCAGCCTCCTCCTTCCCGAGTATGGAGTCCAACTGCTCCAAAGCATACCCCTTGTGGGTGAGGACGCAGCGCCCCTCCTCCGGGATGACGGGACCCCGTGCCGACATCAACCCCTTGCCGACACCGTGCTTGGGTGACGGGGGCCTCGAGGAGTGGTCCCCAGGGGCGACCGCCACCTTCTTCGACGGGCGGTCTTCAGCCCCGTCACTTTTCCTTTTTGGCGCGCCCTTTGAAACGGACGCAGACACTCCTTCCTTGCCCTTTCCCTCCTCCTTCTTACGGGCGGCGGCAGCCCGGATCTGAGCCCTCAGCTTGGCTGATTCCATCTCTACAAGACGAAGACACAATGTGAGAATACAAATGAAAGTGACGGAGAGGATGGTTCGGTCATACTTACGTTGACGGGACAGATTGTTCAAACGGCGTGCCTCTTCCGTCGGCTCGGGTCCCCCACAGTAGGCGTAGAGGGCGTCAGGCGTAATCAGGTCACGGCACTTCCTCTCCTCTAATGGAATCCCCGTCACCTTGAGAATGAAGGCTTTCTGCTCCCCTGTAATCGCCGGACGAGAAAAAGCTGAAAAAGAAAAGGAGAACAAGCGGGTTAGAACCTTGGCATAAACAAACTTACATGCAAGGCCGACGGTGACGACCTGATTCCCTGACGTGAGCCCAGGTGTTATCGAAGCCATGAGGAATTGACCCCCACTCTTCCTGACGGCATACCCAATTGGTCCCCTCTATAAAAAAGTACCTGCCCTTCCATTTCCTGTTGGAGTCGGGCATGTCTGACACTAACTTCAACTCTTTCTCCCTCGAAGAAAAATGGTAAATCCCCTTGGACGAGGCAATTTGGTGTGGACGGTAACACCAAAAGAACTCGTCAAGGGTTAGCTGACGGTGCCCGCCACTTAGACTCCCCCACAATATCTCGGAGCCGATGAACACCCTCCAGGCGTTGGGGGCGATCTGGCTGACGGATATCCCAAGATAGTTTGCCAGCTGACGGTGGAGCGCCGTCAGGGGCAGCCTCAATCCTGCCGCGAACATGGCGTCATACATACCCACGTCCGCGGTCTTCCCAGAGTAACACCTCTCCTTCTCTAAGGGAAGACGGATCGGGATATCGTCCGGAATTTGGTAACGGGCCCGCAGCAAGTTGAAGACCTTGTCCGTCATCGAAGGAAGAAAATGATTAACCGTCCATTCTTTAGGAAGGATGAACGGACGGTCGTCCCCCGGGCCTCCCGACGTGCTCTCCGAGTTTTCATCCCCTGACGAGCCCCTATTACTCCCGCTCTCCCTCACGTCGTCACCTCCGCCTTTCCTTATTACTCCGTCATAGTCCCCTCCCTCCTCGTCGCACGACTGAATCAGCGATTCATCCTCTGACGACAGGGAGGAGTCATCCCCTGACTTGTGGCCCCGCTGATGAACCTCGTCGTAGCCCGCTCCGTCGCGGACTGACGACTGTTCGCTTGACGTCTCCTCAGGCATCTTACTACCTACAAGCGACGGGGTCGATCTAAGAGCCTGAGTGACGGCCTTCCCAAAAAAACCTAAAAGCCCAGTATGTAGCTAGATCGAAGGAATAAAGAAAAAGAAAAAAATGGGGAGAGTAACTCACCAAGTAACGGAGGAAGTGCAAGGGAAGCTAACGGTATCAGACAGCAAGCGAGAACCTAAACGTAGGTATAATCTCCTTGAGGTGACGGTTTCTCTCTCACTAGCAAAATCAGAATAAAAGAAGAGAAATGAGGGGAAACAGAGATGTATATATATAGGGAGCTGGGAGCGCGGAAGACGATGCGACCTTCCCGTCCAGCTACATTCCAGTCCCTCTACGACACGTGTTCCGACATTAGGTCTGCTCGAGATGACTAGCCATTAATGCCTTGTCCGCCACACGCTGTACTCCCCAATCCGTCAGGCTGGACCGACGGGATTAAGGAGTAGGGGGCAACTGATGGGAAAATACCAAGTGAAGGTGCCGTCACCCTCCTCCTAGTTGACGGCACTGTAAGGGTGACGGTACCGTTTCTCTAAGTCCCGGATCGTCTCTCCAGACTGCCTCGACGCCGCTATCCACACACTGACGGGGTGAATGGGTGACGGGACGGAGCTAACCGGACCGACATGGCTCATCATGCACGCCAGGCGCCGAGTTAGATATCGTGCACTCCACGCAATAGGGAATGGCTCCGGTGAGGAGAGGATTCCGTAAAGACCACGCAATAGGGGATGGCTCCGATCAGAGGTTACCTCCTCGGACACGCCAAGGTCCCGGTTCTACACCACTATAAATACCCCCGACCCTCATCAAAAAGGTACGCATGTTCTCTACCCCGACTCTAGCACTCTGGAGTTGTGAGCAATACTAACTTGACCGTCGGAGGGTCGTTGGCCGGTACCACACCGGTACTTCCCTTTGAGGTTCTTTCTACTTGTGCAGGTATACCCAGAACGCGCGAAGACAATACGATTCACTGAGGGTGATTTTCGGCATCATCATGTAGTAACTAATATGTTAGTCAAATACTACCTCAATCTCTGCCCAACAATCTTGTTTAAACTTGGTAGCGACGCTTGGCCACCCGGCAGGTGTAAGCGGGCATAGCATGCCATTCTCACAAAACGTGCCCAACCACCGAACGAACAATGACCCGTCCTTGCCAATAGGTTGGCCTTCATCATTTAATGGCAGCTGGATTTTGTACTCACCAGTCATTGCCCATATGTCAGACAACTTGGTTTTCCCACGGCTTTTGCGCCTATTTTCTGGTGTTGGATTTTGTACTGGAGCTGAATTTTGTATCGGAGCTGGATTTTCTCCCAATGCTGGGGTTTGAACATAATCATCTGTATATACAAAACAACCAATATTAGGACTAATTTATCAAAGCTCACAACTAGTGAAAAACGTCATGGCCACGCAAATATTATGCATCTACAAACTTAATTAATAAAGTTTATGATTTCATTTAAACAAAACATGAGTACATTGAGGCCTTTATGCCACACATTCATGTGGCCAAGTTAATTGTTGAGAACATTTGTTGACTTGCATTAGAATTAGAATGACCGGTAATTATTCTTAATTCTGTGACTTCATACATGTATGGGACTTCTTCGAACCGTTAGTAATGAACCTAGATGCCTATTGGCACTGTGAGTAATCGACCATTCAACTTGTTCCCCCACTATATTGGCCATCAACACATTTCGTAACGCATTACCCTCTATAACAACCTGTAACCAGTTCTCCTTAATACTAACTTATAAGTCCCATAGAATGGTTGTAAGTTGGCCTACAAAGAAGAGCATTTTGCCAAAACTATGTCTTATCCCTTATAAACAAACAGAAAGAGAGATCAAATTATGACCTCTTCCTATGACAAGATTTTGTGAGTGTATTTTGATTTCGGTTAATTTTAAATCTTTAAACAAGCATGCACTTACCTAGCTTTTGAAAAGATGAGCAACCTCACTTCGTTTGGGTTGCCTTCATTTGAAGTTAATAAAGTTTGATTTAGAATATATAATTTCAAGCCAAACTTATCTTGATCATTCTTAAGTGCACTGAATGGACCAATAGGTACTACAATGGACCAAAGTGGACGGAATTGGACCAAATTGATTGAATGGACCATAGTGGACCTAAAGGACCGACGTAGACCAAATTGGACTCAAGGGAAATGAATGGACTGAGTAGACCAAATTGGACCGAATAGACCAAAGTCAACCATATTCGACCCAAGGGATATGAATGGACCAAACGGACCGAACTGGAATAAATATACTGAATGGACCAAAGTGGACCAAAATGCATAGCGAAGTTAGTCAATAAGAGCATAGTAACAGCAAATTTTAAATACTATTTAGGTACTATAGATTATTTGAGGTATCATTTCAATTGCCTAGTTTGTGGGGTAAATACTTGAGAAAAAACTATAATACACTAATTACTTTTTCAAAACTTATTACATAACAAGTTACCAAAAATACTTTTAGTAATAGGCTCATGTAAACTACGTTACACAAAGTAGAACCTTTATTGCATAAATAAATTGTGACTAATACGCTAAACACTAGTGTCATTCTTCCATGAAATAGTTTATACCCCTCCACCATATTATAACGCATGCATTATCTGCGCACCTTTTCAAGATTATGAAAAAAAATTATAAAGGAGCTTCTGTAGGTTTCCCCTACTACTACTACTACTACTACTACTACTACTACTACTACTACTACGTATATGCTAATACTTTTTCAAATACTAATTGTGAACCCAATGACTTCCTATAGCTATAGCTATTAGAACTAAATTACACATCTAGTAATAAACATCAAACTTTACATTTGAAGACATATTAAATACCTGGGGCCTGTGTCTCATCGTCATCACTTGCCACTGGTCTTGCCTCCTCAGAAATATGGGCTTCCTCATCTGCTGCCTCCACCCTTTGTCGGGAATGCGACGATCCTTGCCCAACATAAACAAATGGCAATTTACGTTTCCTCGCCATTCTTGCGTCCACTACCTTTACAACACAAACAAAAAGATAATTATAGCCAACAAGCAATCACATCAACAAATAAGAACATGAAGAAATAACAGTGTTAAAGATAATTTAATTGTTAAAACTGTTATTTGTTAACAGCTTGAAGAAATTAAATAATATTTGTAACATATATATATATATATATATATATATATGCAACATTGTCAAACTTTGCCCGTAATAGACCCTTACAAATTATACTTATAATTGCAAGAATAACTATAACATAATTACACATACAATAGCAGTATCCTATTACACTACTCATCATTGATGTACTCCACTTCATTGTCATCTTCATCGCTCGACTCATCATCAATGAACTCACAATCATCGAAGTTGTCCATTTCAAGAAGATGTCTTTCGCCAATGATAGAGGCATCAATTGTCATGCCCTCCACATCATCTCGACCCTAACGAAGGTCATCCCTACCAACATCATTACCAGTTATATTGTACGAAATGTTCTCATAAAACCCATCTGTGTCATCCTCGTCACAAGGGGGGCCAATACCGGCATCAAACACATCTCTAGCTTTTGTTTTAACGACGACATACCAATCTTTCTGCCTTTTATCTTCAACGTAAAAAACTCGTGTAGCTTGAGACGCCAAGACATATGGTTCAGGCCATTCTCCACCATAATTCTCCACCAGACACTCTATGGGATTCACACTGCACAGTACCGGCATCTGATGTATGCTTACCCACACTAGTTTGTGCTCCTTCTCTAGTAAAGGCACCTTCACCGTAATCCTCCACCATGGGTCGATTACTACTCCCTAAGCCGAGATTAGAGGGAGCCATCTCTGACCAGCCAACGGCCTTAAATTGAAATTAACTAGCAACTCCATGGCTTGCTTCTCCATCACCGATCCTTCCAAACTCCAACCTCGCACCTGAGTTTCCCTTCGGCTGCTTACCACGAGCTTCCTTACCAACACTATTAACCACAGCGCTGAGCAATGGAGGTTGGGGAACCCTTAGCCACGCTAATGCCTTCTTACCCTTCACTGAATGATGTTTTAGTGAAGTCTGAGATGAAACAACTCGAGTAGATATTTTACTCAACGTATTGGACACATGGTCACAAGATAAGCTGAGTTGGGCCCGTTTCAAGGCATCCTTCCCAATTTTTTGAATTGAATTCTCAAACTGGGCCCTATCTAAAGCCCGTGGTGGGGACAACTTCCTTTTATTCTCCTTCGCTGGCCCATAAGCTAGGCCGGCCCTATCCCTTTCTAATCTATCTTCTGCTTCCATCGCGTTATTACTGTTAAAACTTCCCATCCTCTCATTCCTTTGGTCAGGTGGGGACCTTTCACTCCTCTGCAATTTTGTCCCATTCTTCCTGCGCGCCACAACAACCCACGGACCGTACGTACTTGCATACCCATCCTCCTGAGCAGCACCATGCTCTTGATCGTTAAGTCCCACTTCAGACTTTGGACTATTGTCCCATTCTTCCCTGGGATTTCACCAAGTAGCTTTTCTTTAAAAGACATGCCCTGATTCCTAGAGGCCAGACGATGGCTTGGAGAAGAGGAGCTAGAGTTTGGCTCCTCACTGAACCCAGCATGATTAACATCTTTAACCTTCTTTTTACTGCGCACAAGTTCATCCTTTTCTTCACAGAAGAGGGAGCTCATTTCTTTCCTTAACTTCTTCACAGAAGTGAACTATATATATATATATATATATATATACATATATGAATTTTGTAGTTTGGTTAATTTTGGAGACGTTGCTTTGTAGCTTGCATTCATGCATTGGGCAACTTAGAATACTAGGTTTGATATAGATTATAGAAACAATAAATAGTAATAACAATTGCTTTGGTGGTCCATTCCCTTGAAAGATAAAAGACTAGTTTAAAAGATAGTTTCTATTTTCAACATTTGGCTCATATTGGATCACACAAATATTTCGGTCTAATCAAAATTCAATGGTGACAAGCTTTATATTTGTATTTTGCACGGTCTAATCAATACTCAATGGTGATAAGCTTTAAATTTTTTTTTTTTTTAAAGGGTTTCAACTTATAGAGTCCGCTCCTGATGATAACTATTTATCACCAGACACCAATCAATTTTTGGTGTAGGCGGGGATAGAACTAGGGATGACAATTTTTGCCCGACCCGCAAATACCCGACCCGGTCCGACCCTAATGGGCCGAATTTTACCCGATCCGATAGGTTGGGTATGGGTTTTTAAAAAAAAAAAAACCAGAAGCGGGTTCGGGTTTTTACAAAAATTCGACCCGAACTCGGACCCGGCCCTACCCTTTTATATATATATATACATAGTTACTAAAATACCCTCATGTATATATAGTTATAACCCTAAAATTTTAATAGCCTCACCTCACTCTCTCATCTCTTCAGCCGCCTCTCAAGTCTCACCTCACACTCTCATCTCTTCAGCTCACCCTCTCACGCCTTAACCTTACTCAGTTTCAAGTTTCCACTCTCAATCCCAACTCAAGCATTCAAGCATCAAGCATCAAGTGACCAAGACAATCCTCGCCGACAAGCCCAGCCACCATACAATCCTCGCCGACAAGCCCAGCCCATCACGAAACTCTCAACCACCGTAAACTAGCCCTCAGCCACCATCACGTAACTCTCAACCACCGTGAAACCTTCAAGCCCAGCCACCATCACGAGTCGTTACAGACCCACAACCGGATGGATTTGGGTTTTTTTCTTTTTGTGTTTTTGTGAGCAAAATTTGGGTTTGGGTTTTGTGTTTGTGAGCCAAATTTGTTGGGTTTTTTTTTTTATTTTATGTTTTGTTGGTGGGATTTTCAAATTTTTCTAATTTTATTTCTAGATTTGCAAAATTTCTAGGATCTTGGTTTGTTAGATCTTGGCATCCGTTTGGATGCCAAGAAAATGTTGTTCTATGATGATTTTTGATTTTGGGTTTGTACCGATTTTTTTGTTTGTGATTTTGGGCCAGGGCCCGCGGGCCCCACCGGGCTTTGACGGGGCGGGTTTGGGTGCAACAAAAAAAAACCCGTTTATTAAACGGGCCGGGTTCGGGTAATATGTTTAGGCTCACGGGTCGGGTTCGGATATAAAGAAACCCGGCCCAAACCCAACCCATTGCCATTCCTAGATAGAACCCCATATCACTTATACAACCATTAGAGACTTTATCAATTAAGCTAACTGGAACCCACAGCTTTATACGCTTTTATACTCTTTCAGCGTAAGTGAAGTGCCTTTAATTTCTCTTGATTAAATCTATTACATAACACAATAAATTTAGTGTTATGGCTTTTGCTAAAGCATAAGACTTACTCTAAAAGTGTAGGGGTATCTTTTTTAACGAAGTTTTTTTTTTTTTTTATAGAAACTTTTAATGAACTTAGTTGTTTCTCCAAAAGCATTTAATTGACAAATGGACTTCATAGTAACAATATAGCATATGATCTTGTTAACCCATGCCAATATTTTCGAAAGTATATTTTAAATGATACTTAAAAACTAAATTGTTGTGCTTATATTCATAAAAGAAAGGCAAATGAACGTTACTAGGATATTTGAGCCTAATGGGCATTTGTATTTGAAAAGGAAATATATATGTTACATGCGTTCCAAAATCACTTTCTAATAGATAATAGGATTATTTCTAGAAGTTTTAAAAAAATTGAGTGCTACGCACGTGCTAAAAGGTTTTTTTTTTTTTTTCTTCTGCAAAAACATTCTAATCATCCACATTCAGGCTGCCTCATATCCTCTCAGTTGGGTTTGAATCTTGTTATAATTTCTTCTCTTATATAGGCTCTAAAATGCCTTTTCCTTGGGAGTTTTGATGTCCGCTGTAGTATATTGCCCAAAATGCCCTTATATTTTGAATAGTATTGGTTTTTTTAGGGTTGTCAATGTTTGACACAACCCGCAAATAAGACATAGGTTTTTACGGGTTAAGGTTGAGTCTTAGTAGGTTCAAGGCGTAAACGGGTCGATCTGAAAGTGATACGATAAGAAAGGTGTTATAAGTGGATCAACATGCTTTACCCACAATTGACACGTTTGAAATGCCAATTTATTCTTGTCAACTCGAAATAACTTATTTAACACAACCTATTTAACTTGTATAACAAATAAATATTAATTTTATTTTCAAATTTTCAAATACCTTTTATATCCAACAAATATTTTAAACTAAAAAAGAAAATAGGAGAGACATATATTGTGTTATATTTTTTATACTTGCATTTGGTGAATTTTGTGGATATATGTTATATTATTGTTGAATTATGTTATTTTGAATTTAGGTTGAAGTCTACGCTCTTTTTTTGGGATGCAAAGAACTTGTTTCTAGATGGAAGTTTTATTTTTATTGAACTATGTTATTTTGAATTTGGGTTGAAATATATGCAATTCTTTTGGGATGTAAATAACTTATTTATAGATGGATGGTACTATATGATAGACTTAATATTTATTAAGTACTTTGATTTTCTTTTGAACTTTTGCTCAATGTGTTTTAAGTATTTTATGTTGTTATTAACTTTCAAATTGTATGCTAAATAGGTATTGTGATGTTATGAGTTTGTAAAAAAAATTGTTGTTTATTAAATTTATAACAATATTAATCTTGTGCTTTTTGAAGCGGGTTAAATGGATTGAATCTGTGTCAACCTAACCTGATTAATATTAAACTGGTTAAAATGAGTCGTGTCATGTTTGTGTCAACCAAACATAATCCACATTTATTAAGCGTGTCAAGTGAATCGTGTTGTGTCAACCCACTTCATTAATAGGTCATGTTAGGGTTGAAAGGTCATAACACAATTATTAAATGGGTCGGATTCAGGTGTAGCCATTTATCCAAATACTCCTACCTCAACACGACACAAACACTACACGCTAACTTGAATTGACGCCCGTAGTTTTTTTCAAACAAAAATCATCAAAGTTAAAAACGTTCTTAAATTCTTTGAACTCTTTAATATTGGCCTTTTTTTTCAATATTTAATAGCTAAAATAGCTACAACTTAGGGGCATTTGTATTTTTTTAAATTGTTTAATTTTCTATTCATTCTAATTTAAGGTTAAAACATTTGTCTAATGAGATTTATGCCTTTGTCAATTATCAAAATAGAAGGAATTGTGATGAGACATAGCACTAAAAAATGAACACACTTACACTCACCCATGAAAAACGACTTCAATGCTATTTTAGTATTTATTTTTTGGTGCTAGTGTTTGATTACAAACCAATTTCTAACCGCTCAAGATGATTGAAAACCACTTGAGACAGATTATCCAACATCGCTAAAGAGGAATGGGTTCAGTACAACCTAATTTAATAAGACTTTGATGTGAAAAAAATGCACAAATTAACAATAAGAACGAGAAAATTAAAGATACTTTTATTAAAGTACAAAAGCCTAAAGTTACTGAGCCTAATTCACATGGGCCATAATGATGCACTTAGAAGCATGAAGTTACAAGCCTTGATAATTTTGATTCAAAGAGAGAGTCAATGTATCTTGTTTTGATGTCTGATTTTGTGTGTCTTAATGTGCCTTTCTATTTATACATAAGGTTTTGATAGTTAATCTTAGCTTTTTTGCTTAATTTGCATTTTTATCTCTATATATTAAGAAGATTCAGAAAGTTAGTTATGATTTCAAAAAATGCGAAAAATGCCCCTAATATAATTAGATAATCTTTATTCTTAAAAAAAAATTAAGGTTAAAATTGTAATTCAACAATATTCAAGAACAAAAAAAAACTACCTAAGAAACTTTTTCTTAAAAATTAGCATACTCTCTATTTAAATATATTATATGCACGTTTAATACATTTTTTCCTAAAAACTAGCACACACTAAACCCAGTAATTTACTTCATTTGAAATCCTAAATTTTAGTTTCTTAAAAATCTCATTCATAATAACCTCACTAACAATAAATAAATTCAAATTGAAAAATTATATTAAACTCAAAATAAAGTACGTGGGATGAGGCTAGTTGCTTCTATTCCCATCATTTTTGTTTGAGGAATCTTTAGTAACCGTCAAGAAGTAACTATCGTTGTTCAAATATGATTCTCACGTGCTTCTAAATTAAATGGATCTTCTCAAGATGAACCCATTACTATTCACATGCTTTCACTTAAGTAAAACCACGCAAGATGATCCCTATGGCTTGAAATAACTGTCTTAACGTGATTTCTAATAGAATGATGCCAGTTGTCGTTCTCTAAGGGATTCATTTTATTATTAACTCATCAGTGACATGGCTAGTAAATATAATATAACTTAATATGTTAACAACTTGGCCAATTCTCACAAAACAAAACAAAAAAAGGCCTAATAGCTAGGTCTCATGACACATCTATCTATTTTGGTGATTGACAAAGGCATAAACTTTATTAGGCAAATGCATAAACACTAAATTGGGATGAAGAGAAATTAATAGTTAAAAAAAAAAATAGAAAAGTCTTTGAACACGTGTATAGCTCATGCAATGACGCTAGTATTTTGTTAAGGGCATAACGTTGTACCTTAGTTTGTGTGTTAGGTTCCTCAACTAAAATATTTCACATGTCCAATTTATTTATGTTAGCCTAAATAGTATCAAACTCATCTTTAATGGTGTCATCTCCATGGTCGCCCAAACCTTGTGCTTGATTCTCAACTCATGGCCACTAAAACCTAGCCAAATCATGACCGACACATGGGCATCGAAACCCAACTTTGTCATTGTCTCATCCCGTCACCCTAACCCGACAACCCATGGCCACCCAAACAACCAACACAGGTTTGCCACGATCTAGATCCCCTCGCAAAAACCTAAACCCAAATTTAATAATCCTCGGCCATCTCAACAACCACCCTTAATTCGTGATAGTCTTCGATGAGTTTTTTGTTACATACTGTGGGTTTGAAATTGGGTCTAGATTTGCATTGGCCTCACCACTTGTCAAGAGATCTAGGACATCCTGAGTCTTTGAAACTCTTTAGTTTAAGCCAGACACCAATGCCTAGAACTCCGATATAACATCATGAGAGGCTTGGTTAAGGAAGGCGATGTGTTGTGGTTGCTGGACTTAATGTCAAAGCCAAGGAACTCAGGGGCTGCGAGTGGTGTGGAGGGAATAACTAGACAGTGTCTTCGTAAAAAACCCAATTATTCCTCATGCTAGACGTGGCTATTCTTGGTCCTCATTTACAGCCACAAACTAGGCCCGCTCACCCCATCACACACCCACTTACCCAATTGCTTTTTTTTTTTTTTTTTGTTCTTTCCAATCTAACCACCATCTCTGTTAGAATGTAGACTCCATTTAGCCTGACATGGGTAAATTGGACTAGTGAAATATTTTAATTGGGGAACTTGCACAGCACTTAAGAGCTATTTTATCTAAGTTTTATCATTTCATTAAACACATTAAGAGATTAATAAACTTAAGGATCATCAATGGCCTGGGTCAGACCAGCCCGTCCCATTTTTACTGGGCCATGGAACAATGAGTTGCGCATAATGTGCTATTAACTTATTAACAGGCTAGGTCGGGCTGAGCCGAAAGAGAAAATCTCTGCCCATGACCATGCTCATAAGCAATGCTCATTTTGTCTTTAGCGAACTAGGCTATCGGGTTAGGCATAATGGGCTACCCATGGCTTTGTGTTAATATCTTTTTTTTTTTTTAATAAGGAAAGAATAAATTTTTTATATGGGAATAATTAATATTTTTAAAGGAAAGAATCAAAGAATTTAATGCTTAATTAAAAATTTTTCATGGTCAAATCTATTTAATTTTTTGTTTTGTTAATGGAAACCTGTGAGGACTGGATTTGAGTTTTAGGCCCAATGCAATGTGTGAGCTCAAGCCCAAATAGCCCGAATAATGAATTTGTAGAAAAATTGGTTGGAAAGCTGGGCTTCAGTGAGTTGGATGATAAACCAATATTGTTATGTCCATATAAAAAGGAAAATTACAGGAATTTCTTGTAATAAGTGTCCTCGGCACAGTCCGAGGAGATTGATCCTTTCTCTTTTTTACCTTCAGGACCTCTTCCAATTTTTTCTCCCCCCTCTACTCAGGGGTCCTCTACATTATGTACTCTCCTTTGGATGATCCGGAGCCTCCACTTGTTGGCCATCCAAGTCACTACTTGATTTTCTGTCACATCAGACACCCCTTCTGACCTCTGTGAGTCGTAGCAGCCAAGGCAACACTGTTCAGGGGTCTTCTCCACATAAATGCAGCTAGGAAAGAAGATGTTGTGCATTAAATGTGGAGGTAGTAGCTCTTCTTTAGGCGCCCCCCTAGTTTCTGCTTCTTCTTGTGCCTCCGGAACGTCCCTCTATCGTTGAAGCCTTTTAGAGGCCTATCTTGGCCAGCGAGATCTGGGTATGGCCAATGACCAGGTTATCAGAGGAGACACCTCTCCTCGGATAGGCCCAAGGCCCAACACTAGAGCTGGGCTCAGGCCCCTACAAAACCTATTTAATTTTTTTATAAAGGCTTTAAATGGTTTTTTATTTTTATCTTTTAATAATAATAAAAATTTTCAAATGGTTAATTAAATTTTTTTTTTCACGGTCAAATCTATTTAATTTTTTGTTTTGTTAATGGAAACCTATTTAATTTTTTTTATTAAGACTTTAAATGGTTTTTTTATTTTTATCTTTTAATAATAATAATAAAATGTCAAATGGTTAATTCAAAGTTGCTAAACTACTAGAAAAATATATAATTAGTAAACTAAATTTAACACAATTACTTTTAGTATCTTAGTAGTTGGGGGGGTTATTTTAAAAAATTTCTCTATAATGTCTCAAGATCAATCATACATACTCCTCTTAGAGCATTAGCAATAAGGTTGCTAAATTGACTAAAAAGTCAATTGAGCAACCAATCCCCTTAAAACAACTTCTACAATAAAGAAGCCAAAGTTAAAAGAATTTGAGTTTCAGCTACAACGAGTTTGAGCTACATTAAAAGAATTTAATGTAGGGTGTTAACAAAATAGTATTTTAATGTGTTGATAGTTGGGGTTGTTGTTTATTGTATTAGATATATTATTTTATTTTGTTGTTTATATTATTTTAATGTGTTGAATGTTAAAATAAAATCTTTGATGTTGAATATATTGTAAGGTAGGTTATTAAAATAAATAAAGAAGTTTTTTGAATTACTAAATACTAAAAATTTTAACTTCTTTAACGTGAATACTCTTATATATATTTGTTATGAATTCTAAGTTATTGAACTGGACTACTGAGCTAGCCCATTGGATACCACGAGCATAAAAACTAGCACATTACCTGACTTACTGTGCTAAAAGGCTACCCATGGCCTCAGTAACAATATGTCGGCCGCCCAATGACCCGCGGGCTATTTTGTGACCTTTAAATAAACGCAACATATTATCTAATATTTCACCCCACACTCCTATTCTCAACTAACCATCCCATGGACCCCGCCATCTACAAATGGTCTTCAACTCCATCATCAAAGAATACTCATACACCAAATCAGTATGTCATCAATCTCAACCTCAACCTCCAAAATATCATTTTCATAATTTTGGTTACGACTGAGTAAAAGTTAGGAGAGCCAAAAACCATTACAGAACCTTTCAAGCCTTTTATCAAATATAGAAATCGCTGATTTCACAAACACTTTTTTGTGAGATTTCTCTATGTCCCAGAAAGTTGAGAAACAAAAAAAATTGGTTCTAAAACAAACAGGCCACATTTAATTGGGCTTTTCAGGTACTCTTCTTTTTTTTTTTTTTTTTCTTCTTCTTCAATATATCATTTAATGGTTTTTTTAACATGCTTTCTTCATTTGGGTGGATTTTGACGAACTAATAAAATTATATAACTATAAATGATGAGAAGAAGACATTAGTTTTCCTGTCAGATTAAGGGTCTAGAGAGAATGAGATGGGGCAGATTGAGTAAAAAAAAAAAAATTAATTTTATAAAAATCAATCTAATTTTCATGGCATCGTAGGAAGCCAATTAGACCAAATGGAATAAGAATTAATAATCAAATAAATTGATTTATGGTTAAAATATTGTTTTTGTTTTTAAATTTTGCATGAATTTGACTTTTCATTTCCAAACTTTAGGAATTTCATATTTTGTTCCTAAAACCTTTTAAATAGATTTTTCCATTAATTTAGAGGCAAAAATAGGAAAGAAAAAAAAACTTTTTACAATATATTAATGATGAAAAGAAAACTTTTTAAATTGAAACTTGGTAGATGGAACATTTTTAATAGTTTAGGGACAAAAAATGAAATTCATTCAAAGATTAGGGTTGAAAATAAAATTTTAACCTTGATTTAGTTTTGAGAATAACCTTAATTTAGTTTTGAATTCTATTATCAGCTTTTAATTCTTAAATGCCTAAAATGGTTTTTTTTTTTTTTTTTTTTAGAAGTTCTATCATACTTCAATAAGTTCTTGAATTCGAACCCCCTTGCCAACATGATATCTTAGGACCACTCCTAAAGAATTCATATACGTCAAGTGCAATTTTTTTGTGATATCTTGGGACCACCTCTTGTCAAAAAAAAAAAAAAAAAAAAATCAAAATGGATAAATTCCTACCACCTGTCCTCAAGTGCAATTTTTTTGTGCTATCCGAAATAATAAATCCATAACTGCCCTTTGAAGTCGGCGATGACGAATGAAGAATCTACAAGTGTCATCTCTTGCACAACAAACCACCACACTAATGAACACACCTATCTCAGACCAGTCACTAGACGGTCAAACCTCAGCCGTTTGATTACAAATTTCCCACTCCAATCTCTCACCCCCCACAAAAGGGCAATCATGTAATTTTAACAGACCCCCTTAACTAATCAATCTCCACCGTAGGATCATTCCCAAGCCATTCTATAAATAAACTACCATGATAAGACAGTTATAAAAATCCACCACGTTTGACATTTCTCTCATATTGTATTCTGAGACAGTTAACTTCGTACCAATCCGAAAATGCGTGAGATTCTTCATATTCAAGGAGGGCAGTGTGGGAACCAAATCGGTTCAAAGTTTTGGGAAGTTGTTTGTGATGAACATGGGATTGATCAAACTGGGCAATACATAGGAACCTCAGAACTACAGCTTGAGAGAGTGAATGTTTATTTCAATGAGGCTAGTGGTGGAAGGTACGTGCCAAGGGCTGTGCTTATGGACCTTGAACCAGGCACCATGGACAGCATTAGGAGTGGCCCTTATGGCCAGATTTTTAGGCCTGATAACTTCGTTTTCGGCCAGTCCGGGGCCGGAAACAATTGGGCTAAGGGCCATTACACCGAAGGCGCCGAGCTTATTGATTCGGTTCTTGATGTTGTGAGGAAGGAAGCTGAGAATTGTGATTGCTTGCAAGGTAATGTATTTGTGTATTTGTGTTGTGAATTTTCATCCTCAAAAATCAAGATCCTATATTCTTGGTGTTAAATATGTTCTTGATCCATGATTTGAAATACTAGGATTTTGTGACTGCTTGCATGGTTTGTGCTGTGGTTGTGGGTTGTGATGCAAAATCATTTTTCCTAGTCCTATGATTTGTAAACGTTGATAATTATGTCCAAAATTTGATTTTGTGATCATACCATAAACCAAAATGACTAAATAATATCAAATTGGAAATTGGACATTAGAGAATTAAACAATTAGTATATATGGAATGTGCACCCAAAAAAAACAAGAAACAAAACCCAACAAATTTAGGGTCCGTTTGATAACTGTTTTTAAACAGCAATTTTCAGTTTTTAAACAGCATTTCGTATTTTCACACACTTTTTCACTCGTATGTATTTCAAAAAACAATAAACAATAATTTCCAAACTACTTCACCAAACACCCCCTTAATCTTTTGGAATTTCAATTTCGAGAAAAGATTAATAAACCAATCTCTTGTATTTATATATTGATAAATTATTGTTTATTCCAAAAGTTTAAACTAATAGTCATTTTAATCATTTATTCATTATTCTCATAAACAAACTACCTGGTTTTAATCATTTATTCATTGTTCATTATTCTCATTTATAGATTTTGTCTTCCTCTTCTCCTAATTTTTTTATTATTTTTTTTTAATTTTTTTTTAATTAATAATCATGCCTGGGCAGCAGGGCCATCTTTGGATTTAGTGACTGTGTCTAACTCCAAACGTGTCTCTATGACTTTTCTGCTAATCATTTGGGCATGATGACAACATAAATCTTTTGGATGCCGGACAGCCATGGTAGGCTATGGCGTATTCGGTGGAATTAACACTATGGTCTATGGGGCAAAGGCCACTTAAGCCAATTGATCAAATGTATAGTTTTGTTCATAGACTGTTTTAAACCAATAGTATTTATGCAGAAAAATTTAGAGAAAACAAATTGGCCCGCCAGGCGTACTTCTAGTGACTCCAAGGTGTATATTTAAAGTTTAAACCCGTGAACTTCCAAATTGAGATGGTAAAAGTTAAACAAAAGGCCAAGTCAACATCCTTGTGATACAATTTGGTAATATTTTCTAGAAATATAGTTTTGAGCCTAAAGAGTAAGGTTAGAGACACCATATACTTCTTTTTAATTTTTTTTCACAATTGTTGACATGATTCGTTGTATTTGGAGTAAGATTATTTTTACTTTGATTAACACTACTTTTATTATGCACCAATCACATTAAGTTATGTCAATAGTTGTGAAAATGTTATGTTCTCTATTTTGTTTGAAGTGATGTCATGTTTGTTATTTACTAAGGTGAAAGAAACAATATCCACCTCCTTGGTAATTTTAGATTTTTTTTTTTTCTTTCAAAAGCATATATTTGTAATTTACTTATAATAGGTTTTAAACGCATGGTCTCATTTTTCGACCATTCTTAAGATAAAGGATGGAAAAAAAATGCCATTTGAGGTAGAATTGATGGGCAAAATGAGTCATTTTAATTACACTATTGAAAAGAAGGTCTGAACTCGGCTCATCACTTATGATAAGAGAGAAAATCTCCATATAATCTTCAATATAGTGATCATAGAAGTCATTCTTTCTTCAAAGAATAGCCTCATAACTCTCTTTAACTTTTTTGATTGTGAATGCAGGATTTCAGGTTTGTCATTCACTAGGAGGTGGAACAGGATCTGGAATGGGAACTCTGCTCATTTCAAAGATTAGAGAAGAATACCCGGATAGAATGATGCTCACATTCTCTGTCTTTCCATCTCCTAAAGTGTCAGACACTGTTGTGGAGCCATACAATGCCACACTTTCTGTACATCAGCTTGTAGAGAATGCTGATGAATGTATGGTTCTCGACAATGAAGCACTCTATGATATCTGCCTTCGGACTCTTAAACTCACCACCCCAAACTGTAAGTAAACTTCATATGGCAATGTAGACTTTTGAAATTTCAAATATAATTGTTTCTTTTAAAGAATTTCAACATGATCTAAACTTGACTTATAGTTATGCTTATGCAGAATCCAAATAGTTGGCACAAAGCGTGCTAATTCTTGTTTTGATCGTTCCAACCACTAATTGACATTTAAACATCATCATTTAGTACATCATAAGCCTTACAAACTAACCAATTATAAAACAATAATTAATATGCTTTGCTGTTATTTCTTGAAGTGACACCAATTAAATTCATTGACACATCAGTTTGTAAGCCTTTTATAGTAAAATTTGTAGTAACTAAGTATTTTTTTTTTTTTTCTTCTTTTTTGGTGGCAGTTGGGGACTTGAATCATCTAATTTCGGGAACAATGAGTGGAGTGACTTGTTGTTTGCGATTCCCGGGTCAATTGAACTCAGACCTCCGGAAGTTAGCGGTGAACTTGATCCCATTCCCACGTCTGCACTTCTTCATGGTTGGTTTTGTGCCTCTGACCTCTCGAGGATCACAGCAGTACCAGTCGCTTACTGTCCCCGAACTGACACAGCAAATGTGGGATGCCAAGAATATGATGTGTGCAGCTGATCCAAGACATGGCCGATACCTCACAGCATCAGCCTTGTTCAGAGGCAAAATGAGCACCAAAGAAGTTGATGAACAGGTGTTGAATGTGCAGAACAAAAATTCTTCCTACTTCGTCGAATGGATTCCCAACAATGTGAAGTCTAGTGTTTGTGACATCCCACCAAAAGGGCTTGCCATGGCTTCGACGTTCATTGGGAATTCAACCTCTATACAGGAGATGTTCAGGAGAGTGAGTGAGCAGTTCACAGCCATGTTTAGGAGGAAGGCTTTCTTGCATTGGTACACTGGTGAAGGAATGGATGAGATGGAATTCACCGAAGCAGAGAGTAACATGAATGATCTTGTCGCGGAGTATCAGCAGTACCAGGATGCAACAGTTGATGAGGATGATGAATTTGAAGTTGATGATGATGTGGGCACTGAGAACTGAAGTTGTTCACCCAAGTTGCTGTTTGGGATGATACAAGTAGTACTTATCAATAAGCTTATGTCTTCTAACTATTATCTGTGGCTATAAAGTGCAAGCAAAAACTAGTCCATTTGTATGCACTGTTTTGGCCCCCTAGTGATTTTTGTTTTTCGCTGTACTATATAAGCCCCTCCTATCAAATTGCCTTTCTCTGGCTGTATATTTAATGTGATGTATATGAACCAAGTCTTTGCTACTTGGTATTAGTCTCTTTGACTCTTCAAATATAAACCTTATGTCATATAATACGTGCGTGTCCCTAGCATTCTTCTCCAGACGCCATTGTCACTCTGGACCCCCAAAGAAAACTTAAAAAGTAAATGATGTTTGTATTTGACTCATTATTTTGCCATGACTACTCTTCCAAGAAGCTTCAGACAGTGCCTACATTTAAGCATGCCATCAATTCAAGCTGAAGGGACGTGAAAGGCACCGACCCAGACAAATTCAAAACGTTTTTCACTACATAAACTTGTTGCAGGACTGTGTTTCATATCATTATCAAGAGATGGCTACCATAAGAGTACAACTGATTTTCAATTTGCATTATGTTTTCTCCATAATATTTAGGCTAAAATGCACTTTACCCTGTCTAAGTTTAGGGACACTTCTAAATTGATCTATCGGCGCTCAAATTTGCAACTTATTTCCTTGACTTTTAACCATAGACTTCAAAACATGTGATTTAGACCCTCAAATGTTACAATGATATCAATTTTCTATCTAAAACAACATTATTTTATGGTGAGTTAATGGTAAGATGTAATAGTCAATGGTGTAACTTCTAAGTTTTGAAAGTCAAGGGGCCGATTTAAAAGTTACCCCAAACTAAAAGGGTGTAAAGTAAATTTTAACCTAATATTTAGGTTAAATCACATAATATAAACATAACGATAAAAACCAATTTAGTTTGAATTGAAACTTCTTAAAAGGTTCGTGATAATAATTGAAATTTTTTAAAATTTAGGATTTAATTTGAACTACTCTAAAGTTTAGAGGAAATATTTATTTTACTCTTTAAGTCTTGAATAAAAGGTAGTCACTTTTTCCTTTTTCTTTGAAAAGAAAAAGGTAATCACTTGAAGTGTGAAAAATAGTCACTTATTACAAGAAGAAGATAGTCACTAACCACAATTTATAGAGACCCAAATTCTTTTATATTGTATATGACATGATAGTAGATATAAATGATAATTTTGAAAATGATAAAGGGAACATTGCAATAAATTAAGCTGTTCTTGTCATTTAGCCTCAATAAATTATGGTAAAGATTACTAGAAAAATGGGATACAAATTCTCTGGCTACCCATAATTGGTGGAACACAACGTTAAATAAAAATAAAAAATTAAAATTAAAAAAAAAAGGACAAATGATACTTAAATGTTTGTCTTAAAATAGACATTTGAATTTGGGGAATTAAAATATTGGAAGCCATTGTCCTCCCCAATCCTCATAGTGGTTCAGCATTTTCAACATGTGGAGAACGTTTTGTAACTTGTACAGTTCACAGAGCCCCCAAAAAGGAAAAGACAATATTGGTCGGGCCACGGGTTCAACGAAAATCCCATGCGCCACACGTTGTGGACTCCCAATTTGATAAAAAGATCTGTGTCTTCTTACACTTCCTTCCTTGGTCCCAAATTCCACTCATTAAAAATCCCAGTCTTTCGAGTACCAGATCTCTCTGCACATTATTATTGTGATCATTTCTGAAAAACAAAACCAAACACAAAGAAAAATAATCAAAACTAAGACTCTCTAAGTAGCTCAACCATGGCTTGCTCCCCATCAACAACAATATGGAACACAAAAACAACATATGACTACCCTGCTTCCAAAATCTCATGCTACTTCAATAACAATAACTCCTCCTTCTCCACCAAACCTCTTCGTTTCACTGCTTACTCGTCTGACTCCTCCTCATCACTAACACCATCTTCTTCTTCTTCTTGTTCAACATCCTCTTGTTCTTGTTCTACTTATTATTATGCAGCTACTTCAAGATGTATAAGAAACCAGAAATCTCCAGAGAATGAAAGGACCCATGATGTCACTTTCTCTATTGTACATACTGATGGTTCCAATAAATTTGAGCAGAAGATAAACAAAGCTAAGGCTCATAATTCTTTGAAGAGGGGATTGAAAGCGATTGCAAAGAAGCGGCCTTTGTGGAGAAAATTTTGGTTTTCTTCCAAGAAGATGAGGAGTATTATCTTGCTCAACGTCATTACTATTGTCTATGGTATTTAACTTCTTTCTCTTTCTTCATATTCATGCATAATTTAATCAGTAGTGTGTATCTTTTGTTAGAATATTAGAATATTGGTTAAGTTATTAAATTCACCACTTCCATTACTTTTAGACAATTGATAATTTATTAGGTAGTTTGAGTTTGAGCATGTGTTCACACTACCTCCAACTTAAAAAAGTTAAAAATTGAATATATTGTGCCTCACTTAGTAAGGGGACTTTGGACCTACATGTAAGGAAAGTGTTAGAATATTGGTTAAGTGATTAAATTCATGATTTCTTATTAGGAGAATGGGTAATTTATCATCTTTTCTTTAAGTAATGTGATTTGTATTTATGATCATTCATATAGTTTTGGTAAAATTAAAGAGAGAAGCAATGTCACATCCTATGAAAATTCAATAGTGGGTAATCCTTCTATCTATGCTGGGATGAAGCTTAATACAGTTTTGGTGATTGTAAGAGTATGCTAACATAGCAACCTTAAAAGCTAGGAAGCATGCCATACTTGTCATGTCATGTTATAATTTTTAGAAATTGCTAGTGTTGCCTTGTCCTACTGTACCCTTATCTGTGCTTCCTAACTTAAAAGCTCAGTACTGGATGTCAATGTCTTAAGCTACACGTTTTGTACGGTATGTTTCTGGTAAAAAAACGTAATTTAAAAAAAAAAAATCACCTGCTAAGAGATTTCCAAATTAGTACATTTGCTGTCAGTAAATTGATTAGTGCGTTAGAAGATTATATCTGATTTAATGAAAATGTGATAATTAACTTCATTTGGTGATTAAGTCTTAAATTTTGTGGTATGATCGTTCTCTATTATTGAAGACATAACACCTAATCTTGTTATTTATCTGCTCTACCAATTATTATCCCCCCACCCCCCTCTTTCTTTCTTTGGCTTTAAATTGCTTTCATGTTTTAAAATATTGGTTTTTGAAGACAAAATTTATGTAGATTGTTGATTTTATTTTATTTTAATCAAATTAAGAGTTCATAAGACAAACTAAGCATAGATATAAACCAGTCAAGTAAGTTTCCAAGCACAAAAGCCTGGCCCCTTGAACATTTGGTTTCTATTAATGATTTGGCTTCCTTGTTCTCAATCTGGATCTTTTTTTAACTGTTTTAAAATTTTTGGTGTTTTGTAACTAGCCTTGAATCATGAATATGATTAGATGTTGCCAACAGATAATTCACTTGATAATTTACTGCCAAAATGTCCAAGGCACATATGACGTACCTCTCCATCTTTTTTGAAAATAAATGGCAACCATCCAGCACAATCCACTTCTATTTGATGAGACAATCGCCTCCTATCATATGTAATTGTTCTTGCACAAATTCATTTGCACTTGTGGTTCTTGCTGTAAGGATCACAATTGACTATCTAGAGGAAAGCCAAGCAATAATGTGCACTCAATCACATATTAACACCTTATTGCAAACTGTGTGAGGACCTCACAGGGTTTGGATAGAACAATTAGTATTACTTAGACAACTGAAATTTTGAATTATCAGTCACTAAATTATTCCCAAAAGATCAACTTAAATGCCTTTATCAAGAATAATATTTGCTATTTTTGGTTGTAGGTGACATAATTAAGGGCTCATTTTTTCACTTCTTGGTAAATCAATAACTTCATGTTTCAAACATCCTAAATTTATATAATGACTCATTAAGGATTAATTTAGTTTCAAACTGCAGCAAGTGACATTCCGATTGTGAAAGGTGTTGAAATGAGTATGGACCCAGCGACCTTCTCTGCAGTGCGATTTGTTGTCTCAGCCATCCCATTTTTGCCATTTGTCTTTCGTGCTCGAGATGATATTAAAACCCGCAATGCAGGGATGGAGCTGGGATTGTGGGTTAGTTTAGGGTACCTTATTGAGGCAATTGGTCTACTTACAGCTGATGCTGGGCGTGCATCATTCATTTCATTGTTTACGGTAAGCTCAAACTCCTTACACATTTTTTTTTCCCTGTAATCATTAGATATGAAATTATCACAAAGAAAAATTAGATTTTATGACTTGTTTTCAGAAAATTTCCATGATTCTCAGGGATGGCGCAGAAGATTTGATGCTTCGTTGCCAATAAGTTCTCCAAAAGATTTTTTTTGGGGGGGGGGGGGGGGAGGGAGAAATATATATATATATATATATATTTAAAATAGCTTTTCTCAATCATATCTCCATGCATTGCTTTGTTTTACCAGCACAATAAGACGTTTCCTATCCAACATGACTGAGACTCCTGATTTGTCAAGTGAAAAAATTAATCTCCAAAAGAAGCAGAACAGTAAAGTTTTAACAATTTCCTGCTAATTTGAACAGGTTATTGTGGTTCCTTTGCTTGATGGCATATTAGGAGCCTATATTCCTGCCCGGACCTGGTTTGGAGTTCTCATGTCTGCTCTTGGGGTTGCTATGCTGGAATGTAGCGGATCTCCTCCAAGTGTAAGCACTGCATAATTCCTTATCAGAATATCTTGTTGATTGTATTGTAACTTTTGATACCATTAAAAGAAGAATCATCTTACGCCAAAAAAAAAAAAACAAACAAACAATGATCTGCACCAGATTGTTTGCTACGGGATAATTTTATCTCAATTTCATAAAGTCCCAATATTTTTCAGGTTGGAGATCTTTTGAACTTTTTAAGTGCAATATTTTTTGGAATTCACATGCTTCGAACTGAACATATATCAAGAAGCACAAAGAAAGAGAACTTCCTACCACTTCTTGGATATGAGGTTTGTTTCCTTGTCCTGAATGTACTTTTTCAAATGCACTTATACATGCCTCTTTTGATGATGCAGATTTTCAATTTATGCATATGAAAAAAGTCTACGATTTCATGTAGGTGTGTGTTGTTGCTCTGTTATCCACAATCTGGGTTTTAATTGGAGGATGGTTTGATGGTGTTAATGGCTTTGACCAATCAACATGGACATGGACAGAACTATGGGATTGGGTTGTCGCATTTCCATGGATGCCTGCTCTATATACTGGCATATTCTCTACTGGATTATGCTTATGGGTGGAGGTATTGTTCCTTAGCTCTTGCACTACCTGCTTTACAAACTAATTTAGGACCAAGTGAGCATATGACTCCTAATGGAACTGTATGTCTTCCATTAGGAGGTATCATTCCTTAGCTCTTGCACTACCTGCTTTACAAATTAATTTAGGACTGAGTGTGCATATGACTCCTAATGGAATTGTATGTCTTCCATGTCTTTTAAGTTACTTGTGCTTTATTTGTATTTTCTATATGATCATGAATCCGGGCATGCCAAGTAAGTTCAGTATTAAGTAGTTATTTCGACAATTTAAATGGATGCTGTGACTTCAACAGTTAATAGCTTTGTTTCTCTGGCCCCTTTTTCTGATAGTAGGGCTTGAGGTAACTTGGGCTGTTAATTTCTTGGGCATTCCAATTGAGAAGTAGAAATGGACTACGTGAAGTTTTAATTAAGTTTTAAAATTTCCCCAAAAAATCATGTCTTACATGCATCTTCAAGAAATCACCTCATCAGTAATGTCAAGCATATCATTCATGCCAGAGATGTAGTTTCTAAGAAAAATTCTATTGTTAACTCCAGTCAATCCTCCTTCAAATTTGGTCCTTTTTGGCTGTGAAAAGTGAAAGTGCTTCTTGTTCTTTTGCATTGTTTTTGGCATGTATTTAGTTCTTTTTTTAGTACGGATTACTGCAGCTTGTTTTTGTTTCTATAGATGGCAGCCATGCGTGATGTTTCAGCAACAGAAACAGCAATAATTTATGGGCTGGAGCCACTCTGGGGTGCAGGTTTTGCATGGTTTCTCCTTGGTGAAAGGTGGGGTATGAGTGGATGGATCGGCGCTGCTCTTGTGCTAGGTAAGAAATAACATTTAGAAGTAAAAATCCCTTTTATCTTCTTTTTATCATTTGGTTTAAAAAATGAAACCATTATCAGGCATTTGTGTTTTAGCTGCAAATTGCAGCAATCTTTAGACTTGAATTTTTAATTTTGAATGTTCTATCACCCTATTTATCATGCTTCTCAGCAGAATATCTAACTTTCCTCATTTTCCTGTTTTCCATGATTGTGTTAGAAGAATTGTATTTAAGCACTTGTAACCTTAAGGAAGCATCAGAGTGATATAAGTCTAGCAAACCTTTTCAGCATTTATAACCGGTCATTCTCTTCTTTTTCATAATTTAGAATTGCTGGATGTATTGCTTCTTCACCATTTTGCATTTTCATTCATTCTCTTTTCAAAGTCAAGAGAAAAATTAAACATGAACAAATAAAAGTTTCAATTCAATCCCTAGATGTTCCATACACTACTTTTTTTTGTATTAACCCCTTACCATTTGTTTGCACTTTATATCACATTCTTATTGAACATGCAATGGTTGTTTTTCCTTTTTCCAACTATAAGAATTTCTTTTTCTTTTTTTCTTTCGAATTTTTAATCCTGGGGAATGACAATTTTCTCATTTATTATGTTTACTTTTCATATCAATATAACCATAATGCGAAAACACTCCCCTTCCCCTCCTTTCTCTAAAACAAAAAGGTAACTTCTAGATTATGATAAAAGACAAGCAAAATGAAAATCAGAACTGACATAAGGCTAGTGTTCCAAACTCAATTTCAAAAAAAAAAAAAAAGTGTACCAAACTCACTAGGCTACGTTTTATGGTAGGGGGAAGCTTAATGGTACAGATGTTTGGATCTTTACCAATCAATAAACCTATTGAGGTTGAAGAGGCTAATCAGAAAGGCAATCTTCTGCTAGTTCCAGAAAAGCGAAAAGTGCAAAGTGCTCTCTCTACTTCACCAGTTGTTGTCAGGACCAAGAAGGACGTAATAGATTTGTTATAGCGATCCCTTCCTTAAAGAACAGCTTGAGTCACTCCAACCTCCAAAGCAAATTTCAATGCTCTCGCAGCAGCTGCAGCTTCAACTTCAATAGCAGTAAAGAGCTGGTGGATTACTTGGGATATGGAAGCAATGACTAAGCCATGTGAATCTCGGATTACTACACCAATTCCAGATTTATGGAATTCCTAAAAAAAAAGCCCCATTGTAGTTAATCTTGAACAAGTTTGGAGGAGGAGCTTGCCAAAGGGTCCTTGGGCGGTGTTGGGGACTTGGCCTGCTGGGTGTAAGCTCGATGAATTCATCATACCTTGTTTTAGCCAGTTGAGAGAGCTGATTAATGGGGCAGCAGGGTATTGAATTCTGAGATTGGTTCCTGTGATTCCATATCGCCCAAACCTGCGTTGCAAAGATTTCTAAATTGTTAATGGAGTCAAAGATAAACTGAACTACCTCTTTGAAGCTTGAGAAAATGTCGTCGTTTCTGAGATTCTAGTTTGGCAGAGCATTCCACACCACATCCAAATGAGAGCAAGTCCAAAGGCCATGAAGAGTATCCTCGGGCTTGTGAGCATCTTTCGCATGGTGGATCAGTGATGATTGTTCTACGGACCAAGTTGGTTTTGGTGGGGGTAACATCTCGGCAAGCTCTCCAAAGTAAATTCTTGACTTTATTTGGAGTTGTTCAAAGACCATATACCTTTCCACAAGGACTGGTCCGTAGCAGCTGGGGAGGGCCGTAGCTGAAGATTCAAATGTTTACAGGGAAAACGATATCCAGACTTACAAGTATAATCTCCATTCTGAGTAAATGGCCAAAATAGAGAATCTCCAGTAGAAAACCTGCCAAGGGGAATGTTATAATTTTTTCTGCATCATGGGGATCCAATAAACTGTCAATGATTGATCCCTTCCATCGCCGATGATGAGAGTCAATAAATAAGTCTACTGTTACTACCTCTTAGACTGTCAACAACCTGGGTCAAACCCTCACCATTCCCATTAGGTGTGCGCGGTTCGATAGAGACAGTTTTTTTTTTCCAAATTTATTACCGAACCGATAGAGATTGGTTTTTTTATAATTGGAACCGATGCACACCTCCGACCTATAGCGGTGCGGTTTATTCGGTTGGGTCGGTTTGAAATATTAAAAAAAAAAAACTATTTTTTTAATAATAAAAAAAGTTGGACTTTCAAGCCCAATATCAATATATCCATCTAATAAAAAAATTTCCAAACAACAAAAAACAAAGTTTCCACAACAATATCAAATTATAATTTTTCCAGCAAATGTAATATCAAATAACTCACTCTTAATCAATACAATAACAGACTAATAATTATTAATCATTAGTCATTACTCAACAATTCATGTCACTAATATTAAAAACAATTCAGAACTAGAGAATTAGCTTTATTTTATATATAATTATATATAAACTTAAAGCAATTGTTACTAAGTACAAAAAATTTAAAATCATAATGTTGAATATAGTGAGTGTTTAGTGATTACCTCTTGGTGAAAGATTGAAAGCGTGAACTCTCTCAATCTCGTCTCCCTCAAAAATTAAAATGCTGAAGAAAAAAAAAATTTAGTGCTACTTAGTAGATTGAGTCAACTGACTAAATAAATAAATAACTAAAAACTAACTAAATAAATTAACTAAACTTAGTCAACTGTCTGAGTAAATAAATAACTAAAAACTAACTAAATAAATTAACTAAACTGACCAACACACCAAAAACTAAATTAAATAAATAACTAACTAACTAAATAAAAATTCAATAAATAAATAACTCACACTCACACACATAAATAACTAAATAAATGAACTGAGTGACTCAGTTAACAACTCACACTCACACGGTAACACTCACACGCACATAATTGATAATATCACCTTCCTACTTTCCTACTTTCCTTTACCACTTTATCATCACAAGTTCACACTTCACAGCACAATCAGCACTCACATGCACAACACACTCACACAGTGACTCACAGTGTCACACGCACATAATAATATAATATCACTTTCCTAATCCTTTACCACTCTATCATCAGATTCATCACAACACACACGCACAACACACTCAAAGCAGCCAACAACTCACACACTGTAAGTCACTTCCCTGCTGAACATTGAACAACATCAAGCCAACAACTCGCACAGTTGCACTCAGCCACTCACACGCACAACTACAAACAGTCAAGACTCAAACACAATCTCATCACTCCGTTTCCATTAAAACCAAAAGAAAGGGGCTGCTGGCTTAGGCTTTCCGTGGTTGCCGCGGGGAGCTGCTACTGCTGCTGCGAGGTGCGACTCAGGCCGGCGAGAGGCTTGAGGCGAGGCGGCTGGGGCGAGAGCGAGAGAGAGCGTTAAGGGCCCTAGTTGTTGAAAAGAAAGTATTTATAGTGAGGAACTCAACTGGGTTGCTGGGTATGTGTCTGAAAACCTACATAAAACGGTGTTTTTTTTTTTTTTTTTTTTTTTTTTTTTTTTTTTTTTTTATGATAACCCAAACGATACGACAGCGTTTTTTTAAAAAAAAATTTAAACAGATAGTATTGGTTCGGTTCAGCGCTACTCGGTAGAGGTGTGCGCGTCTCCGATCTGCTCACCGCACCGGCATCGGAGCTCCCTTCGCATTCCGATCTCCTGCATCGGCTTCGTCGGTTGGTGCCAATGGCGGTGCGGGAGGGTCGGTGCCAGTCGGTGTTGTCGGCTCCGGTGATAGTTTGCACACTCCTAATTCCCATTTCCTGGTAACCAACTATCACTCCAAATTTTGGTTGAACTACCATTGCCCACGCTCCATTTAGCTCCCTTTTTTATAACTTCCCAACCCTTCAAGATACTCTTCCAAGCATAAGAGCCTGACTTAGAGTTCTTTGCTTCCAAAATAGAACAATTTGGGAAAAGGCGAGCCTTAAAGACCCAATAGAAGAGAGTTTTTTCATTATGCATCAACCTCCAAGCTTGCTCTGCCAATAGAAAATCATTGAATTTAGCCAAATCTCGGAACCCCATACCTCCCGCCATTTTGGATTTACATAAATCCTCCCATTTGATCCAATGTATATTCCTCCTATCACCTCTTTACCCTCACCTAAAATTATTAATTAGTACTTCAATTTCCTTACAAAGTCCAATGGATAATTTAAAACAACCCATTGTATAAGTAGGAATAGGTTGTACAATGGATTTGATCAAGACTTCTCTTCTAGCATGTGACAAAAGCCGTTCTTCCCACCCTTGCAATTTCCGCCAGATTCTCTCCTTTAGATTGTTAAAACTAGCTTTTTTTCTCCCTTCCCACAAAGTATGGCAGCCCCAAGAATTTCTTATATTGCTGAATTTCCTGTACTCCAAAGCTATCTTAATCTGCCTCATTGTGGTCTTGTTTTTGTTTATTTGTTGGCCCGAAACACGTTCATAGTCATCAAGTAGGACATTATCACAATCATGAGAAGTAGCTCTGTGTCCATGGTAGTTAATTAGGTTTTTCATACTTTATTTGTTTATTCTAGAGTTAAGTATTTTAGTAATTTTACAATTGTTGAGTATGTGTCATGAATTTTCTTTTATTAATAAGTCTTATGTAGTTTATGGGCTTTTATTAATAACTCTTATTTAGTTTATGGGTCTTTATGTATGTACTCTCTAAAAAAGGAGTCTATTGATTCCTTTTTTGAGTATTGAGACACATTGGTCTTAGAATTTTTTTTCTTCCTCCTTTTCACAGGTTACTTCTCAATTCTCATCGACACTATGACTATTTAAGTATTAAAAAAAAAATCCTATTTCTATTTTTTTTTTTCATCTTTGTCAATCATAAGTCCAAAGCCCCTTCCCCAATTTTTTCTACGTAATCCCAATGATCACAATCTATCCAAAATCAAATGTTGAGTGTGTGTGACTAATGCTAGACATGTACACCTAGCCCTAGGGGTCTTCTTCACATTTGGCCTTTTTCTTAATTGGAAAAAGAAGGATTTGCTCTTCTTCCAAAGGATCAGCTACCCAGGGGCAAAGCCAAGGGGGGCGAGGGGGGGCACTTGCCCCCCCTGACTGCTCTTGAAAAGTCCCATGGGTGTTATAGCATCTATGTTCCTTTCTTTAATGCTTTGCTTGACATAGGGAAAAAAGTAAAAAGAGTAGTTTATACTGTTATAGAAAAACAACCTTGACACCCAAAAGTAAAAAGAGGAAAAGCTTTACAGTTCACGCTTAATAGTTACCATAGTAATATAACTTCTCTTTTTTAAGCTTTTAATTGTCCAGGTTGTCGATTTGATAATTACCATACACTGCACTTTAGTGTTTAACTCCAAAAAATATATATTTATATTCACAACCATTAGAGTTATTCTACAACCTCAACTAATGCTATGCATATTTTTCACAACTATCTTATATAGCAAACTATGACTGATTGTTTGTCACTTCACATACCTATATACAATTTTACAGGTTATTGCTATACTCTTAACATTTTTTTTTTTTTTTTGAGAAATACTATACTCTTAACATATTTAGATTGATTTATTTTCTCAATTGAATTTAAAGAATTAAATTAGATATTTAAACTTTATGTATTTAGATTAATTTTTTTTACTTTGTTAGTGACTATGCAACAATTTCAAAATATATATAAAAAAAGAAGTCAAAGGCTATTCAATAAATTAAACTTGGAATGAAAAATAAATTATAGTTTACATTTACATTTGTATTAAATTTTGTATGACAATTACAGTTGTTTACAACTTTTTATTCGTTTGGTCATTGATATTGATTTTTTTTAGGTTATTTTTTTTTTAATATTTTCTTTAAATCTTGCCCCCTCTAAACTGAAATCCTGGCTCCGTCACTGCAGCTACCCATTGACTGTCTAGTGAATTATGTGAAATTATTATGAGTATAGGGAATCAAGTATGCACAACCACTTTCTCAACCAAAATTAAAAAAAAAAAAATGTACAGCCAAGTTATTTATATCCTTGGATACATTCTCCAAACACTCTGAAATAGAAATGAGCCAATGAGGACTAGTCTTGATAGAATTCATTTTCAGACCATGCACGTTTGTATCCGAAGCAAGCCAACGTAAGGAACGGTGGTGGGGGCTCGAGTAAGGTAATGGTGATGCAAGGCAGACACATTATTTTGTATCCATACTTGGTATCATGTTCATACCGATCACTTCCTAATTTCCAATTCAATAGAATAGATGAACTTGGTGGTCACGTTGTGGGGACATGTCTTGACATGGGGTTAGTAAGGTCATGATGCTTGTGCGTGTGCGTGTGTGTGTGCGTGTGTATATATATATATATATATATATATATATATATATATATATATCAGGAAGAAACGGATGGGACTAAGTATCAAGTTCCAGAAACATCTTGAAGTAGCTTCATTCAAACTTATCCATGCATGTTAGGTGCATTTACTACTCTCTACAGCAGCCTTATCCAGCAAACACTTTGGCTTAGCCAGGCCCCTATCTCTTCAACCACTTATCACCATAAACTAGGCCCACACTATCTCATGCATAATTGGACAGAACTCATTATAAATTGTAACTAAGTTAGTTTGAAGTTCATGGCCTATAAATAGCCCACTTTATAACTGTGGAGAGGCAGAACTTAGCCGGCTTCAACCTGTGTCATATGTTTGTAAAGATGGCCTTAAGATTAAATCATTTTGGGAAGATGGAAAACCTTGCTATGAGAGCAAATCACCCTCTGGCCACATATGGTGAGATATTTATGATTGTGCTGAATGCAGAGAAGAAGCCTATGATGACAATCATCCAAGAAGGAAGAAAAAATCTACCCAACAAAGTGGCTATTTATAGGCCACGGACTTCAAACTAACTTAGCTACAATTTACAATGAGTTTTGTCCGATTATGCATGAAATAGTGGGGGCCTGGTTTATGGTGACAAGTGGTTGAAGAGGTAAGGGTTTGGTTGAGCCAAAGTGTCTATTGAATAAGGCTACTACAAAGAGTAGTAAATGCGTCTGACATGCATGGATAAGTTTGAGTAAAGCTGCTTCAAGATGTTTCTGGAACCTTTTTTTTAAGTGTTGAACATTTTCTAGTGGAAATAGACATGTCTTCCTTCCCAAAAATGCTTCAGTTCAAACAAAAAATGCTTCCTCATCCTCAGTTATTCAGATGGTCAAATTGGTTTTTACAATAGTCCTTTCAAGTTAAGCATATCAAAGGAAAAGATAAACTGATCACTGACTACCTTTAATATATATATATATATATATATATATAAGTCCAATTTTATGTCATGTATCTTGAATTATTTATTTTTAAAGAGAATTTAATTTCTTAATTTTGGAGTCAAATGTGAGACCACACCATAAATATTCATCCAAGTGAATTATTACGTATAAAAACTAAAGAATCTAGAAGTAATGAATATAAAAAAAATTTAAAAATGAGCAATTTACATTTTCTACCTAATAATATTCTTACAAGACTTTTAAAGAGTTAAAATATATATGTAAGAATGGCTATCAATAATATTAAAATTATATATGTAAGAATTATTCTGTGCATCTTAATGTATATCTTTTAAGTATATTCATTCATACATATGCATAAAGTTACGAGCTATTACTAATAAAATTTGGACAATGTTTGTGATTAAGCAATCCAACCAAAATGTGCTTTTCAATCAAACTCTCAAGTGACAACAAATTCAGTAGAACTCATGAATAATAGCAAAAATAAGCTAAATAGTAAAATAAGTTAGCAAATTTCATCTATGCCAAACGCACACTCAATCGTAGTATTGATTTTTTCCAGATACCTAAGTTACAATTTTATTTCCAATAACAAACCACTGATATCATTAAACGAAGCAAAGTTAAACTTCCTAGTTCCAACTGCTTGTTCTTTTATTCTACTGGAATGTTCATTAGCAATTCTCTATCTCATTATTCAAAGATAAAGTTTACGTGAGATGAGAATGCAACAAATAAAGGATGGTCATCAACCATCAGCTAAAAGCATACAATCAACACCAAAGATTGTTGAAAATACATATATTAAAAGCTACAACAGCCAAGGAAAATGATCTGAAACAGAATCAGTTTTTACTGGCAATGAACAGGCCCCATCTCTGCTCGCCAGATGAAGTCCTAATCAGCTTTGCTTTCCATCCACCAACTATGTCATTGTAGTCTTCCTGCAGATTATCAAGAGAAACAAAAGAAAAGAATTAATACATACAGTAAAGGAAAGATCAACCAAAGATGAAGGGTAGATTTTAAGGAGGAAAATGCACCTCAGAAAAGTCCTTAATGAATGCATCCTTGTCCTTCTCAACAGCATTCAATTCCCGCTGCAGAACTTGAATGAACTGAAGCACAACAGTTGTCTTAGATCAGTAGGCTCAACCTAGTTTATTTTCAACACATACAAAAGCACAGATCTACACAAACCTGCTCAGTACGATCCTCTGCAATGACATCAGTAAAACCAGCATCACGAAGCATCTGCACCACGGTTAAAACAAGAGTCCACTATGTCAAGGAAATAAGGAGAAAAGGCCATGAAAAATTTCTTGCAAGGCGTGA
Organism: Lithocarpus polystachyus; assembly: GCA_033629205.1. Taxonomy (NCBI): domain Eukaryota; kingdom Viridiplantae; phylum Streptophyta; class Magnoliopsida; order Fagales; family Fagaceae; genus Lithocarpus; species Lithocarpus polystachyus. Next base: position 29,168,185 of record CM066171.1, read on the forward strand.
AATGAGACAAATTTTTAAATGCAAACATACCTGGCCATATGATTTAACATCATGGAGATCATATCCTCTTTGCTTAATATATTCAGCAAATTCCAGAGACGGAGTTCCAGCATTCTTGCAGTAATCACTGATAAGAACTTTTCCTCCAGGCTTCAACCACTTGTGGAAGGATCTGAATAATGCAGGTTTGTCCTGAAAATTAACCAACAAACATTCAAATTTCAAACAGTGTATATAATTAATCCACATTGTCCATTAAAAATAAGAAATAAAATAGATATAATAATATAAATAAATAAACAATGCTTATAACTGTTCAAGTAACAGGAACCCCCCTCCGAAAAAAAAAAAAAAAAAAAAAAAAAAAAAAAAAAAAAAAAAAAAAAAAAAAAAAAAAAAAAATTTAAAGAACGAAGAATAAGTGCCTCACTTGAATGTGCAAAATGGTGTCTCGGCTGTATATCACATCAAATGAATTCTCAGGATATGTTTTCTTAGTGCAATCAGCAACTTCAAATTCCACTGAGCAGTTCAGTCCAATAGCACGTTCGAGAGCAAAAGAAACCATATTTATGGAGAGATCAATCCCAACAACATCCACATCAAAGTTCTCAGCCATATAAAAGTCACCTCCCCCAATGCCACATCCAACATCTAGGACCTTCTGGCCAGGCTTAAGTTCCAACTTTTGCACAAATTCTTTAGTTGTATCTGTTCAAAGACCCGAGTTCACTTAAACATAATTCCAAAAATTTAAATTTACATTTTAGTTATGAACCTTCTCCCCATCTTTCTTGGTAAGGAAAAAATGAATTCAGAAAAATTGTCAAGTAAAACATATAGTTTTTCTGATTTTCTAATTATCTTTTAGGTTTTAAGGTTAAATGTTTAATACCTAAAATATTCATTATTTGTAAAGTTCCAAAGTCTGTTAGATGTTGATGCATACACACACACACACACAGTCACACATATATATGTTCAATTACCCAAGGGGTGGCACAATCAACAGGGACCACGTCCCATGAAGTGCAGGTCACTTGTTCAAATCTCCTCTTGGAGCCATAGATTTATCAAAAAAATGTATGAAAAGTTCAATTCTCCCTGAATAATAATAATAATAACTGTTCCAAATTCTGAACAATGCAGATAGTGAAGTTCGCAAAAGTATACAAAGCAATAAAAGAAAAAGGCAAAGAGATATGTCATTGTGTGAAATTTTATTTAAAGTACCTAAGATAATGTTCTCACATTTTCAATAGTAAAGTAGAATTGTTTTATTAATCGAAAGTTTTGTCAAATTAGTGAGTCAACATACAAGGGCATGTCATCTTCCCAAAAAATATATTTATTATACAAATTGTCAAAATACTAATTTGTTATTATGTTAAACAAACCAAAACAAAAAGATGTTGAAGTTCTAAGTAATAACACAGAATACTGTTCGCCTCTGCATTGCTTATAGAGAATGTGATTCATATGACCTCGATGACAAAAGCCTTCTTCAAGACGTCAAAACAAATTCAACAGAGAAAGTAGTCCAACATCTATGCAACATGTTGAAGGTTTTTCCATAACAACCAAAAAGTTTAATCAGATGCAATGGTGAACAGATGTTGCCATTAGTAGGACTAAGTAATATCTAACTCAAATACTCAGTATTCTGCTATTAAAAATTTAAAATAGTCAATCCTATGACAGATTTGTATAGAACCATCAGTAACTCCTTCCATTTTGAGAATGATTTTTATTTTTCTTTTCTCCTTTTATCTTCACTAGTACACCCTAAATGTGAGAAGAGAGAGAGAGAGAGAGAACAAACAGGTGGTCAGTAATGCATACAGAACACATCGTTAGTAAGGCATACCTATCCCTCCTGTGCTAACAAAACCTTGTCCAAAGACACGCTCATAACGTAATATGCCACTAGATTTATACTGAACATTGTCTAAGAAACGCTGGAACCCCCTATCATCCTCCGACCTGACTTTTTGCCATATCCAGCAAATCTGCATTTCAGAAACATTAAGGCACATCTTGTCAGATATTCAATGTAAAAAAAAGAATGAGATTCACATAAAACCCATCATATTACCTGATTCTGATTCTTTTTGTTTCTCACATAAGCTCCAATGCATTTGCAGCCAACAAAAGAGAGTTCAAAGGAATTTCCAGAACCATCAAGTACATGGCACTCTTTAAAGATCTGCAGCAAATATAATCAGAAATAGATCCTTGCAACAAGAAACTTTTTGCTTTATAGACAGCATGTCTTGACAGGTCAACCCTGTCCTGCTCATATTTTTTAGCAAATGAAAACCATGCAGATGAAAAACTTATATATATACAAAGACAATACATACATACATATCTGTATTTATGCATGTATGTATGTGTCTATAACTCTTCTCTCTCTCTCTCTCTCTCTCTCTCTCTCTCTCTCTATATATATATATATATAGATGCATGAAAAGAAAAATACCTAAAAGAACTTGATTATGGATTTTGTAGAATAAATTTACATTACCACATATCTTTTAACAAAGCAGAACTTTAATAGACATTATGGCCAAATAACAAGACAACTATCCATCACAGACAGGATGGATAGATGATTAATTTAAAACCATCTTCTGTACTTTCTCTAAAACAAGAACTATTATGATAAGGCCTGATTTCAAATTTGAATGCAGTCAAATCAAACTCCCAATGTGGCTGACTTAACTACACTAAAAGTTCAAGTATAACATTTGAGTCTAGTCCAATGTGAAAATGCTCATCTGTTTTCTTGTCATTTACACTCCAAAAGAAGAGCATTAATTAAAATATCTTTGATTATAGTCTCTCATTACATATTTGATCAACAAAATTAAGCAGGTCCATGCAAGTGTCGAGTAAAGAAATTGACAAGAAGGCAAACCTTTGTATAAAATCTGGGCTCCCGATAGTGGGTTGGGTTGTACTTTCGCTTGCTGTCTCCAGATTGATGGAAACAAGACTCTCTAAAGAAAATAAACCCACCAACCCTCAACCACTTGACCATTCTTTCTACCAAATCCTCCACCTGAGATACATGTAAAGAAAAATGCATACAGATACAGTCAGAAAAGAGGGTGATTAACTTGCAGTTCCCAAGAACTCAGAAGTCCTAACAAAGAATGAAGAACAAATCTAACATGTTTTCTGTTCAATCATTAAGAAGTTGGAACAAGTTCACCCTTTCACTCTAAAGTTAGACCATGTATGAAATACTGGAGGTTGGACTCTCTTGATGTAGTTCAGTAATTTTCAAATTCTTGTATATAATTTCGGTTTCCACTTACATAACAGAAATAGGTAAGGGACCCCCTATAACACATACCAAAATGGCATCAGAACCTAGGCATGGACCAGAGGGTGGAGCAATTAGAGCAAACTGTCAATTCTCTTATCACTAGCCAACAACTCATGTAAAAAATTATTGAGTTATTCACCAGACTCAATACATCTCAGCCACACCATGAAGGAGGAAGCTCCCAAACTGTCACATTGGACAACCATGAGAGTCACGGAGGTAATGGGAATCATAAAATAGAGAAAAATCCTCCAAAAATGACCCAACCCAACCCATGCTTGAAGAATTCATGTTTAGGTAGTTTTTTTTTCATATATAGATTGGTATAATTATAGTTTCTGAACTGTGACATGGCACCAACATCCAAGTTTTCAATCTTTAAGTACTTGCAACCACTAAGCAATATGCACAAGGTCATTCTTTTTAGTTTGTACCATCAGCAACAAGTTCAAAACTAATATACTTTACTAAACTCAAAAAACACCAAGTCTTTATTGAAGCTGGCAGTAAACCCAATAAGATTTACCTCTTTATCTGAAAGATACATAAGTAGCCAGTTGGAGAATATCAAGTCCAGTGATTCATCAGAAAATTTCAGGTCCGGAGATGTCACATCTGCACACATAAACTTGACATTCTTGTAGTGTCCATTGGTGCTTTCATTCTGCAAGAATAAGATTGGAAAAAGAATAGTCAGACTAGTTCTATTAGAAAAAACACACTTTTTTTCTTCAGCTAGGTGAGGAAATGCAGCTACCTTCTTTATCACACTGTCAATGAAGTCCAAAGCAATAAGCTGGCCAGCCTTCTTAGCTAATTCACCAGTAAAACGGCCGATACCCGCTCCAAGTTCCAAAACAGATTTTCCTTCATATGGTGGGAGTAGTGAAAGCACCTGTTTGTAATCCAGTTAATTAAGTTCTGGATACTCAACATTGACATCTTTTCTTCTTCTTTTTTTTTTCTTTTTTAGAGAGGGGGTGTGGGATGAGTATTTTTGGCCCAAGTGATCATCATTGAACACATTAACAAGAAGCATCTGAACTACAACAAAATTGGCATAATAATTTTTTTTACAATGTGGTTGGTTCATTAGTTTCATATGAAGCCATGGAATAATACAAGATTATTTGCTTTAGCAAAATCAGAACTAGGTATGAACTTGAAAATAGTATTAGGGTGCATACAAGCTGGCACACCCAGATCAAAGCAACAGGCACAACTTGGATCTACCCAATTGGACAATGGTCTATTCACTCAAAGCATTGAGTTTAGTTTAGTTTCAATCCATACTTTTTGGCTTTTATATATATGTTTGGCTTTCTAAATAATAATAATAATAATATAGCTTTTTAAGGAAAAATAAAAAATACCAATTAAACCTTGATCTGTGTTCTCAAATTGACATTAGTGAATTGACCTCACTTAATAACTAACTAGTAAAATACCCCGTTTGGTATGGCAAGTCAAACACATATTTTCAGTTTTTAAACAACATTGCATGTGTTTTCATATACTTTTTTACCTACACGTATTTTTATATATGTTTTCAAACAACAAATCACTGTTCCAAACCCCTTTTTTCACAGTCTAGAGAGATAGGAGACTACAAAGAGACAATGAAAGTTTGTCAAATATACAATATGAAATCCAATATAGAAATATGCTACCGCCACTGATAATATGTACCAAATTTTTCAGTCCCTCTTGCAGTGGAGCCCAGGTTGTGAGTGTAAAGTCGGGTGTTTTTTTTGGTTTGGCATTACTCAATTCAATAACACTTAAGAAATATGCTACCGCCACTGAAAATGAAAGTTTGTCAAATATACAATATGAAATCCAATATAGAAATATGCTACCGTCACTGAAAATATGTACCAAATTTTTCAGTCCCTCTTGCAGTGGAGCCCAGCTTGTGAGTGTAACTAAAGTTGGGTGCTTTTTTTGGTTTAGCATTACTCAATTCAATAACACTAAAGATTTCTTTTTTCTTTTTTTAATAAAATTAAGTCACAAGAACTGTAGATTTCTTGGTCCTCATAGTTGTCAAATCTTTACTTTTGAAAATCAACCGTGAATGATGGACGGGATTGGCTAATGGCTTTTGGCAGAAGTTTGTCAAAAAAGTACCGCTGAGGCTTAAAAATATCAGTCAATGGTCACACAAAATGTGTCACAGTCAAAGATTCGATCAGAAAGTATCTGTAAATTTAACTCTTTGAAACATTTAATAATTATGACACTGTTTCATTTTTTATCAATAAACCCCGCCAATGTCTATGCTTATTGTCACATATTTTGTTCACAATTTATAATTTATCCGTTGGGTAATGGAAAAAAAAAAAAAGAATATGTGATCGACCCAGAAAAGATATATAAGCCAACCCCAAAATGTGGGGGTCTAAAATGCATATAATGAGAGAGAGCAATTATAATTACTTCAGGACGCTCTTCTTTGTCAAGATCAGAGGCTTTGGAATCGAGCATCATTGCCTCAACGGTAAGATCGGCAGAGTGCTCGATCCAATAGTTCTTCTGCACCTCTCGCTCCTCTCCTTAAGAAAACATCACGAGACACGCCAAACAGTTGAGACAATAAATAATTCCGTTATTAAAAAAAAAAAAATGTAAACGAAATGGAGTTTTTACCTTGAATACTAGCAGCCATTGCGAGCGAAATGTAGAAGACAAAATGACAAAAACTGGTACGAGGTAAAAAGAGGAGACAATATATAGGTAAGGTACTAAGAACCCTCAATGGCAACGCGAGATCTGGTAAAGCTCCTCGATCGGCGGTTGTGTGCTCTTCCTCGTTGCCGCATTAACCCTCACAAACACAAACAAACTCAGATCTCTCTCCCTCTCTGTTACTATCTCTTTGTAATGGTGCTCCTCGTCGGTAGACGAGGGTTTTATTTATAGAAAAAAAAAAATGCCCTCACACGTTTTGCGTTTCTCTTTTTTTTTTTTTTTTTTTTTTTTTTAGGGAATCCAAATGAATCTGTTACCGGACCCATTTTGTTTTTACAGATGGACCCTTTCCGCGTAATTTTCATCTGGACTAAACCACTTTTAGTCTCGTCTCTACTATTTGGGCCATATTTTTCTGTCTATTAGTGCCAACCAGAAAAAAACACCTTTTTTTTTGGTGCATTTTGGGTTTAAATTTAATTTGCATGATGATATATCATTGAGTGTGTGTTGTTTGGTGGGGGAGAGGGGGCGCCTATTCTCAAACTCTTCAATGATTCTAAGGCTGGCATTGAGGCCATCGAATTTGGAGCAGATCATGTAATTGTTATGATGCTCACGTCTTTAGCCAATTCGTCTCCTAAAATTTTTGTATATTGATGTTCTGATCTGGGTTTTAGTGCGAGTTTGTTTCAGCCTTTAGAAGCTAAAACATGCTTTTTGATACCAAATAAATAAAATATGTGATTTGGTAAATTTTAAAAGTTGCGTTTTTTTAAGGCGAAAAACTTTTTTTCGTCCCTATATTTTCATGCGATTTTCACTTTGATCCCTAACTTTTTTTTTTCCACCGCTTTTGGTCTTTAAAATCAAAAAAGCGATCTTGTTTTTATCCCTATCGTCAGTACCCTAACGACAAAGTTCTAGGTGGCAAACTGAACATCCTGTTAGCTGACGTGGCACTGATGTGGCAATTAAAATATTATTAAAAAATATTATTTTGCATTTTTATATGTCACGTCAGCATTTTGATTTTTTATAAAAAGCCATGTTAGAAAATTTAAACCAAAAAAGAAAATAGATTAAAAAAAAAAAAACTTGAATCTAATTAAAAAAGAAGCCTTTAAATTTTTTTTTTCTTTTTTTTGGAAGAACACGAAGAACCCAGAACCCATAACCTAGAAGATGTTCTTCATTTTCTTCTGGGTTCTTCCTCATCATCACCATCATCAATCTCATGCATCTCAACCACATCATCGTCATCATTGATTTCCTCCCCTCCCTCCACACGCTCAACCCTAAACTCGTTCGCCTGATGATTCGAGCCATTCACTCTCCTAGCAGTCTCCGTCTCCTCCTCATCAACATCGCTCTCTTCATCCTCATCCACATCAACCACTCCAAACGGTCGATCCTCCCCATCGATTTCACCGATCCCGGGGTCACCCTCCTCGTCTTCCTCCTCATCATCACTCTCAGGCCACTCATTCTCCTCCAAGAAACAATTTCATAAACACATAAACCCCCAAACAAATCTGTAAACCCAGAAATTTTCTTGGGAAACAAACACACAAAAACCCATAAAATCAAAAAAACTCCACATCCTCTCTAAAAAACAAAACCCGTCCTCGATACCCAATTCGCTGCAGGGAACCTCAATTCGAAGGAAGCTAATTTCGTTGAAGTTATTAAGGACCTGGGACGGGGTTAAGGAATTGGGAAAAGAGAAGTGGGTCGCCGGCGCTGAAAACCTCGGGGTAGTGCCAGTGGGACTATGAGATGGAGACGAAGTGGAACACGACGACGACGACGACGACAACGAAGGTTTCGGCGGCAAGAGAAACGCTCTGATCTTTAGAGACGAAGGCGGTGACGTGGCAAACTCTTCGATGAGTTTCGCGAAGTCCTCATCAGAGGTTATCGATACCAGAGCATCTAGATCCTCCAACAGCAACTGGCAACGAAGGCTCACACAACTCTATAGATCCTCCAATCGATACCACACAACTCTCTAGAGTCCGGATTGAGATTTGTGTTTGGTTTTTGTGTTTGAGTTGAGATTTGTGTTTGGTTTTTGTGTTTTCTTCGATGGTTTTTGTGTTTTCTGGGCAAACTTAGTTGGGGAAGAAAATGAAGAACACCTGATGGTTTATGTGTTTTCTGGGCAAGCTTAGTTGGGGAAGAACATGAAGAACTTAGAACTAGGTGTTCTTCATTTTCTTCCAAAAAAAAAAGAAAAAAAAAATTTCTAATTAGGTTCGAAATTTTTTTATTATTTTTATATGGCGTGGCTTTTTATAAAAAAATCAAATGCTGACGTGGCATATAAAAATGCCAAATAATATTTTTAATAATATTTTAATTGCCACATCAGTGCCACGTCAGCGCCACGTCAGCTAACAGGATGTTCTGTTTGCCACCTAGGACTTTACCGTTAGGGTACTGACGGTAGGGACAAAAACGAGATCGCTTTTTTGATTTTAGGGACCAAAAGCGGTGAAAAAAAAAGTTAGGGACCAAAGTGGAAATTGCGTGAAAATGTAGGGACTAAAATGGGTTTTTCGCCTTTTTTTTAAAACCTACATTTTCATTTGTGAAGGAAAAGCGCGTTTCACGAAAGCAACCCTGAGCTCCATTGCAAAAAGGGACTAGTGTGTTTCATGTTACCATTGGACAAATTTCCCAAAAACCCAATTTTATTCCTTTATTTATAACACAATTTTGCAAAGGAACCCAATAATGAAAAAAAAAAAAAAAAAAAAAAAAAAACCAATTTGACCCATTTCTGCCGCATGTCGTTGGTAGTGGGGAAGAGATCAAGCAGCAGTAGGGAGGAAGACAGGCGGTAGTGAAGGCAGACCAGATCAACAGACGACGGAGTCGTGTTGAGGAAGACAAGCGGCAGTGAAGTCAGAGATCAAGCACCGATCTGACCCATTCCTCCCTTTTGGATTTCCCCCTCTATCTTCATTTGATAAGAATGAAATGGTGTGGTGTGTGTGACCTTTAAGTTTGTGTGTTTTGATGGGATAAAGGGAAAGAAACTTGCAGACGAAGTGGTAAGAGAAAAGAGAGAAAAGAAAAAGAAAAATAAAAAAAGAAAGAGAGCTCTGCGGCAATTGGAACGTTCTGGAGGAAGTGGTAGGGAAAACAAAAGAAAAAAAAAATTGGAATGTTCTGGAGGAAGTGATAAGGAAACAGGGGAAAGAAGGAAAAAAAGAAAAGGAAAGAAAAGAAAAGAGAAGGGTATATGTGTGGAGGAGAAAAAAAGAGGGAAAAAAAGAAAAGAAAAAAAGAAGGAAATATGGATGAAAAAAATAGTAAAGAAATAAGGGAAAAATAAAATAAAAAATGAGAAATTAAAATTGAGAAATGCTATCACAACATTTTCACAATAAATCTTAAGTGGTAGGTTATTATTAGTTAATATTGATGAGAAAAAAATAATTTTTTTAGCAACTTTGAAAATTCTTTTTAGAATAATTTTTTAGAAAGTATTTTCACAATACTTTCACAATATTTTATATATACATTGTCCTTTTTGCTAATTTACCACTCAAATCACCACTTTTATAAGTACTGATGATGCACAATAAAATCAGTAGGCTGGATGTTTCGGATGTCAACGGCGACAATGATGATCTGCTTGAAAACCTGAGGAGATGAACAAAACTATCAAAGGTGACGGGGTGGACCGGCCAGAAACCCTCCGATGGTTAAGTTAGTTTCTTCCTTAACTTTTGGAATCACCAAATACTTGGAAAAATGTCTCGTACCTTTTTGTTTGGCGATTGTCCTTCTTATATAATGCATACTAGGAGTAGTTATTTATTTGATAACTTCTCATACATTGGGGGATGTCGGAAGGGCCGGAAATAACCTTCATAACTGCTATTGGGCCATACATTCCGCAATGGTCATAGGAGGTGGTTTCTGGTAGTCTTTGGTTCTGCATGTCCTGAGTCAAGTGCACAAGCCTCGTCCAGAGACGGCATGCAATGGAGTCAATGTGGTCTGTCCAAGAGTCTTCCAGGACGAACGACCTTGATATGGACGAGCATCCTGGGCCAAGGCATCTCAACTTTTCTTTGGACGATCCCTACGGACGAGCATGGAGTTAGACAATTTTCAGGACACTATCAGTTGCCCCCTGTCCGTGGGTCGTCTAGGAAAATGTAGTATGGTGTTGTTCTTTTGGACGTTTGTGATTATATCCACGTTTTAACTTGCCACGTGTCACGGTATTAGTGGTGAAGATTCACGTCGACTCGTTTTTCGAGGAGGGTGCCACGTGTCAGCTCAGGGTTGGTTGTGACGATTCGGGTACTAAAGTCTTCGCCTATAAATAGTGAAATTGCTGAGCTACCCCCTTCATTTCTGAAAATTTTCTTCCTTGACACTCCTTGTCTTAGCACCTCGTCTAGAAGTTTCTCGCGTCCATAGTCATCATTTAGATCTAGGTACTTTCCTTTACTCTTGTCCTTAGGTTTCAAGTTTCCAAAAAATGACTGAAATTGTCCTTTCCTTGTCTAGTAATAGTGTTGAAAAAGCTATAGACGAGTTTCATGATCCTAGTAGCTTTAGTGGGTCGAGTGACAGTAGTAGTGGTAGCAACAATAGTAGTAGTAGTGGGAATACCTCAGACGAGTACATGTCTGGGGTCCCCGGGGTCCCTTTGGAGGTTCTCCAAAAGGAGTTTAGGACGAGAACTGAGTCTGGGTCGAGGGCTGGCACCAGTGCTCCCTCGTCTACAGCTCAGGATGACGAGGAGATCGTCTATAGTTGTGCCCTAAATGTCCCGTCTAGGACAGATGACAAAAGGTTAGAATCTTTGAAGGCTTGGTACCAAATCCCTGACAACTTAAACCCTAGGTTACCCGTCCGTGGGGAATGGTGTTGCCAACCCCACTTTGGAGTTGGCATTTATGAGGCTTACCTCATGAGGGGTTTGAGGCTGCCTCTCAATGCCTTCGCTAGGGAGTTGCTTTCTAGGTTAGGTTTGGCCATCTGCCAACTCAATCCCAATGCATGGAGACTAATTGTCTCTATGCAAGTCTTATGGAGGGAGGTCTTTGGAGGGGATCGTCCTCTTACTGTGGACGGGTTCCTCTATTGCTACAAGCCCTCTGAGATCAATCAATCCCTTGGCTTCCATCAATTCATAGCTAGATGGGCAGATTGCAGATTGATCAAGTCCTTGGTTACCTCAGACAGGAACTGGAAGACGGAGTTTTTCTTCGTCTCTGGCCCCTGGGCTGGGAAGCCAAGTGAAGTTGATAGGGGATCCACTGGGTCCCTACACAGGAGAACTAGGCAACCTTCGTCCTGAAGGTATAAGGTTGTCTGTCCTTAACCGTTTACATATATTCGATTTGATTGTTCTCGTCTAACGTTCTTTTTTTTTTTTTTACAGGCTTTAGACAACCTCACTTGAGCAAGTTCTACATTGAACGAGTTCAAAAGGCTCGTCTATATCCTGATAGGACATTCCATTTTATGGTGAGCTTGAGACGTCTTGCAGCTTGGGGTCTAGATCCTGAACCATCTGCTGAGGCGATTGCTCACGAGCGTACTGTTCGTAGACGTAGGTGTTTGCTTTTTGTTTTGTTTATTTATTTACTATCTTGTTCTATTTATTCATCATCCTCGTCCATCTTTATAGGAATGGCTACAATGAATCAGAATAAAGGTAAGGAAGTGGTGGACGAGGTGGCTGGGTAGGGAGTTCAATCCCAACCTCATCCATCGGTTGGTGATAAAAGGAAAACTTTGTCTAAGGGGATCGATTTGGGGAAACTCCCAAGTCGACGCAAAGAGAAAAGGGCTAAGCATGGGTCGTCCAAATCTGGGGTCGTCTAGCCTATCTCTGCACCTCCTGTCCCGCAGACTTCCGTCCATGTCCATGACATTGATGACGAGCTCTACGATCCTCCGTCCAAGCACGTGCCGTCCACAACTCAAATGCCTGTCTCGCCCCAACCCTCTAGCCAAGTCCCTCTGACCCTTCTTGGAGACGAGGACCTAGCTTGGGAGAGGTTTGAAAGGGTGGTGATTGATCAGGACGTGGCGGCTTGCTACAACATGTCCTTGAAGGACTTTGAGCACTGGTGTTCATGACCTTTTTAAGGTAATATTTTTCTTTGTCCTTATCTTTTCTCGTCTTAACAATACTTAATTGTTCCTTGTCTAAAAAACCCAAATTTTATGTAGGCAATGTCCAAGTTCATTGCTGCGTCTAGACAGGCAACAGAACTGGACAAGACGAGGATTTTGCTGGAGAGGAGAGTGCAAGAAGTTAAGGACGAGAGCAAAAGATGGGCTGAAGTGGCGAGCAAGGCCAAGGACGAGGTGAAGGAGTTGCAGAACCTCGTGGAGGAGCTGAAGGCTGATGTCATAGAGAAGGACACTCGTCTTGATCATCTCCAAAAGAGGAATGATGAGCTGAGTACTCTTCTTGAAAAGGCTAAGGGAGACGCGGTTGCAGAGTTCAAAGTATCCAAAGAGTACACTGATTCTTTGGACACAAACTATGCAGCCGGCTTTGAAGACTTTAGGATGGACGCCGCGGAGAAGTTCCCTGACCTTGACTTTAGTTCTATCAAGCTCAACCTCGGTGATGCTGCTTCAAGTTCTCTTCTTCAGACGAGCTCAGAAGATGTTAACATTGAGGATGATGCCACCACTCAGCATGCTCAGGACGATCCTTGCACAAGCCCTCCCCAATGAAGACAGTTTTTGTACTTTTTTTTTTTATATTTAGTCTATTGTTTGACTCTTTGGATGTAAGGCAAGTACAATTTATCCGTCCATAGTTTCAGGACGAGGTTTTAAACAATTGCTTGTTTATTCCACTTAAGGGTTTTTGGACTCGGGTTGTCCACCCTTTTTTATTGATGAATGAATGTTCTATTTTTCATTTACTCATTGTTTGGACAAACTTATTTTGCACTCCAATAATCCTTTAATTTTTGAATCGTCCTTTGTAGGGACTTATGGTATGGATGAGCCTTATTCATATTTAGAATGGGTCGTCCATGAAGGGTGCCATTGTTTGGCTGACATTATTCCTCGCCTATTTTTTGAACGAGTATTTGCCTATGGACGAGATGTTAGTTTTTATTTAAAACATAACTTTTTTGACTCGTCCAAATTTTAGGCAAGTTTAGTCATTGGATTTTATATGTACATTTCCTCGTCCATGTCTGGGTTGAGATGTTAGTGCATCAGCTCGCCTCTTGGTTTGAACGAACGTGCCTTATTTTTGCTTTATCCTTTTTTAAGGAAAGTTTATGGACGATACATGCATCAGTTTGTCCCTTGGTTTGGACGAACTTGCCTTGCTTTATCCTGATTTAAGGAAAGCTCATGGATGATACGTCCTTGCGCCCAAGGATTTTGTTCATTTGTAGTTCATTTTCACATATACTCAGATATATTTAAAAATACATCACATATATACTTTTAACTATAAATATTCATTCACAGGAATGGCACATGTTTGAGAGCTAGTGCTTTTAGGGAATTACAAACGTCTTAACACAAATTAGTTCATGCACGATACATATTCTAAAACATTAGTAGTAGGCAAAATACTGAAAAATAACGATTACTTCCAAGTCCTGCGGCGATGCTCGTCCATGGTTGCTTTTTATTGGTAGTATCTTCTCAAATGTTCAACATTCCAAGGGTGTTCAAGCTTTCGTCCGTCCAGGACTTCCAAATAATAGGATCCTTGCCTTTTACAGTTGATGACCCTGTAGGGTCCTTCCCAATTCGGTCCCAGCTTTCCATGAGAAGGGTTTTTGGTGGCCAAGGTAACTTTCTTTAGGACGAGGTCCCCTATGTTGAAGCACCTGGGTTTGACCATGGCATCATAGTGTTTGGCCATCAAGTTTTTATACCTCGCCGTTCTCTGCTCTGCGTTCATTCGTACCTCGTCTAGGAGATCGAGGTTAAGACGAAGCTGGTCAGCATTTTCCCCATCTTGATACTTCATCACTCTATGACTGGCCATGTGCACCTCCGCAGGTATGACTGCTTCGCTGCCGTAAGCCGGTTTGAAAGGAGTTTCCCTTGTGGGGTTCCTCGCCGTCGTCTTGTAAGCCCAAAGAACACTTGGTAGTTCATCTGGCCATACACCCTTTGCCCCGTCAAGCCGAGTCTTGATGATTTTCAACAAGGATCGGTTTGCTACTTCGGCTTGGCCATTTGCTTGCGGGTGGGAGGGGGAGGAATAATGATTCTGAATACCAAAGCGTTCGCAGAAGTCTCTAAATAGCGCGTTGTCAAACTGCCGTCCATTGTCTGATACTAACACCCTGGGTACCCCAAACCGGCATAAGATGTTCTTCCAGACGAAATTCTTAACATTTTGCTGTGTAATCTTCGCTAGGGGTTCTGCTTCTATCCACTTAGTAAAGTAGTCAATACCTACCACTAAAAACTTCATCTATCTGGTTCCGAGTGGAAAAGGACCCAAAATGTCTAATCCCCATTGTGCGAACGGCCAAGGGGCCATCATAGGAGTGAGGTGCTCTGCGGGTTGTTTGGGGACATCGCTGAATCGCTGACATTGGTCACATACTTTGACATAAGCTTTGGCGTCTGCTTGAATGGTGGGCTAGTAGTATCCCGCACGGACGACTTTATGTACCAGCGCTCTTGCCCCCTAGTGGTTTCCACATGCTCCCTCGTGAACTTCCCTTAATACATAGTTTGCTTCGTCCGGAGCTAAGCACCTCAGATATGGTTGGGAAAAACCCCTTTTGTATAACACATCATTTATGAGAATGTACCTGGCCGACTTGACTCTTAGTTTTTTGGTCTCGTCCTTCTCCTCCGGCAACCTACCATTCTTTAGATAAGCCAATATCGGTGTCGTCCAATTGTCTTCACCTTCTACTTGCTGTATTACTGGCAGATCTATGCTTGGCATATATTGAATTTCGTCAAAGTTGTTCAAAGCACCACCCGTCGAGGCCTCTTTTGCCAAAACATCTGCTTCTACGTTCTCTTCTTTTGGGATTTGAATGAAACTGGCTTCCTTGAACTTCTTCACAAGGCATCTCACTTTATTGAGATATTTCTTCATGCGTTCTTCTTTGGCTTCGTACGCTCCATTCACTTGGCCCATGACTAGCCGGGAGTCTCCATGGACGAGTATTGACTCTGCTCCTAAGGACTTTGCCAACTCTAGCCCTTTCAGGAGGGCTTCATATTCCACTTTATTATTGGTTGTTGCATACTGCAGGCGAACTTTATACTCCAGTTTATCGTCTTCTGGGGATTTCAGAATAACTCCTATTCCCCCTGCATGTAACGTGGAGGACCCATCGACATGAATGATCCATCTTCGAGCGCCACCCAGCTCGTCTAAACCTTCATTGTTGGGAGTAAATTTCGCAATAAAATCTGCCAATACCTGCGCTTTTATCGCGCTCCTCGGCAGATACTTGATATCAAATTCTCCAAGTTCAATAGCCCATTGGACTAGTCTCCCTGCAGCTTCCAACCTGTTCATTGCCTTTTTCAGCGGATGGTCTGTCAAGACGTTAATAACATGGGCTTGAAAGTAGTGTCTCAACTTCCTCGAGGCTGTAATCAAAGCAAAGGCCAATTTCTCTATCATAGGATATCGTCCTTCAGCTCCTCTCAGGGCTTGGCTCGTGTAGTAAACTGGCTTTTGTACCTTTCCTTCTTCTCTGATCAACGTCGAGCTTACTGCATGCGGGGACACCGCCAGATACAAGTATAGTTCTTCACTAGGTATGGACAGACTTAGCAGCGGAGCTGTGGTCAGGTAGCTTTTGAGGTCTTGGAAAGCCCTCTGACATTCGTCCGTCCACTCGAAGGCCTTTTTAAGAACCCTGAAAAATGGTAAACACTTGTCAGTTGCTTTGGAGACAAACCTGTTGAGCGCAGCAACTCGTCCAGTGAGTGCTTGGACTTCTTTGATGTTTCCTAGCGGCTTCATGTCAATGATAGCCTGGATCTTGTCGGGGTTCGCTTCGATCCCTCTATGTGAAACCATGAATCCAAGAAATTTTCCCGACGATACTCCGAAAGCGCACTTGCTAGGATTCAGCTTCATATTATACCGCCTGAGAGTGTCGAAGGTCTCTTGGAGATCATTCAAGTGGTTCTCCTCGTCCAGACTCTTCACTAGCATGTCGTCTACATAAACCTCCACATTTCGTCCTATTTGCAGCTGAAACATCTGATTAACCAGCCTTTGGTAAGTCGCCCCTGCGTTCTTTAAACCAAAGGGCATCACCCTATAACAAAACAATCCCTAGCTCGTTACAAAGGATGTCTTTTCCTGGTCTGCCTCATCCATCTGTATTTGGTTATAGCCCGAGAAAGCGTCCATGAAGCTTAACAGCCAATGACCAGCTGTTGAATCCACCAACTGATCGATGTGCGACAAGGGGTAGCTGTCCTTGGGGCAAACTTTATTCAAATCAGTGAAGTCCACACACATTCTCCACTTGCCGTTTGCCTTCCTAACCATCACCATATTGGCCAGCCACTCTGGGTAAAAGACCTCTCGAATAAACTGCGCTGCCTTCAATTTGAGGACTTCCTCTTTAATAGCCTTATCCCGTTCTAGCGCAAAAATTCTTTTTTTCTGATGGACGGGCTTGTAAGACGGACATACGTTCAGCCGATGTGTGATGACACTCGGATCGATTCTCGGCATGTCCTCGTGACTCCATGCAAATACATCAACGCTCCTCTGTAAGAAGCGGACGAGGTCTTGCTTTGTTTCATTCTTCATGCTCGTTCCTACTCTAGTAAACTTTTTGGGATCACTCTCGTCCAATGGAACGTCCTCCAATATTTCGGTAGGCTCTGCAACAACCCTTCTTTCCTCTATGTTCATTGTTTGTGTTGCCTCATCCATGGTTAACATGGCTAGGTAGTATTCTCTCGCTGCTAGCTGATCTCCTTGCACTTGTCCCACCCCGTGTTCTGTAGGGAACTTGACTGACAAGTGGTAAGTGGATGTTACTGCCTTCCACCTGTTCAGGGTAGGTCTTCCAATGATAGCATTATACGATGACGAACAATCTACCACAAGGAAATCTATTTCTTTGGCTATCTGCTGTGGATATGTCCCCACTACCATGGGCAGCGTAACTATCCCCACTGGTTGTACCTTCATTCCTCCAAACCCTACTAAGGGTGAGTTCACTGGGTAGAGTAAGTCTCGTCCGAGGTTCATTTGCTGGAAGGCAGGGTAATACAGGATGTCCGCCGAACTGCCGTTGTCAACTAGTACCCTTCTGGTCGTATAATCTGCGATAAGCAGGGTAATAACGATGGCGTCGTCATGGGGGTGGTGAAATCTCGCAGCGTCCTCATCTGTGAAGGCAATAGATTGTTCTTCAGCTCCCCTCGTCCTGACAGGTCGTCCTGAGAGTTGAACGTTCTGTACTACCTTTAGGTATGTCTTTCGCGACCTGGAAGTTTGTCCTGTTGAGCTTCCTCCTATGATCACCCTTATTTCTCCCAGCAGAGGTCTGGTCGCCTCTTCCAGCTTTCCTTTCAACATTTCATCCTTCTGATCTCGTCCAAGGAAGTTCCTCAGTTTTCCCTGCCTGATAAGGTTTTCTATCTGCTGCTTCAAATCGAAACACTCGTCCGTGTCATGCCCGTGGTCTTTGTGAAAACGACAATATTTATTCCTGTTGCGCTTGTTGGGATCTCCTTTCATCTTTTCTGCCCATTTCAGGGACGGATCGTCCTTGATCTGCATGAGCACTTGGTCAAGTGGGACATTCAGAGGTGTGTAGTGCTGGCTACTTCTTGAAGATGAAGCTGGCCTTCTATTATCTTGATCTCTTTTCTCCCCAGTACGGGCCTTCTTTGGACGAAGAGCCTGCTCCTGGTGACGGGGGTTCTCTCCTTCCCTTCTTTCGGCTCTCTTCCTCTTCTTAGCTATGATCGCATCTTCTGCATTCATGAAATTTTAGGCTGAATGGACGAGCTCAGCCATGGTCTGAGGCTCTTGCTCATAGAGCTTATAGATGAACAAGTCAGAATTGACCCCGTTGTGGAAGGCTGCTAGTAGCAGTTTGTCATCCATCTCGTCCACAGTGAGGGCTTCTCTGTTGAAACGGGTAATGAAGGAGCGCAAGCTCTCATTTTCCCCTTGCTCGATTGTTAACAAACTGGACGAGGAACGCTTATGCCTTTGTCCTCCAATAAAATTGTTGACAAACAGTTTACTCAACTCTTCAAACGAACTTACAGAATTTGGAGGTATTTTGCTGAACCATACTCGTGCCGGTCCTTTAAGCGTGGTAGGAAAAGCCCTACACATGATCTCGTCTGGAACTCCCTAGAGATGCATTGTGGTCTTGAAGGTTGCAATGTGATCGCATGGATCACGCGTCCCGTCATATAAGTCTAAGGAAGGCATCTTGAACTTGGCAGGCAGGGGATGGCTATTGATGGAGGCTGAGAAAGGGGAGTCCGTTTGGTGAACCAAGTCTTCCACGGGATTCGTCCTCCTCATGTTCTCCCTCATTTCATCCATGGCTTTACGCATTTGGTCTATTTCCCTCTCCAAGTGCGGCACCCTTCGTGAAACGGTGCCCCTCGATTGGCCTTCGGGGTCGGCGTTTTCCCTAATCTCTTGACTCTGGGCTTGTCCTTCCTCGAACCTCTCTTGACGCTGCCTCCACAAGTGAATCTCCCTAGTCAACTCCTGGTTCTGACGGGTTAACTCTGCCATAGCGGCTGCCATGGATTGTATGTGCTGGATGGTAGGCTGCTAAGCGACTGGTGCCGACTGTCGATCGCGGTTAGGATTGCTGGAGGCATTCCTACTTTCTTGGTGGCCTGGGCTAGTAGCCCTTGATCTTGTCCGAACCATACAGCCTTTTTTTGGAGGAAGGTAATTGTTAGTACAAACTTACTTTCCCACAGACGGTGCCAACTAATGATGCACAACAAAATCAGTAGGCTGGATGCTTCGGATGTCAACGGCGACAGTGATAATCTGCTTGAAAACCTGAGGAAATGAACAAAACTATCAAAGGCGACCGGGTGGACCGGCCAGAAACCCTCCGATGGTAAAGTTAGTTTCTTCCTTAACTTTTGGAATCACCAAATACTTGGAAAAATGTCTCGTACCTTTTTGTTTGGCGATTGTCCTTCTTATATAATGCATACCAGGAGTAGTTATTTATTTGATAACTTCTCCTACATTGGGGGATGTCGGAAGGGCCGGAAATAACCTTCATAACTGCTATTGGGCCGTACGTTCCGCAACGATCATAGGAGGTGGTTTCTGGTAGTCTTTGGTTCTGCATATCCTGAGTCAAGTGCACAAGCCTCGTCCAGAGACGGCATGCAATGGAGTCAATGTGGTCTGTCCAAGAGTCTTCCAGGACGGACGACCCTGATATGGACGAGCATCCTGGGCCAAGGCATCTCAACTTTTCTTTGGACGATCTCTACGGACGAGCATGGAGTTAGACAATTTTCAGGACATTATCAAGTACTAGTCAAACACTCAGTTTTTTCAAAAAACACTTTTTAATAGTTTTTACCAAACACTCAGTTTTTTCAAAAAACACTTTTTGAAAACCCCACTTTTTCAAAAAGCCTAATTTTAAAAAGCTGAACCAAACTCACCCTTAGTCTTCCTAGTTTTGTAGGTTAACTTTTGGAGGAAACTGCGCACACTTTACTAGTTTTTAATTAGAGGTGGCAAATAGGTGGGTTGGATTATAAATGGGTTGGGTGTATAATTACCCATTTATCTATTTATGACTCGTTTATATATAAATTAATTACTCACTAGTTTAATTGCAACTCACCTTGGTCCGGCTTGTGCACAAAGCAAGCGTAACTGTTACAACAAAGATACGATAGGTAAAAGATAATAAAAGTAATACGTTTGCTATTAAACAAAATAGAATAAAGGATCTTTAATTAAAATGAAGAACGCAATAGTAGGAAACACATGGTAAATGAAATAGCAGAAAATAGAAAGGAAATAATAATAATAATCAAATCAAAGAAAGGAAAGATTAGTCTACTATGTGAAGTTGTGTTATGGAGCTGAGGCCAAGGAGGGAACCACTTCCTCAATGTCGATAACCTCTCAGGATAATCCTGCCGTAGAAATTATCTACTTTGAAGGAACGGGCCTAAATGGCTTGTGCCCAAACGAGTTCTTTATTCCCAACAGAGGGTAGGCTTTTAGAGGGAGAAAAGGGATTAGCCTATGGGTGCATATCTGCCATTCTACACACTATTTCTTTTCTTTGTTTCTCTCTGTTTTGTCACTAGGATTCCTTCCCCACTCTCTTTATTCTTCCTTAATGCTTGCTTCTGTGGTGTTATGGTGATAATGGTGTTGTAATTTTTTTTCTAGTAGTTGCTACTATTCCGATTAATGTCACTATGCACAGCAAGGACCGTTCATATACTGTCTGCCGTGAACATTTTTTACCATTTTGCCCTTTAACTCCTTTTGTCTGGATTTGGGTGTCCTTCTCGACCACCCACTGGTCTGTCAG
This sequence comes from Lithocarpus polystachyus, assembly GCA_033629205.1. Taxonomy (NCBI): domain Eukaryota; kingdom Viridiplantae; phylum Streptophyta; class Magnoliopsida; order Fagales; family Fagaceae; genus Lithocarpus; species Lithocarpus polystachyus. Next base: position 29,188,744 of record CM066171.1, read on the forward strand.
CTGCCCAACCACCACCACTTACCTATGCTGGCTGTGCCACTACCCACTATCAGACAAAGAAGAATCTTTTGTTTGCTTGTTCGCCATGGCATTCTTATCCTCCACGGCATGGGTATTCTCTCTTGATATCTCTCATGGCATACACCTAGTGGTTCCAACTCATCCTCTCTCTTTTGGGTGGTATGTCATCCCAGCAGGATATTTCCCCCAAAAGAGTTTGAGCGGGAACCCTAGAATAGGCTTTCTCTTCTCCCCACCACTAGACCATACCCCTTCTTACCTTTGACCCATGACCCACCATTCCTATATTGGCTGAGTATAAGTTGGTAGGGCCTGAGTCTTGCATATGCACCGCTTCCTCTGTATGCCAAAAGCCTGTCTGCTACTCATGCGTTTGCCATGGTTTGGGGGGCCATTTGCTTTCCTTGGGCATCCTCGGCCCATTTCCGAATTCTGCATTTCCATGGGCTTTACTAACTCTTTTGAGCTTCCTTGGCCCAATTACTTTATCCTTCATCCTTGGGGCTCATGGGCCTTCCATCAACCCCTTACTTTCTTACTTCATTACTTCAGGTCTATTGTGGCCCATTCTTGCTTGCCTACATCACATAATGTCCATGGGTTTATTACTTCCTTCTTTGAGCTTCTCTGGGCCCATTTTCTTTCCTCAAGATCCATTTACTTATTTTATGGGCCTATGATCCATTATTCCTGCCATTCGGGTTTAATGGTTTTTTTTCCTATCAATCCACTAACTCTTCTTGCCCATATTGTTAGGCTTCTTCCTGCTACTAGGCTTTTTCAAAATGAGCATCAACAATATTATGTGTCAAATGGTTCTTATTGGAAAAAATACCAAGACATCCGTTGAATTTTGGGTTAGTAGCTATTATACCCTCTAAACTTTTATTTTAGTCAATTTACTCCTTAAACTTTACACAAGTGCCAAATAGAGGCATCCGTTAGACTTCCATTTATTAACAAACAACTAAAGCATTGAAAAAGAACACACAAAGAACACACAGACAAAAGCATTGAAAAAGAAAAACTTGATAAATAAATAAATAATTGAAAAAAAAAGAGTAATTACAATAAACCCACCTATGATTTGACCCAAATTTATATTGCCTACTTGTGGTTTCAAAAATGTCACTTTGCCCACCTAAGGTTTGCTCCGTTTGTCTACCGTAACCTACCTTTATTAAAAATTAGAGTAAATATGTATTTTTGTTCTCCTTTTATGTCTCTCTCTTCCTAAAACAAAAATAGCATACAAAAACAAGAGAAAACAAGATCAAAATGTAAGGGTTTTGTAAAAATTAATATTTGGAAACCATGTTCAAACTCCTAGGAACAATTACAAAAATGCAACAAAATCAAGCCTATCTCTAGTTCAAGATCAAAGTCTATCTCTGGTTCAACTTCAAAATACTAGGATATCGTAGAGTGAGTGAACTTTTCAGTAACCCATTTTGTGTTTGACAATTTATCAATCACTCTTAAGTTCATCTTATAATGTTCTTGTCCTAAGCAAGGTTTTCAGACTTGGACCGTTCATTGAACCGTAAAAGAGAGAGGTTCAAGGTTTTTGAGGTCCGACCGAGGTCGAACTGGGATTGAACCGTGATGACGTCATAATTAATTTAATAATTATTTAAATATAAATAAATATATTAAATTTGTGAATATTAGCAGAATTTACTAAAAATATCTTTGAAATTGAAACAAAATACATAAAATAGTACATTATAAGGTTAATAAAAAATAGTACAACATAAATAAGCATAAAAAGAAATTTTTATAATAATCCTTTAAGAGAAATCATTTCAATTAACTAAAAATGACTTTTAAAATAAATTCATAAATTGCATAGGTATTATTCTTAAATAAAAAGTTAATTTAGTAATATTTAATATGTTGAGAAAGACGACATAGAAGTTTAGAAACTATAAATCATGTAAATTTAATATAAATTTAATAATATTGCATATTAGTTCCCAAGAGGAGCACTTGGTCTGTTGGTCAAGGCTTCAGTCTTACTTTCAATGTGTGAGAGCTCAAGTTCAACCCCTGGCAGTCGCATTTTTCTTGATTTTTCTCTATTCCATGACCGGCTGAATCGGTCTACGGTTCGGCCGGTTTTTTCGGTTCAACCCCGGTTCGTCCGGTTTTCTCATAAGTCACTGAAGCCCGGTTCTGGAGTCTTAAAAAACTGGAATTCACTCCGGTTCCCGGTTTTCCCGGTCGGACCGCCCGGTCCGGTTCGGGTTTACAAACTATGGTCCTAAGCCCGCTTGAGACCACGCTTTGCTCTTTGTCATTGACCCATTGACAATGTCCATCTTATGCCCTTTGCCTCTGGTACACATCCCTCCCAATCTCTTATCACTCTAGCAGCACGGAAGTGTTTATCAGATGCATCACTTTTAATTTTAAAAGAGTTGGGGGAGGTTCCTGTCAGTGAATTACCTACCTATCACAGCTAAGTGCTAAGATTTATTGTGTGGGTTACTATCAAAAAAAAAAAAAAAAGATTCATTGTGGGTTTTTTGTTTGATTTTGTTACATTCTTTAATTATTGCTAAGTATTAATTTTACAAAACCACCACCTTTTGACCTTGTTTTCTTTTGTTGTTGTATATTATTTTTGTTTTAGGATGAGAGAGACATAAAAGGAGAGTGAAAATACATATTTATCCCTGTTTTTAATAATGGTAGGTTACAAAAAACAAACGGAGCAAAAACTCAAGTGGGTAAAATAACAATTTTCAAACCACGGATAGACAATGTGAACTTGGGCCAAACCACAGGTAAGTTTCTTATAATTACTCCAAAAAAGAAAGAGAAAGAAAAAGAAAGAACAAGTTACATTATCCAACTCAAACCAATTAAAGATCAATCTAATGAAATCATTATAACAATCACTAGTTCACCACGAACTTTAATTAAAAAAAAAAAAACGGAGACAAATTGAAACAAACAAATTTCATTAAGAAAGCAATGCAAACTAATTAGTCATTAGTTTGCATATTTTATACAATATTTTATTAAGATTATATCTCTTCCTTCATTTAAAAACTCAAATTCTCTCGCTTCCTTTATTATTTTAATGAATTGTTTATATTATTTTAAATAAAGCTAAAAAAAAAAAGAATATTTGATATTGGGTGTATTGTAAAGTGATGTGGTAAAATAGACAAATTAACTTTTTGAGATACTAAAAGCTAAAATTTTTAGCACCACCAATGTGAATGCTCTAACGTCAACAAAAAAAAAAAAAAAATCCTAGCCAGCCTAGTATTAAAAAAAAGACATTGTTAGTAAATGATTGCATCTTAATGTCGTTAGAAACAACAATTTTGAGTATTTATAATTTTTTAATACCATATGGATGCCTATTTGGAGTTTTTTTTTTCTTTATACTTCAACTCCCGCTAGCTTAAAATCCTAGGTCTGTCCCTGGTCATTAGATACTAATCTTTTTCTTTTTGTCCAATTCATCATCAAGGTTAATCAAAACCTGATTGTTTGTCAAGACCAAAATCTTGTTTTTGTTGGTCGAGAAAATAAAAGAAACATGAAATCAAAGGATTGCTTGATTGCCAATGTCGACGCCCAGGCCGCGAATGGCTGGAAAACCGCCGTCAGACCTTCGTTCGACCACCCGCCATGGTGATGCTTCCCTGCGCGCGAGGCCCGTTGGAGGCCCCTCTCGATTATGGTGTGGTTCGCACGGTGCTTTCGGGTGCTCTAAGAAAAATAACATTTTTCCTAATCTAATGTGGATGGCAAAAAATCTTGATTCTTGAGTCTGAAAGTTTGGTTACATGTGGGGAATGTGTTAGGCACCCCACAACGTCTGTCCAAGTATAGTCCGTTGTTTTGATAAAACTTTAATTTGCAGAGATTGGCAATAAAAAACATGATTTTGACATTGGCTTTCAGGGCTTTACATGCATGGGGGGCTTTGAGGTTTGGCTTTTGAATGGGTGTGGTCCCAATCTATGCTTTCCTAAGGCATTTGGGCAAGGTACTAGATTTCCACGGCAAAAATTCGACGACATGTCACCTTACTTTTACAACGAAAATTAGGCATCGCTTTGCTTTAGATGACATGGATGTGACAATCACACCAGAAGGGACGCGCAGGTATATTTATACATACATTATGCACAATGCAAGTACACAGAGCAGGAAAGTAAATGCCTACATCCCTAGAGCATGACCCAAAATATAGGTGCAAAAAAGTAAACAAGGGTTGCCATACTCTAGAGATGAGGACGAATGGTATATGGTATGACATAACTAATACAATCCATCTAAGAGAGAAATGAGGGAAGAGGGAAGGGGGTTTAAAAGAGTACATAACCAAAAGGGAGAGGCTAGACCCCTAAATCTACTGAACATAGCCGTTTGGCATATATCCACATGCTCACATTCTCGCCCTTTTTGCTTGCGCCTGGGAGACCGTGCCTTAGCTCCATGAGTCCTCGCTCTATGTGTGTACATGTAAAGGTAAAGATAAGAAATCAGCAGACAAGCAATGGGAGGAAAAGATGAAAAGAGCATATGAAAGAGACATAAAGCAGATATGCATAATAGACATGGCAAACAAAGAAACAAGAAAGCAAGCAAACAAGCAAGAAAGCAAACGAAAGGTGTTATCCGCGAGGGACTAATGTAGGTTTGGGTCGAATGTCCATAGCTTCATTATGTTGAAGTATGGATGACACACTAGCAAGCAAGACTCATGCATGGACATGTAAGCAAGCATGTAAAGATGCATAGAAAGCCAACAGGTAGCACAAACGAGCATGGCAAGCATAACATCGCACAAAGCAGAAAGAGGAAGGGTACGCACGGAGTAATCCGACATCCGAAGATGCCTCCCAAATGGTTACATCCGAACAAGGCCTCATGGGCGTCGAATGTGACCACACAAGGTCAAGCCCGCGGAAGGCGCCAAACATGGCAAAGCCTAGAACTAGAGAGGCTAACACAAACATAAAGCATAGGAGCAAGTAAGCATAGACATACAAATAGGATTATCCAAACCCTTTGTCATGGGCCTTGGTGTATGGACGATGACAAATACCATAGAGTCTAGATCGGGTCCTAATCATTAGGCCAAAATGTATGAAAATGCGATAAAAAGAACAAAAGGGTTACAATAGCACATGGCATGACAAACAAGGTCTAAGCCTAAACATATAAACATGACGTGAAGCATGCAAGCACATAGATGATGGCATAAAGCATATAGAGGACAACAATCTAAGCATGTAAACACACCGATCTACACATATAAACATGGAAATATGCATGTAGGCATGTGAATGTACATCTAAGCTTGTGGATGTAAGCATAAAAGTACGAAAGAACACAAATCCAAGCATTCAAGCATGTGAAAACATAAACATAGGCATAGGAGCATAGAACATGCATACAAACATGTAGATCTAAGCAAGGCATAGCCGGAAACATAATATCAAGCATGCGAGCATGTAGACCCAAACATCAACACATGGGAAAGAAAAGATCTAAGCATCCAAAGCATGGCATAAAGCATAAAACATGTAGAAGAGACAACTAACACATGAAAAAACATGGAAGCATATGGAAATAAGCCAAGAACATGCTAGAAGCAAGGTGAAGCAAGAAACATGCAAGATAAAGTAATAAATCATATTATTAAAGCAAAAAGAGCAAGATAATGCTAGGGAAAGATTTAGAGACCTAGGGTGTGGATAGTAGCTTTTAGCTACTATCCACACCCCTAAACCCTAAATCCAAAGCGTAGAACCAAGGAGAAGAAGATCGGGTATAAGAACAATACCTTGTATTTTTAGTAAAGAGGGAAGAATCAAAAGGTTTTAATGTGTTTTTTGTGTGCATTTTGTCTTTGGAAGAGAGGAGAAAATCTCAGAATAAGTCCTGGAAAAAAGTGAGACCCAGGAAAGTCTCTTTTCTTTTGGTTTGGAGGACCCTGGGGCCTTTTATAGCCCCAGCATGCTTTACAAAGTGGCAGCCCTTGTAGGGCCGCCACCTGTGAAGCTCCTTATATGGGTTTAATCTTGACACTTCTAGAAAGATCTTGACGTCCAGTTTCTAAAAAGGTATGGAACTTGAAAATCCAACGGTCGGATCAAAAGTTATGGCTCTCGAAAGTTAGTGGTGCATCGATCGGTGCATTAACCCGATTTTCATGATATCTCAACCATTCTAACTCTGATTTTGACCCATAAATAGTCGTTGGACTGAGAATTTGATAATCTTTTCTATCGGTTCTGGCGGTTGAATCAAAATTAGGGTTTTTGGGGCCCACCGAGAGTCAACTCCAAGTCATACTTGGTCAAACTTGTCAAAACTCTTCGAAAAGCTTGGGTTTGATGTAAAAATATGAAAAGTGATATTTTGAGGGGATTTTGACCTTGTTTGACTTTCAGCCAACCTAGGGTTGACCAGGAGTGTTTTGGTCATTTTGACTGAAAAGGCACTTTAGGTGCTTCGGTGTCCGAACAGGTTGCGCCACGACATTCTGAATGTTCTCGCAGCTCCATGGAGAGAAAATAATATTTTTAGATTTTTCGGGGTTTGACATGCAAATCGAGGGCGGACAAAATACGGTATCAACAGCCAAGAAAATGGAGGTCGAGAGAGAGAGAGAGAGAGAATAAAAAGCCTAGATCAGGGGTGGGTTCAACCAGTGGCAATAGGCGACTCCAAAGTCTAGATTGGTTGGGAGCTCGAACTTTGGTGATGTCGCATCTAAATTGAGAGATCCTCTCTATCCTTTCAGTTTCTCCCTCTCTCTTAATCAAGGCAATTGGATAAAATTTTTATTTATGCTATGTTTTTTTTTAAGTAAAATGACGATGAACCAAAAAATTGGACTATCTTCAATTCGTCCATCGTGTCATCCAAGACTAGAAAGATCGTCCATCTGATATATTAAATGTTTAGAATTGCAAGAGATTTAACCTAAGTGCCTCCAAAGAAGGTCATCCAAGTGCAAGAAGGTCGTCCAGCATGGAGTCACCTGGACGACCGCCCAACACTTAGAAATTTTAAGAGTAAATCTCTATCTGAAAGCTTATAATTCGAACCACGTTCTACTATTCTAAAGTGGGTACGAAATCCTTGTTCATCGCTCTAATTCCCTACTAAGTTCTTAACTTCCAATAGCACTTGTAGAAGTTAAGTTTGAACCTTCTAACTTCCACCCACGTTGGGGAAGTTACTAAACAAGTAACCACTCTAAAATTCACTATAAAAGGACTTAGCCATATCAAATTAAGGTAAGTTTTCACCACTTATAGAGTTGGAATTCTTGAGTTCGAGAGAGAAAACTAACTTACGCATCAGAGGATTCTTGGCCGGTTCACCCCGGTCACCTTTGATCTTGTGCTTCTTTCTTTTTAGGCCTTCCAAGCAACCTCAAGCCCATTGAAGCCTGGAGCATTCAGCCTACTGATTTTCCGTGTATCATCATAAAATATTTTACAGAAAATGTTTTCCCATTTTCAGATGTTTATTTGTAGGTAAAATACAGTCAAATTTGTAAAATATTTTCTATTAACCATAAAATCCTTTTATAAAAAGTTGTAAAATATTTTACTTTTGAAAATTTGGTAAAAATGTTTCCAAAAGTACACAATGGCTTCCCCTCTCCCATCTATTCGCTAGGTATCGGTTTGGTGGTGGGAGACACTGCTCTGGCTACCAGTGATGGTGGTCCAAAGGCCTGTGTCTTCGCTCCGTAACCAATGCTAGAATATGCATCACTAGACGGACCTCCAGCACCAATGACTTCGGTGTTGAGCTATCGATTTTAGTGGTTTGCTTGAAAATTTTTACCTTTCATACCAAACACCTGAAAATATTTTACTTCAAAAAAAATAGATTGTTAAAATTTAGTGTCACGTGAGTGACTAACGTCACTTTAAGTAGATGTTTAACTGATGCCTCTATTTGGTACTTGTGTAAAATTTAAGGAGTAAATTGGCTAAAATAAAAGTTTAGGGGGTGTAATGATGGCCATCAGTGGCGGCTTTTTTAGGTTCCAAAAATAATAAGTTTGGCCCCTAAACATAATCCTTATTAAACCAAAAAAAAAAAAAAAAAAAACCCAAATAACAACAATAAAAATTAGTCCAAATAATAACAATATTAGGCCAAACAAGAATAAATGAACAAAATATTCAACAAAAAAACCCTTCAAAAAACAAAAAAAATAAAAACTCCAAATAATTTAGATTCACAACTTGTTTAATCAATTCCACTAATCGAATCCTTAATTTCATTTTTCCTAAAAAATGGTACCAAGAAAGATATTGTGGTCTTTAGTTCTCCTAGGTAGTGCCAGTAGCTCTACTATCTTTGACTTTGCAGTCGCAACATGTATCATTTGTTGCTTTCTCTCTCTTTCTCTCTCATCACTTCATATTCTCTTTCACTTTATTACTTTTATCTCAACATTTTTAATTCTCACTTTATCTTTTGTCAGTCCCTTTTTGCTTATTCATTTTGTTAGTAGAATGGAAATTGTAAACTTAATGTATTTGCATTTTTTTTTTCTGTTTTTGTGATGTTGATATATTCAAGTTCTCTTTTTACTAGATCTTATATAATTTAAGTTTCTTAATGTCTACCCCAGAAAAAATTCCTAACCATCACCAATGACCACTACCCCAAAGTCAAGAGTGTTTTGGCATTTTCCCCTTTTTATTTATGGCATTTAAGACTAAACCACATTAAGTTTATTTCCTTAAGTTTACCATCTTACGCAACAACACTTCTAAAGAGTAAAGACAGGTGAGTCTATTCACTTAATTTTGTGAAATTTCTTTCATTTTCTCTCCCTTAGATCACTATCTCTCTTTTCGATTATTGAAAGAAAGAAAGGAAACACATGCGGGCTTAGTCTACAAATGAAGGTACGCGGGGCCCACAAATGAAGCACATGCGGGCCCCAGACAGGGATGGCAGCACAAAAGCCTAGTGTGTTGCAATGTTCAAGAAAGATTGGAGGAAAAAGACAGCGATGAAGGAGTAGCGGCAGAAAAAGACCCACAGGTTGCGGCAGAAGAAAAGTTAGAGGAAGTGAACTTGGAAGTTAATTCGCAGAAGCTAAAGCCGATTTCAATCAGTTCAAAGTTGTTAGAAAAAGAAAAGATGGAACTAATAATGCTGTTGAAAGAATATAGAGATATTTTCGCATGGGACTACAATGAAATGCCCGGATTGGACCCTGGGCTAGTAGTGCACACACTAAACGTGGACCCAGGGGCTAAACAGGTGATTCAGCCTGCCAGAGTATTCCACACCGAGATGGAAGAGCAGATAACCAAAGAAGTGCAGAAGCTACTAGCTGCAGGATTCATCAAACCCATTCAGCATCCTCGTTGGTTGTCTAACATTGTGCCGGTAAAGAAGAAGAATGGGCAGATAAGATGCTGTGTAGATTTCAGAGATCTCAACAGAGCATGCCCAAAGGACAAATTCCTGCTGCCAAATATGGATCTGTTGATAGATTCTGCGGCAGGAAATGCCATGTTCTCTTTCATGGATGGGTTCAGTGGATATAATCAAATTAGAATGGCGCCAAAGGATGCAGAAAAGACTGCTTTCAGAACACCCATAGGCAACTTCTACTACACAATAATGCCATTTGAGTTAAAGAACGCAGGTGCAACTTATCAGTAGACAATGACGGCCATATTCCATGACATGATGCACAGGGAATTAGAAGGCTATGTGGATGACATAGTTGTGAAGTCAAGAAGATGAGAGGAGCATGACCAGGTACTAAGGAAGGTATTCGAAAGGTGCAGGGCTTTCAAGCTAAGGATGAACCCTCTCAAGTGTGCGTTTGGAGTGTCCTCTGGGAAATTTCTAAGCTTTCTGGTCCATAGTAAAGGAATAAGTATGGACCCAGCCAAAGCTACGGCTATAGCAACCATGAGACCACCGACCACGGTTAAAGAATTAAAGAGCTTCCTGGGGAAAGTCTCGTATATTAGAAGATTCATCCCGGGATTGGCATTTATTACCTCTGCTTTCGGCAGGCTACTCAAAAAAGGGCAAAACTTTGAATGGGGTAACGCACAGCAAGCAGCCTTTCAAAGGCTACAGGAGATCATGATGAACCTTCCCACCGTGCAAGCCCCAACCCGCAGGAAGCCACTGTTGTTATACCTGGCGACCAACCAATACGTTGTGGGCGCATTGATTGCCCAAGAAGATATGAATGGCAATGAACAACCAGTGTACTACATTAGCCGTGCCTTGAAAGATGCGGAAACTCGTTACCCAAGGGTGGAAAGGGCATGTTTGGCCATTGTGTGCGCCTCCCAAAGGCTACGACATTATTTCTTAGCCTATGAAGTGTGGCTAATGACCAAGTCTCATGCTATAAAAGCCTTGCTGCAGTGGCCCATTCTCTCTGGTAGGATATCCCAATGGCTGTTACAATTATCCCAATACGACTTGAAGGCAGGGACACCCAAGGCAGTAAAGAGTCAAGCCATAGCTGATCTATTAGCACAATTCCCGGGAGAGGAAGAATTCCCGCTGGATGATGAGATCCCAGGAGAAGTAGCCGTGGTAGAAGAAGACAGGGAACAATGGGTAATGAGATTTGATGGGTCCTCTATCGCCTAGACAGGGGGAATGGGAGTGGTTCTATACCATACAGAGGACAAAGCAGTGGCACTGTCCTTCAAATTAGAGTTTCCATGTTCAAACAATACGGCAGAATATGAGGCTTATTTAATTGGGCTAGCTACAACCCTTGAAATGGGGGTCAAGCACTTAAGAGTAATAAGGGACTCGAACCTAGTGGTCTGCCAGGCCAAAGGGAGTTTCTCTTTCAGGGAACCCAGCCTAGCCCCATATAAGGCAATGGCCCAGAAGATGGAAGAAGAGTTTTCAACCTTTGAAATAGAGCATGCCCCGAGGAATGAAAACCGGTTCGCAAATGCACTAGCCGCGCTGGGATCACATATAACTTTTGAAAGAAATAGCGCGCGGGTGGAAGTTAGCAAAAGGGAACAGTCCATCATTGAACTATTGAAGGAAAGATTTCAAGAGGAATGCTGTGAAAAGGACTGGCGGAACCCGATAAAAGAAACCCTGATAAACAAGGAAGAGAATAAGGATTTAAAGTTATTAAAAGATTATGTCCTGGTGAAGGGGGAGTTGTACTGCAGGATGCCAGGAGGAGTCCTATCCAGATGTGTAGGACAGATGGAAGCCCAGAGAAAATTAAAAGAAGTACACAACAAAACTTGCGGATCCAGCGGAGAAGTCAGCCTCTACCGCAGACTTCAGAGGGCAAGTTTTTATTGGTCGAATATGGGAAAAGATGCGGACCAAGTCCAAGTCCAATGTGAGGCATGCCAACTGATGGCAGACAGGGAGGAAAGTTACGCAGTATTTGCTTGCGAAGACTGGAGGAAGCCGTTCACTCAGTATTTAGCAGAAGGGATCCTGCCGCAAAGGCACAGTGAACGGTACAAGCTCAAAAGATTGGCAACGCGTTATTTTCTACACAATGGGGTTCTTTTCAAGAAGGGATATGATGGAGACCCGCTACGATGCCTGGGTCCTGATGAAGCGAAGGAAATGCTAAAGGAGGTACACATGGGAGAATGTGGAGAACACCAAGGAAAGAAGAAGTTATACAGGTGCCTGCTGCAAATGGGTTATTACTGGCCTGCCATGAAGAAGGACACAGCAGAATTTGTAAAAAAGTGTCACAGTTGCCAAGTACAAGCTAATTTAATCCACACCCATCCTCAGAACTTGCAAAGCATGGTCACCCCATGGCCTTTCTATACTTGGGGGCTCGATCTAGTGGGGCCAATCAATCCACCATCACACGGTTATGTATGGATCTTAGTAGCTACGGAATATTTCACGAAGTGGGCAGAGGCAATACCACTCCGAAAAGCCACGGGAGGAGCAGTGGTAAACTTTATCAAGGAAAATATAATCGTGAGGTTCGGTGTACCCCACAAGATCATCAGCGATAATGGCACACCTTTTGTTAACAAAGACGTAAGAAAAATGTTGGAATTTTTGCCAAGTGAAGCATCATCGCTCATCGCCTTATTATCCTCAAGGGAATGGGCAAGTAGAAGCAACGAACAAAGTCCTCATAAAAATCATAAGCAAAATGAGTCAGGAGTACACGGGATGATGGGCAACACACCTGCCGGATGCTCTTTGGGCTTACCGAAACTCCTCAAAATCAGCTACTGGGTTTTCCCCCTTTTCTCTAGTCTATGGTACAGAGGTGATGAGCCCGGCAGAAATAAAAACTCCATCATTAAGAGCCATGCAGATGCACGAGAAGGAAAAGGAGGAAGGAATGTTTGCCGCAAAAAGGTATGAAGACTTGGAGGGACTTGATGAAAAAAGAGAAGAGGCCCAAGAGCGTAGCTGCAGGTACAGGCAGAAAGTGACGGAGGCTTATGGCAGGATGACCAAGGAAAGGGTGTTTACGGAAGGACAGCTTGTGTTAAAAGTGGCAGACTATGTTAGGAGAGGCATGGCAGGACCGTCTAAGTTCGCGCCAAAATGGGAAGGACCCTTTGTGATACGGGAGGCAAATCCAACTGGGTATTACCGTTTGACTCAGATGGATGGCAAGGACTTGAATGATCCCATTAATGGGAAATGGTTAAAACGCTATTACACTTAAAGGGTGAAAGCGATGTAGTTTCGTTCCCTTTTTCTTTTCTTCTTTTTGTCTTTCCCTTTTGTTTCCTTAAGTGACTGAGTCACAAAGCATGGTTGTAATGTGTTTTCATCACAATGAAAAGAAATACGAAAAAATTACAAAAAAAAAAAGAAAGAGAAAGCATGCCATGTCATAACAGTAGCAAACGTAGCATCTTAGTTACAAACCCAAATTGTAGCAAGTCTTAAAAGAAAAGAGATATAAAAAAGGGGGGAAAGGGAGAAATAGTGTTCAAGGGGAACAAAAGATGAGTAAACTAAGAGTATAGAAACTATATCATCAACGAAGTCCAGAGATAAGAGATTGGTCCTCGAAACGGCTAGACTCACTGACACCTGAAAGAAGATGCCCACAGCGAGCCTCCAAGTCTGCCACCTCTTTCTTCAGCGCCTTAATACGTGCATCAATGGCATCGATGGCTGGCTGAACTTTCCTCATAAAAAAGGCACGGGCAACCTCTCGAAGATGATCAAGAACGAAGTCCACAGCAAATCCAACACTGATGAGCTCTTGAATTGCGGCCCTCCATTGAAGAATTCTCTCAGGAGAAACAGTATCCATAAAATTGTGCTCAATGTCGTTCAGCACACTCCCAAGCATCTTTAGAAAGTGCTCTCTAACGGAGCGACCCAGGCGGAACCCCTGCATGAAATCACCATGACTGTTGTAGACAGCCTCCAAATGGAAAATGCAGTCCTCAGGGACTTTAAAACCATAGAAATCCACATAAGGTGGACCAGAACCCCAGAATTCCACAGGACCGAGATCGTTAGTTTCCAGCTGATCAAAACGGGTAAAAAAGGCTGCAGCCTCGCTTGCCGGATCTATGGTTGCGGAAGAACTGCTACCCAATTCAAATTGGGAAGGAACGGGAAGAGGTGGACCTGACATAGAAGAAAAAGAGGGAAAATCCATAAGAAAAGAAAGGGAGGAGCAAGAAAGTAACAACAACAAAAAAAAGGAGGGGGGAAAAGCAGATTAAGACCTGTAAAAACAGGGGTTGTGAAGGTAACAGACACGACGAGTACAGCAGGAGGAATAGCAGTGGATGCGTCTGCCGCAAGCTCTGGCTCATGAGAAGTCTCTGCAGAAATAAAATAAAACGCAAAGTAAAAGGGTATTACAAAGGAAAGAAGAAGTGAGAAGCAGAAAGAAGACTCAGCAAGATAAAGAATACGTACCCATAAACTTAACTCCATGCTCAATGTCCTCATCCTCCTCAGAGTTAGAAACTACCTTCTTCACCACGGGTTCATCATCGCGATCCTCAAGGACGTCTTCAGAGCCTTCGGAAGACAAGTCCATGTCAGGCCCCCGTGTGGGAGAGCTTGGAATAGAAGAAGGAGTAACAACTAGGGAAGAGCCATCCTTTGCCGCTTGAGAAAGGGCCAGAAACGGGTCGCTGGTGGAAATAATAAGGGGAGTAGCAGGAGAAACGGTCTCGACCTCAGCAATGCCCGAAGGAGCAGTCTCCTCAACCTGCTCGGAAGGAACACCCTCGCTTATAAATGTTGGCTCAGCAGGAGGGGTAGGTACCTCGGTGAAAGCCCTTGGTGCAGCAGCGGTAGGAGTAGGTGTCACAAAGGACGCATCAATCACACTAAGGAGACCTCCTAAAGGCATCCCTTTTGAGGCAGAAATTTCTTCTACAGTAGGACGATATATGGAAAGAGGTTCGTGTTCATCCTGAGGAACAAAAGCGAAAAAAAAAGAGGGGAAGATGAAACAAAGCCAAACAAGTAAAGCATGGCAGGAGAGGTATGAATAAAAGAAAACAAAAGAATAGCAATAAACATACTTCAGACTTGGGATCATCAACTGATATAGGGTGTGCAGCAGACGTATCTTCCTTGAACTTAGACTGCAAAGAAAGTAGAAGGCAAAGATGAGGAGTTAACAAACACATAAGAGTTAGCCGCAAGAGAAGAGGGAGTAAGGTCAAAAGAGATTTACCCGTCGCTCGGTAGTAGTAATCACTGGAGGAGGGGCAGACTTCCTTTTGCTGCCTCTTGTCCTGCTAGAAGGAGGAGCACCGGAAGAAGGCTGTGGGGCAGAGGACTTAGACTTACTGACCTTAGGCTGCACATCAGAAGAGGTTTCAGAAAGTTCAATATTCTTCTTGGCAGACTTAGACTTGGCGGATCCCTTTTTAGGCGCCGGGACGTTGGTCACTTTTACCTTCTTTTCCCAACCTGAAGGGTAATCACCAGCATGCCAAAACCAACCCTTCTCTTCATAATCCCACTCAAAGATACCGGACCGATTCTGCTTTCGGGCGTAAGCTAACACGGATCTGGAGGGTAAGAGCAAACGAGGATTGGTTGAGACAACAGCGCTAAGCCCATCAGGGGGAATAAGGGAGAAACCGCGGCTACCCATCAACGCTTGTTCAAACAAAGTCATTACAGTCTGCCAGTAACCGTGAATCGCAGGAGTATAAATGCCCTCCCTCGATGAACCTGGAATAGTGACCGCGGCAAATCGTTAACTCCAAAAGGCAAAAGCAGTGTGCCTCAAGAACGGGCGGACGGATGTGGGGAACTCCATTAGAAAGGAAAGATTGTTCGGGATATCTTGGTCCAACCTGAATTGCCTTCTCACTCCGTTGGCAGGATAGTGAACAAACCGAAGACCCTCATCAGCAAGGTAAGGCAGCCACCCAGCATTGGTGGCAGCCAAATAAGTAATGCCAGTCTCATCAAAGGCAGCCAAAGGAGTGGTAGTGCCGGCGGTGTCAACAAACAAACCCATAACCGAATCGGCACACGTATACCCCGCACCCAAGTCCCTATAGGCTCTCCAAGAAAACCCAATTTCTTGATCAAAAGACTTAACAACAGAATAGTCGATAGGCTTCAAGCCGACCCAATGAAAGGCCAGCGGAAAGTCAGACTCGAATCTACTGCAGAAATAAAAAATAACCTGAGGGCAGGATTGGTACTTCTCCTTGGAAAAACGAACAGGCCTGCACTTCGCCAGCTGCTTCGCACAACGCTCATAAAGTAGATGCTGTAAAATGGTACTATGAACACAGGAAGTAACTATATGGCAAGAACCGGCTTGGCTCTCATCGCTCCGCAGGATATCAAGTTGAACATATAAGTTTCCTAAAAACATTGGAGCCAGCGGGAAACTTACCCCGGTTGAAATTTAAATGGCCAGCCGGAAATACAAAGGCTTGATGAGGATGGGAAGCAAACACAAACTTACATAACCAAAAAGCGATGAAGGCCACACAGCGGGCAGCAGTAGAAAGCTTGGCAGGAGAGCTAATCCAAAACGACAACTTCGCGTTACCAATCATTTTTTTCTTCAACTCGGCCTCAATAGCCTCTTCCTCCCGCAAAAGCTCTAGAGCACCGGGGTCAGCATTACCAAGAATGGCAGGAATAGTTGATTGGCCACGTCTTCCAAGGTCACGGTAATCTCACCGCAAGAGAAAAAGAAGGTATGAGTGGTAGTGCACCACCGGCGGACTAAGTGTCGCAGATTGAAGAGATCTCTGAAGTTTGATAGGCAACGGGAGGAAACAACGGCCTTCAACACACCGGCTCGTTGAAGCAAGCCCATAAAACCCGTGTCCGACAACTCCCTATCAACCCACTCTTTCCAACCCAAGGCGGTGTCGGATCCATACTAGAAGTGAATGGGTACAGGAAGCGAAACGCCTTCGCGGATGACAAGGTCATAAATCGAAGAAGCCAAGGGAGCCCATGAAGTGTTTGCATCTCGCTGGCAAAAGGCTAGCCATACACGGCCGGATGGTGGCAGTACGTATTCGCCGGGAATCTTGGGGAAGTGTGGATGGATGTCATACCATAGGTCAAGGAGGGGAGCGCACTCGCTATCCGGGGCACGTTGTGACTCTTCCTCATCGGATTGGTTGGATTCGGAGAGAATGGACTCCTCGCCGGCGTCGTGAGAAATCGGAAGGTCACGTGCGACTCCTTTCCCTTTACGGCGCACGAAACTCTGACCTTTCACCGGTGTTATAGTGTGAGGTCTCGATCGGAGTAAAATGGAAGGAAGTGATTTGGAAATAAGAGACGACGGAGTAGAAGGAGAAGAGATAATGCTTGCGCTAAAAGGAGAGGGAATGTTTAAAGGAGGATTACGGTGAGAATGGTCATTAGGTATCAATGTAATTAATTGAGGCGTGAAGGGATACGACGGGTCAGCCATTGGAAATGGAATGGAATTAATGAAGCGCCAGGATAACTGCTGAATGAGGAATGTGAAGAGACAAAGCTGTTCGCAACAGGAGTGTATATATATCTGAATATGTCTGAACAAACGTATGAGTTGGGGACCACTGTTTGAAAAGCCCGCAAAGAAAAAGGAAAAGACAAGACAGAAAGGGGTCTTTCTATTCACATATGAGTTGCAGAAGCACCTCATATGCTCAGGGGGCTAAATGTTGAGGCTCATTTTTAAAGCCCAGCAAGGGGAGTAAGCCCATAACATCAGAAAGAAATAATCAAAGAATAAATGGGAAAGCCCAACTAAACCTGAGCGGCAGGAATCAGTCCGTAGAGCAAACAAACGGGTCTTGAAGAGGTAAATGGGCCTGAAAAGGCCCGGAAAGATAGAAATAGCAAACCATGGGCCGCGGATGTAGAAAAGTGAGTATGGGTCACACCCGTTGTGGCAGGCCCAAAGTAAAGCGAGTATGTAGAGCCATAGAAAGTCTTTGGGCTCTAAAGGAAATGAAAAATAGTTGGGCCACGGAAGCCCAACGAGGTAATAAAAGCCCATGGAAAGCACGAAGTTGTAAAGGGCCAAGGATGCCCTAAAGAAGGATTAGTGGGACACGGGAGCCCGCGGACATATATGGCAATGAAAGCCCAGTGGGCTTACTAAACCATTGAGAAAAAGGGAGAAAGCAGTGAACCCAAAAAGGCCCAATTCTGTTGTATAGCCGTCTCATCAAAATAGCATGGCAGGAAACAAATGGAAAGGCCATGAAAGAGGAAATATGCGAAGGCCCACAACCAAGGGCGAGCCCAAAACGCAGATAGAGGACCAGTAAAGAGATAATCCACGCCACAAAGAAGTTAAAAGGCAGATGCCCAAGCCGCGGCAAATGCATGACTGGCAGACGAACTTTGTACGGACGTGGGTCAGAGGTAAAGAGGGTGTAGTTTGGCGGAGGGGAGAGAGAAGAACCCATTTCGAGGCTTCCACTTAGGCCACTTTCGGGTGAGTGTCCTGCTAGGATGACATAACACCCGAAAATGGCAAAGCTGAGTTGGAGCCTTTTGCTGCATGCCATGAGGGGGAAAAAGTACTCTGCCGTGACAGGTGAGAATGCCACGGCAAACTAACAAACAAAACACCCTTGTCTTTGTTTGGAGATGTAGTGCGCCGCGGCTAGCGCAGGAACGTGGCGCTGGCTGGGTGCCTGACTAACCAGTAATGGTCAAGCGAGTACACGCATCAAACAAAGACAGTTACGGGGGTAAAAAAGTAAAAATAATGCACCAAAAAATAATATATAAGAGTGCTCCCTGTGCACGAAAAGAGGGGGGGGGGGAGGTAAGGAAAGAATCGAGGAAAAGAAAGAAAAACAGAGTAAGAAAGAAAGAAACAGAGTGAAAGGAAGAAGAAAACGGGCATGCATCAAAGTGGGTTGTTAACTCCTCTCTCCTTCTCGAGAAATCACATTCTCTATTTACTCACATTCGGAACAAATGTCATCTAGGACCATTTCTTCAAAGCCATTAATTTCCCTTTAGAGAAATTAGTCGCATTGAGGAAGTGTTGTCTCCTTTTTGGCTTAGATTCCTCCAACACATTACGGCAGACTAAGAGTCTCACCAGCTTGCCGATATCTTTTACTCTTTTTCTTCTTTATATGCATTCCTTTCAAGTTTATCTTTATTGCTACCTTTATGTGTTCATCTCAATATCCATTCATTCAAAGTGTGGCAAACGTGTTTCTTTCCTTATATTCATAATGTACTTGCCTGCAGCAACTGTTTAGAAAGGATTCGCCTGCCACAACTACACGACAAAGTTGTGTCAGGTTAAGGCATAGCTTGCGCACAAGCCGGGCCAGGGTGAGATGCAACTGGGTCGGTCCCGACTTTCCAATCCAGAACATATCGGGCTTATTATGGCAGGATGAGATAATCCAGCCCATTACTAACAAAATCAGCCCAAAACACCCTTACAACCTATTATTATTATATATATATATATATATATATATATAGATTACTCATCCAATCTATTTACTTAGTAACCCACAAATTTAACCCAATATGACCCAAATACCTCTAAAAGACTAAAACTACTTAAATACCCTCTTGACTTCCATAATTACCAAAATACCCTTAAATACCAAAAATGACCCAAATGCCCCTACACTTTCAAAATTACCAATATACCCTTGGACATCTAAAATTATTCCCACCAAAATGAGCAAAATATCGCCAAAATCTCTAAAATGAGCAAAATACCCATGAAATCTCTAAAATGACCAAAATACCCCTGATATCTCTAAAATTACCAACTATGCTAAAAAAAAACCACTAAAATGACCAAAATACCCGCCCCAAAATCTCTAAAATGAGCAAATACCCCCCAAAACTTCTAAAATGACCAATCCCTAAAACATAAAAATTGACCAAAATACCCCCAAAACCTAAAAATTACCAGAATACCCCTTAAACTTACAAAAAAAAATGAACAAAATACTCTCAAAACCTAAAAAATGTCTAAAATACCCGAAACTTAAAAACTACCAACTTGTAATCTCTACTCTTTAATAAAGTCCTTTTATTAAGCCAAAAAATAAATTAAAAAAAAACTCCATTATTTGGCTATAAAAAATATGCATAAGGTTAAGCCAATAATTTTTTTTTTTTTTTTTACAATTTTTTTTTAGAAGAAAATTTTTTACAAGGTTAAGTTAATAGCATTCGAGAAGTGTTACATCTATTACGTTTTTACAGTACGTTCACAACAAATTGTAAATAGTAAGTTATTATTAATTCTAAATTTTAATTTCAACCCACCACTAAATTACTTTTGCCCACTAGTAATAAACAATAACAACCTGCCACTTAACATTTATTATGAAAAAATTGCAGATATAACATTTCTTAGATTCACGCTCATGTAGGAGGTCCACTCCTTGGAGTGACTTAAATAATAATTTTTTTTCCTCGAATTTAGTTAAAATTTATTGAAAAAAAAATGAAAACAATTCAACAAATTGTTTTCATAAATTAAATAAAATTTTAAGTAGTAGACACATCCATGTATAATAATTCAATCACTTCATTTGATTCTTTTGCTCCTTGTTCTTAGGAAAAAATACTATCAATTAAATCTAAATATTTTTAACTAAAAAAATTTGAGAGTGATACTGAAATCTATTTTTTATAATTTGATAGTTACAACTTATAATGGGTGATCATGAGATTTGAACCCTTAATGTCTCCCTTGGAAATACTACAATGTGTCAATCAGTTAAATTATAAGACTTTTGGCCTTTTTTTTCTTTCTCCAAAGAATAGACTTTTGGCAATATAAGAGTCATGTTAAGTGTAAACAATACTATAAATTTTACTAAATAAATTTTCTAGACTAAATTGTGAGTTTGTCTCTATAAAAAAATTAATTTTTATATTAATTTATTAATTATTAAAATAATAACAATTATCATCGTGGATGATATTTGTGGTGAGCCTTTTTGAGATGCTAGGTTGGGCTGCCTCTAGCTGCACTGAAGCCCAAGTATTCTGAGTATGAGAGTTAGGACTAGTTTAATTGCAACTCACCTTGGTCCGGCTTGTGCACAAAGCAAGCGTAACTGTTACAGCAAAGATATGACAGGTAAAAGATAATAAAAGTAATACGTTTGCTGTTAAACAAAATAGAATAAAGGATCTTTAATTAAAATGAAGAACGCAATAGTAGGAAACACATGGTAAATGAAATAGCAGAAAATAGAAAGGAAATAATAATAATAATCAAATCAAAGAAAGGAAAGATTAGTCTACTGTGTGAAGTTGTGTTACGGAGCTGAGGCCAAGGAAGGAACCACTTCCTCAATGTCGATAAGCTCTCAGGATAATCCTGCCGTAGAAATTATCTACTTTGAGGGAACGGGCCTAAATGGCTTGTGCCCAAACGAGTTCTTTATTCCCAACAGAAGGTAGGTTTTTAGAGGGAGAGAAGGGATTAGCCTATTGGTGCATGTCTGCCGTTCTACACACTATTTCTTTTCTTTTTTTTCTCTCTGTTTTGTCACTAGGATTCCTTCCCCACTCTTTTTTTTCTTCCTTAGTGCTTGCTTCTGTGGTGTTATGGTGATAGTGGTGTTGTAATTTTTTTTCTAGTGGTTGCTACTGTTCCATTGATGTCACTGTGCACAACAAGGACCGTTCATATACTGTTTGCCGTGAACATTTTTTACCATTTTGCCCTTTAACTCCTTTTGTCTGGATTTGGGTGTCCTTCTCGACCACCCACTGGTCTGTCAGTTGTCCAACCACCACCACTTACCTATGCTGGCTGTGCCACTACCCACTATCAGACAAAGAAGACTCTTTTGTTTGCTGGTTCGCCATGGCATTCTTACCCTCCACGGCATAGGTATTCTCTCTTGATATCTCTCATGGCATACACCTAGTGGTTCCAACTCATCCTCTCTCTTTTGAGTGGTATGTCATCCCAGCAGGATATTTCCCCCAAAAGAGTTTGAGCGGGAACCCTAGAATAGGCTTTCTTTTCTCCCCACCACCAGACCATACCCCTTCTTACCTTTAACCCATGACCCACCATTCCTATATTGGCTGAGTATAAGTTAGTAGTGCTTGAGTCTTGCATATGCACCGCTTCCTGTGTATGCCAAAAGCCTGTCTGCTACTCATGCGTTTGCCATGGTTTGGGGGCCCATTTGCTTTCCTTGGGCATCCTCGACCCATTTCCGAATTCTGTATTTCCATGGGCTTTACTAACTCTTTTGAGCTTCCTTGGCCCAATTACTTTATCTTTCATCCTTGGGGCTCATGGGCCTTCCATCAACCCCTTACTTTCTTACTTCATTACTTCGGGTCTGTTGTGGCCCATTCTTGCTTGCCTACATCACATAATGTCCATGGGTTTATTACTTCCTACTTTGAGCTTCTCTGGGCCCATTTGCTTTCCTCAAGATCCATTTACTTATTTTATGGGCCTATGATCCATTATTCCTGCCATTTGGGTTTAATGGTTTTTTTTCCTATCAATCCACTAACTCTTCTCTGCCCATATTGTTAGGCTTCTTCCTGCTACTAGGCTTTTTCAAAATGAGCATCAACAATATTATGTGTCAAATGGTTCTTATTGGAAAAAATACCAAGACATCCGTTGAATTTTGGGTTAGTAGCTATTATACCCTCTAAACTTTTATCTTAGTCAATTTACTCCTTAAACTTTACACAAGTGCCAAATAGAAGCATCCATTAGACTTCCATTTATTAACAAACAACTAAAGCATTGAAAAAGAACACACAAAGAACACACAGACAAAAGCATTGAAAAAGAACAACTTGATAAATAAATAAAAAATTGAAAAAATAAAGAGTAATTACAATAAACCCACCTATGATTTGACCCAAATTTATATTGCCTACTTGTGGTTTCAAAAATGTCACTTTGCCCACCTAAGGTTTGCTCCGTTTGTCTACCGTAACCTACCTCTATTAAAAATTAGAGTAAATATGTATTTTTGCTCTCCTTTTATGTCTCTCTCTTCCTAAAACAAAAATAACATACAAAAACAAGAGAAAACAAGATCAAAATGTGAGGGTTTTGTAAAAATTAATATTTGGAAACCATGTTCAAACTCCTAGGAACAATTACAAAAATGCAACAAAATCAAGCCTATCTCTAGTTTAAGATCAAAGTCTATCTCTGGTTCAACTTCAAAATACTAGGATATCGTAGAGTGAGTGAACTTTTCAGTAACCCATTTTGTGTTTGACAATTTATCAATCACTCTTAAGTTCATCTTATAATGTTCTTGTCCTAAGCAAGGTTTTCAGACCCGAACCGTTCATTGAACCGTAAAAGAGAGAGGTTCAAGGTTTTTGAGGTCCGACCGAGGTCGAATCGGGGTTGAACCGTGATGACGTCATAATTAATTTAATAATTATTTAAATATAAATAAATATATTAAATTTGTAAATATTAGCAGAATTTACTAAAAATATCTTTAAAATTGAAACAAAATACATAAAATAGTACATTATAAGGTTAATAAAAAATAGTACAACATAAATAAGCATAAAAAGAAATTTTTATAATAATCCTTTAAGAGAAATCATTTCAATTAACTAAAAATGACTTTTAAAATAAATTCATAAATTGCATAGGTATTATTCTTAAATAAAAAGTTAATTTAGTAATATTTAATATGTTGAGAAAGACGACATAGAAGTTTAGAAACTATAAATCATGTAAATTTAATATAAATTTAATAATATTGCATATTAGTTCCCAAGAGGAGCACTTGGTCTGTTGGTCAAGGTTTCAGTCTTACTTTCAAGGTGTGAGAGCTCAAGTTCAACCCCTAGCAGTTGCATTTTTATTGATTTTTCTCTATTCCATGACCGGTTGAACCGGTCGACGGTTTAGCCAGTTTTTCCAGTTCAACCCCGATTCGTCCGGTTCTCTCACAAGTCACTGAAGCGCGGTTCTGGAGTCTTAAAAAACTGGAATTCACTCCGGTTCTCGGTTTTCTCGGTCAGACCGCCCGGTCCGGTCCGGGTTTACAAACTATGGTCCTAAGCCCGCTTGAGACCACGCTTTGCTCTTTGTCATTGACCCTTTGACAATGTCCATCTTATGCCCTTTGCCTCTGGTACACATCCCTCCCAATCTCTTATCACTCTAGCAGCACGAAAGTGTTTATCAGATGCATCACTTTTAATTTTAAAAGAGCTGGGGGAGGTTCCTGTCAGTGAATTACCTACCTATCACAGCTAAGTGCTAAGATTTATTGTGTGGGTTACTATCAAAAAAAAAAAAAAGATTCATTGTGGGTTTTTTGTTTGATTTTGTTACATTCTTTAATTATTGCTAAGTATTAATTTTACAAAACCACCACCTTTTGACCTTGTTTTCTTTTGTTGTTGTATATTATTTCTGTTTTAGGATGAAAAAGACATAAAAGGAGAGTGAAAATACATATTTATCCCTATTTTTAATAATGGTAGGTTACAAAAAACAAACGGAGCAAAAACTCAAATGGGTAAAATAACAATTTTCAAACCACGGGTAGACAATGTGAATTTGAGCCAAACCATAGGTAAGTTTCTTGTAATTACTCCAAAAAAGAAAGAGAAAGAAAAAGAAGGAACAAGTTCCATTATCCAACTCAAACCAATTAAAGATCAAGTACAGGTATTATCCAACTTTTCATCCTTTAAGTTCCAATTAACTACTAAAGATCTAAGCACAAATATGAGATCCATTTTCAAAATAATAAACCCAAATGCAAATAAAATCAATCTAATGAAATCATTATAACAATCACTAGTTCACCACGAACTTTAATTAAAATAAAAAAACGGATACAAATTGAAACAAAAAAATTTCATTAAGAAAGCAATGCAAACTAATTAGTCATTAGTTTGCATATTTTATACAATATTTTATTAAGATTATATCTCTTCCTTCATTTAAAAACTCAAATTCTCTCGCTTCCTTTATTATTTTAATGAATTGTTTATATTATTTTAAATAAAGCTAAAAAAAAAAATAGAACATTTGATATTGGGTGTATTGTAAAGTGAAGTGGTAAAATAGATAAATTAACTTTTTGAGATACTAAAAGCTAAAATTTTTAGCACCACCAATGTGAATGCTCTAACTTCAACAAAAAAAAAAAAAAAAAAAAAAAATCCCTAGCCAGCCTAGTATTAAAAAAAAGACATTGTTAGTAAATGATTGCATCTTAATGTAGTTAGAAACAACAATTTTGAGTATTTATAATTTTTTAATACCATATGGATGCCGATTTGGAGTTTTTTTTTTCTTTATACTTCGACTCCCGCTAGCTTAAAATCCTAGGTCGGTCCCTGGTCATTAGATACTAATCTTTTTCTTTTTGTCCAATTCATCATCAAGATTAATCAAAACCTGATTGTTTGTCAAGACCAAAATCTTGTTTTTGTTGGTCGAGAAAATAAAAGAAACATGAAATCAAAGGATTGCTTGATTGCCAATGTCGACGCCCGGGCCGCGAATGGCTGGAAAACCGCCGTTAGACCTTCGTTCGACCAACCGCCATGGCGATGCTCCCATGCGCGCGAGGCCCGTTGGAGGCCCCTCTCGATTATGGTGTGGTTCGCACGGTGCTTTCGGGTGCTCTCTCTCTCTCTCTCTCTCTCTCTCTCTCTCTTTCTCTCTCTCTCTCGATGGAGAAATGTATTTGTCTACCTTTGGAGGTGTGGTATGAATCTTGGCCAAATTTTAGGTAATTACCAAACGTAATTGAAGTCACCACAAATCATTGTGTTTTTCTAAGGTGTGATTGGTCACCTGTTTCTAATTGATTTTATTACCAATCCCAAGCTAAGAAAAATGGCATTTTTCCTAATCTAATGTGGATGGAAAAAAATCTTGATTCTTGAGTCTGGAAGTTTGGTTACGTGTGGGGAATGTGTTAGGCACCCCACAACGCCTGTCCAAGTATAGTCCGTTGTTTTGATAAAACTTTAATTTGCAGAGATTGGTAATAAAAAACATGATTTTGACATTGGCTTTCGGGGCTTTACATGCATGGGGGGCTTTGAGGTTTGGCTTTTGAATGGGTGTGGTCCCAATCTATGCTTTCCTAAGGCATTTGGGCAAGGTACTAGATTTCCACGGCAAAAATTTGACGACATGTCACCTTACTTTTACAACGAAAATTAGGCATCGCTTTGCTTTAGATGACATGGACTGTGACAATCACACCAAAAGGGACGAGCAGGTATATTTATACATACATTATGCACAATGCAAGTACACAGAGCAGAAAAGTAGATGCCTACATCCCTAGAGCATGGCCCAAAATATAGGTGCAGGAAAGTAAACAGGGGTTGCCATACTCTAGAGATGAGGACGAATGGTATATGGTATGACATAACTAATACAACCCATCTAAGAGAGAAATGAGGGAGGAGGGAAGGGGGTTTAAAAGAGTACATAACCAAAAGGGAGAGGCTAGACCCCTAAATCTACTGAACATAGCCGTTTGGCTTATATCCACATACTCGCATTCTTGCCCTTTTTGCTTGTGCCTGGGAGACCATGCCCTAGCTCCATGAGTCCTCGCTCTAGGTGTGTACACGTAAAGGTAAAGACAAGAAATCAGAAGACAAGCAATGGGAGGAAAAGATGCAAAGAGCATATGAAAGAGACATAAAGCAGATAAGCATGATAGACATGGCAAACAAAGAAACAAGAAAGCAAGCAAACAAGCAAGAAAGCAAACGAAAGGTGTTATCCGCGAGGGACTAATGTAGGTTTGGGTCGAATGTCCATAGCTTCATTATGTTGAAGTATGGATGACACACTAGCAAGCAAGACTCATGCATGGACATGTAAGCAAGCATGTAAAGATGCATAGAAAGCCAACAGGTAGCACAAACGGGCATGGCAAGCATAACATCGCACAAAGCAGAAAAAGGAAGGGTACGCACGGAGTAATCCGACATCCGAAGATGCCTCCCAAATGGTTACATCCGAACAAGGCCTCATGGGCGTCGAATGTGACCACACAAGGTCAAGCCCGAGGAAGGCGCCAAACATGGCAAAGCCTAGAACTAGAGAGGCTAACTCAAACATAAAGCATAGAAGCAAGTAAGCATAGACATACAAATAGGATTATCCAAACCCTTTGTCGTGGGCCTTGATGTATGGACGATGACAAAGACCATAGAGTCTAGATCGGGTCCTAATTATTAGGCCAAAATGTATGAAAATGCGATAAAAAGAACAAAAGGGTTACAATAGCACATGGCATGACAAACAAGGTCTAAGCCTAAACATATAAACATGACGTGAAGCATGCAAGCACATAGATGATGGCATAAAGCATATAGAGGACAACAATCTAAGCATGTAAACACACCGATCTACACATATAAACATGGAAATATGCATCTAGGCATGTGAATGTACATCTAAGCTTGTGGATGTAAGCATAAAAGTACGGAAGAACAAAAATCCAAGCATTCAAGCATGTGAAAACATAAACATAGGCGTAGGAGCATAGAACATGCATACAAACATGTAGATCTAAGCAAGGCATAGCCGGAAACATAATATCAAGCATGCGAGCATGTAGACCCAAACATCAACACATGGGAAAGAAAAGATCTAAGCATCCAAAGCATGGCATAAAGCATAAAACATGTAGAAGAGGCAACTAACACATGAAAAAAACATGGAAGCATATGGAAATAAGCCAAGAACATGCTAGAAGCAAGGTGAAGCAAGAAACATGCAAGATAAAGTAATAAATCATATTATTAAAGCAAAAAGATCAAGATAATGCTAGGGAAAGATTTAGAGACCTAGGGTGTGGATAGTAGCTTTTAGCTACTGTCCACACCCCTAAACCCTAAATCCAAAGCGTAGAACCAAGGAGAAGAATCGGGTATAAGAACAATACCTTGTATTTTTAGTGAAGAGGGAAGAATCAAAAGGCTTTAATGTGTTTTTTGTGTGCATTTTGTCTTTGTAAGAGAGGAGAAAAGCTCAGAATAAGTCCAAGAAAAAAGTGAGACCCAGGAAAGTCTCTTTTCTTTTGGTTTGGAGGACCCTAGGGCCTTTTATCGCCCCAGCATGCTTTACAAGGTGGCAGCCCTTGTAGGGCCGCCACCTGTGAAGCTCCTTATATGGATTTAATCTTGACACTTCTAGAAAGATCTTGACGTCCAGTTTCTAAAAAGGTATGGAACTTGAAAATCCAACGGTCGAATCAAAAGTTATGGCTCTCGAAAGTTAGTGGTGCATCGATCGGTGCGTTAACCCGATTTTCATGATATCTCAGCCATTCTAACTCTGATTTCGACCCATAAATAGTCGTTGGACTGAGAATTTGATAATCTTTTCTACCGGTTCTGGTGGTTGAATCAAAATTAGGGTTTTTGGGGCCCACCGAGAGTCAACTCCAAGTCAAACTTGGTCAAAGTTGTCAAAACTCTTTGAAAAGCTTGGGTTTGATGTAAAAATATGAAAAGTGATATTTTGAGGGGATTTTGACCTTGTTTGACTTTCGACCAACCTAGGGTTGACCAGGAGTGTTTTGGTCATTTTGGCTGAAAAGGCACTTTAGGTGCTCCGGTGTCCGAACAGGTTGCGCCACGACATTCTGAATGTTCTCGCAGCTCCATGGAGAGAAAATAATATTTTTAGATTTTTTGGGGTTCGGCATGCAAATCGAGGGCGGACAAAATACGGTATCAACAGCCAAGAAAATGGAGGTCGAGACACACAGAGAGAGAGAGAGAGAGAGAGAGAATAAAAAGCCTAGATCAGTGGTAGGTTCAACCAGTGGCAATAGGCAACTCCAAAGTCTAGATTGGTTGGGAGCTCGAACTTTGGTGATGTCGCATCTAAATTGAGAGATCCTCTTTATCCTTTCAGTTTCTCCCTCTCTCTTAGTCAAGGCAATTGGATAAAATTTTTATTTATGCTATGTTTTTTTTTTTTTTAAGTAAAATGGCGGTGAACCAAAAAATTGGACTATCTTCAGTTCGTCCATCGTGTCATCCAAGACTAGAAAGATCGTCCGTCTGATATATTAAATGTTTAGAATTGCAAGAGATTTAACCTGAGTGCCTCCAAAGAAGGTCATCCAAGTGCAAGAAGGTCGTCCAGCATGGAGTCACCTGGACGACCGCCCAACACTTAGAAATTTTAAGAGTAAATCTCTATCTGAAAGCTTATAATTCGAACCACGTTCTACTATTCTAAAGTGGGAACGAAATCCTTGTTCATCGCTCTAACTCCCTACTAAGTTCTTAACTTCCAATAGCACTTGTAGAAGTTAAGTTTGAACCTTCTAACTTCCACCCACGTTGGGGAAGTTACTAAACAAGTAACCACTCTAAAACTCACTATAAAAGGACTTAGCCATATCAAATTAAGGTAAGTTTTCACCACTTATAGAGTTGGAATTCTTGAGTTCGAGAGAGAAAACTAACTTAAGCATCAAAGGATTCTTGGCCGGTTCACCCCGGTCACCTTTGATCTTGTGCTTCTTTCTTTTTAGGCCTTCCAAGCAACCTCAAGCCCATTGAAGCTTGGAGCATTCAGCCTACTGATTTTCCATGTATCATCATAAAATATTTTACAGAAAATGTTTTCCCATTTTCAGATGTTTATTTGTAGGTAAAATACAGTCAAATTTGTAAAATATTTTCTGTTAACCATAAAATCCTTTTATAAAAAGTTGTAAAATATTTTACTTTTGAAAATTTGGTAAAAATGTTTCCAAAAATACACAATGGCTTCCCCTCTCCCATCTATTCGCTAGGTATCGGTTTGGTGGTGGGAGACACAGCTCTGGCTACCAGTGATGGTGGTCCAAAGGCCTGTGTCTTCGCTCCGTAACCAATGCTAGAATATGCATCACTAGACGGACCTCCAGCACCAATGACTTCGGTGTTGAGCTATCGATTTTAGTGGTTTGCTTGAAAATTTTTACCTTTCATACCAAACACCTGAAAATATTTTACTTCAAAACAAATAGATTGTTAAAATTTAGTGTCATGTGAGTGACTAACGTCACTTTAAGTAGATGTTTAACTGATGCCTCTATTTGGTACTTGTGTAAAATTTGAGTAAATTGGCTAAAATAAAAGTTTAGGGGGTGTAATGATGGCCATCAGTGGCGGCTTTTTTTGGTTCAAAAATAATAAGTTTGGCCCCTAAACATAATCCTTATTAAACCAAAAAAAAAAACCCAAATAACAACAATAAAAATTAGTCCAAATAATAACAATATTAGGCCAAACAAGAATAAATGAACAAAATATTCAACAAAAAAACCCTTCAAAAAAAAATCCAAATAATTTAGATTCACAACTTGTTTAATCAATTCCACTAATCGAATCCTTAATTTCATTTTTCCTAAAAAATGGTACCAAGAGAGATATTGTGGTCGTTAGTTCTCCTAGGTAGTGCCAGTAGCTCTACTATCTTCGACTTTGCAGTCGCAACATGTATCATTTGTTGCTCTCTCTCTCTTTCTCTCTCATCACTTCATATTCTCTTTCACTTTATTACTTTTATCTCAACATTTTTAATTCTCACTTTATCTTTTGTCAGTCCCTTTTTGCTTATTCATTTTGTTAGTAGAATGGAAATTGTAAACTTAATGTATTTGCATTTTTTTTTTCTGTTTTTGTGATGTTGATATATCAAGTTCTCTTTTTACTAGATCTTATATAATTTAAGTTTCTTAATGTCTACCCTAGAAAAAATTCCTAACCATCACCAATGACCACTACCCCAAAGTCAAGAGTGTTTTGGCATTTTCCCCTTTTTATTTATGGCATTTAAGACTAAGCCACATTAAGTTTCTTTCCTTAAGTTTACCATCTTACGCAACAACACTTCTAGAGAGTAAAGACAGGTGAGTCTATTCACTTAATTTTGTGAAATTTCTTTCATTTTCTCTCCCTTAGATCACTATCTCTCTTTTCGATTATTGAAGGAAAGAAAGGAAACACATGCGGGCTTAGTCTACAAATGATGGTACGCGGGGCCCACAAATGAAGCACATGCGGGCCCCAGACAGGGATGGCAGCACAAAAGCCTAATGTGTTGCAATGTTCAAGAAAGATTGGAAGAAAAAGATAGCGATGAAGGAGTAGCAGCAGAAAAAGACCCGCAGGTTGTGGCAGAAGAAAAGTTAGAGGAAGTGAACTTGGAAGTTAATTCGCAGAAGCTAAAGCCGATTTCAATTAGTTCGAAGTTGTCAGAAAAAGAAAAGATGGAACTAATAATACTGTTGAAAGAATATAGAGATATTTTCGCATGGGACTACAATGAAATGCCCGGATTGGACCCTGGGCTAGTAGTACACACACTAAACGTGGACCTAGGGGCTAAACAAGTGATTCAGTCTGCCAGAGTATTCGACACCGAGATAGAAGAGCAGATAACCAAAGAGGTGCAGAAACTACTAGTTGCAGGATTCATCAAACCCATTCAGCATCCTCGTTGGTTGTCTAACATTGTGCCGGTAAAGAAGAAGAATGGGCAGATAAGATGCTGTGTAGATTTCAGAGATCTCAACAGAGCATGCCCAAAGGATGAATTCCCGCTGCCAAATATGGATCTGTTGATAGATTCTGCGGCAGGAAATGCCATGTTCTCTTTCATGGATAGGTTCAGTGGATATAATTAGATTAGAATGGCACCAAAGGATGCAGAAAAGACTGCTTTCAGAACACCCATAGGCAACTTCTACTACACAGTAATGCCATTTGGGTTAAAGAACATAGGTGCAACTTATCAGCGGACAATGACGGCCATATTCCATGACATGATGCACAGGGAATTAGAAGACTATGTGAAGACATAGTTGTGAAGTCAAGAAGACGAGAGGAGCATGTCCAGGTACTAAGGAAGGTATTCGAAAGGTGCAGGGCTTTCAAGCTAAGGATGAACCCTCTCAAGTGTGCGTTTGGAGTGCCCTCTGGGAAATTTCTAAGCTTTCTGGTCCATAGCAAAGGAATAAGTGTGGACCCAGCCAAAGCTACGGCCATAGCAACCATGAGACCGCCGACCACGGTTAAAGAATTAAAGAGCTTCCTGGGGAAAGTCTCGTATATTAGAAGATTCATCCCAGGATTGGCATTTATTACCTCTGCTTTCGGCAGGCTGCTCAAAAAAGGGCAAAACTTTGAATAGGGTAACGCACAGCAAGCAGCCTTCCAAAGGCTACAGGAGATCATGATGAACCTTCCCACCGTGCAAGCCCCAGCCCGCAGGAAGCCACTGTTGTTATACCTGGCCACTGTTGTTATATCTTGGAGGTTTGATTTGAAGTAAGAGAGAGACCAAGAGAGAAGACAAAGGACGGACAAGAGAGAGAGAGAGAGAGAGAGAGAGAGAGAGTTGAAAGCAGAAAAATAAAGGTTGTTTAGTAAGAGATTTCTAGTAACATTATTTGTATTTTTTGAAAATACGTATGGGTAAAAAAGTGTGTGAAAATACATGTAATATTATTTAAATACTGAAAATTATTGTTTAAACAACTATAACAAACGGGTCTTAAATTTTTGGCTTTGGCGAGGAAAGTGTCTTACCACATCTAGCGTGCCACTAGTCCTCACTTAGTTTTTTTGCACTAGTTTAATGAGACCGGTATGTGAATTTTTTTAAGTCTTTAACTATATATTTGTTGAAATATTAAAATAGTTACATTGATATGAATGTTTTAAGAATAAATTTTTAGTTCCGTCACTGCTTAAGCATAAATTTAAAGAAATCCACTTGGATAAATGTGGACCACTTATAATCAAGACAAATAGCAAGATGAAATACTTCGTTAACTTCGTTGATAATTACTCTAGATATGAGTACACCTATTTGCTTAAGTCTGAGGCGGTTGAAAATTTCAAATATTACAAGACCAAGGTTGAAAATTAGTTAAGTAACAATAATAACGAATCAATGATAAAGAGTTTGAACATTTTGACGAGTACTGTGTAAGCAACAAGAAAATGATATTGCCGAAAAATGATAGATACATGAATTGAACAAAGTTTAGTTATAAAATTGGTTGTAATTTAAGGTTACAAACTCACTCAATAAAATAATTATTATTATATATTTTGAAAATCTAACACTTGAATTGTATATTCTTTATACTCTTAATACACATGTCAAATTTTCTGTCAATATGATATTATTTATTATATGATCAATAAGCTTATATTTTATGCATAATTTTAAATTTACAAAAACTTGCAATTTAAAAAATTTATTAAGGACATAGCTATTGATCTTTAATATTCTTAAAATTTTGCAAGTATAGATGATATAAGAAGAAAATGTAATCTAATGGTGGATTTATCAAAATTTACCTCTACTAAAAAGATATTAAGTAAAGTTGTAGTTTAAGATTACAATTAATTTTGTGGCTAGACTTTGTCCTAAATTTAGTATGCGTTTGGGTTAGGATTAAAAATTAAAATTATTTCACTATTTAACTTATTTTTACTATTATTTATGGGCCTCACTACACTTTTTGACATTATTTATTAGTCTCATTGTACTATTTCAACTAATTTTTACTTTTATTTACAATATTTTTAACAATAATTTTTTAATTTTAACAAAATAAACTGTATTTAAACCCACTCTATGCATAGAAAAGAGGATTTTTGGAACACAGATGAACCAGCTTCCCCTAATATTTTTAGTAGAAATATGTCGACAGCCACGCACGTATTAATAAGTGGGATGCTGCGAACGGCCAGAGTTGCAGAGGAGAGAATCCAGATGAATCTTGCTTTTTCTTTACTTTATTCCAATGCTCCTTGCCACGTGATTCTCTGGTCCCACCCGGAGCAACACTTTGTAAGAGCATTAGCATTGGAAAATTTCAATTCTATTCTATTTTACCATTCTAAAAAGTCACTTTATTATTATACCATGCCATTTTACAATACTTCTAGCATCCCAAAATTTTATTTTCCTCTTCTACTCATTAAAATAATATATCTACGTAATAAAATAATATATTCCAAAAATATAAATTTCCTCTCCCATCTCTCTCCTCTCTCTAATTTTCAACCCAAAACCCCAACTGCAAGAACAAGCCCTTCCCACCACCACCGGATCTTCCTCTTCGGTGACCCGATCATCGACCAAGACCCACACCGCCACCATGATCTCCGATCTCCGCCAATCCACGCCAATCCCAAACCCAAAATCAACGCCCAGCTCCGATCCACGCCCAGATACACGCCCAGATAAAAAATCTCCAATCCACGCCCAGATACATGCCCAGATCAACACCTAGCTCTGTCACGCCCAGATCAACCCAAATCTAAAACCCATAACCCATAACCCACAGCCCATCACACCGATCCACCACCTGACCCATGATATACCAATCGGAGCAAACCACACCCACTCGGAGCTAACCACACCCACATCGAAGCTAACCCATCGAAGCCACATCGAACCCATTGGAGCAAACAGCACTAAGAGAGAGGAAAGGGGGAGGGAGAAATCTAAAGGAGAGAGAGACGAGAGGGATAGAGTTGAGAGAGTGGGTTTGGCCGTGGGTTGTGGTGCAAGGTTTGGCCGTGGGTCGTGGGTTTGGCCGTGGGTTGTGGGTCGTGGGTGTGGTGCTGGGTTTGGTTGATGTTTGATCTGTGGTGCTGTGTTGGCTTGCTGTGGGTTGCTTCTGGTGAAGCTCGATGGAGAGACACAGATGAGAGATGAGAGACAAAGATGAGAGAGACGGAAATATTTTTTTTTTTTTTTTACAATACTGCTACAGTGCAATTCTAATTGTACTGTAGCAGTATTGCAAAATTTTTTGCAATACTTGCCTTACAATTCTCTGATGCAGAGGTATTTGAGGCTGCAAATGCCAAATTCTCCTTACATTTGGCATTTGCATTCCCCAATGCTAATGCTCTAACCACTTGACATTGTTTCTTCAATTATTGTTGGTTCGCATCATGCGTTTAATTTGCAATTTTCTTTTCTTTTCTTCGCATGATATCACATCAATGTGAATCATGTGATCTGTGCGGACTGTCAGTGGCCTCTTATTAAAATGAGGTAGTATACTATGCGAAGGAGAGGAAACATACACTGGTGATATGATATATTTTTCCCTTCAAAAACTCTTCAATTATTTGGAGGTAATAATATCTATAATATCGTGAAGAGAAAATTTTTGTACCGTATCATCAATGTGAATCATGTGATCTGTGCGGACTGTCGGTGACCTCTTATTAAAATGAGGTAGTATACTATGCGAAGGAGAGGAAACATACAATGGTGATATGATATATTTTTCCCTTCAAAACTCTTCAATTATTTGGAGGTAATAATATCTATAATATCGTGAAGAGAATTTATGTACCGTATCTTAAGTGCTGTTTCTTAAGTTCTTCTCTTAAGATTCTACCATGTAACTACTTAACTTAAAAAATATACTTTCATTAATGAGAAAAAAACCACATGG
Source organism: Lithocarpus polystachyus (assembly GCA_033629205.1). Classification (NCBI taxonomy): domain Eukaryota; kingdom Viridiplantae; phylum Streptophyta; class Magnoliopsida; order Fagales; family Fagaceae; genus Lithocarpus; species Lithocarpus polystachyus. The sequence continues at coordinate 29,223,699 of CM066171.1, forward strand.
CAAAATCTTAAGAGAAAAACCTGAGAAATAGCACCTAAGTACTGTACCTAAGTCTTAACCATATCATGGGGTCATTGTCATGGTGTGAAATATTTATAGTAAAAATTTATATTATGTGCAAGATCTCTCATAATTCAAAATTTATAATTCCTCTTAAAAAATAAGAGTTTTTGCTATTATTGTTGACTTGCTTAAAAAAGGGAGAGGTAAGTTTACTTTTATAAGCCGTTATGCATAATTTGCCAGAATCTAGTTGAATCTTATTTTTTCTTTACTTTATTTCAATGGTCCTTGCCATATGATTTGGACTTGGTTTAGGTCTAGTGCATTTAGTGTACTAGATCCGATCAAATAGTGACACGTGTTTAAAAGTGGACACATGTCATCATCTCAACGAGTCTAGTACTAGTAGACACTAGACCTAAACCTAACTATTATTATTGACTTGCTTAAAAAAGAGAGAGGTAAGTCTACTTTTATAAGCCGTTATGCATAATTTGCCAGAATCTAGTTGAATTTTATTTTTTCTTTACGTTATTTCAATGGTCCTTGCCATATGATTTTAGACTTGGTTTAGGTCCAATGCATTTAGTGCACTAGATCCGATCAAATAGTGACACGTGTTTAAAAGTGGACACATGTCATCATCTCAACGAGTCTAGTACTAGTAGACATTGGACCTAAACTTAACTATTATTGTTGACTTGCTTAGAAAAAGAGAGGTAAGTTTACTTTTATAAGCCGTTATGCATAATTTGCCAGAATCTAGTTGAATTTTATTTTTTCTTTACTTTATTTCAATGGTCCTTGCCATAGGATTTGGACTAGCTTTAGGTCCAGTGCATTTAGTGCACTAGATCCGATCAAATAGTGACACGTGTTTAAAAGTGGACACATGTCATCATCTCAACAAGTCTAGTACTAGTAGACACTAGACCTAAACCTAACCCATATGATGTTGTGGTCCCACTTTTGTAACCACTCAACATTGTTTACTTCAATTAATTGTTGGTTTGCATCATGCGTTTAGTAAGTGGGAAAATGTATTCATCAAAAAGTAAGTAGGGAAATGTGATTCAAATCCATTGCAACTAATAAGCAGGGCTAGAATCATATTTTTATCTTTTGATACCAAAACATAAAATAAAATAAAATAAAATAAAAAATTCAAAGAGAAAAAAATTATAAAATTCAAATTCAAATTAATAAATGAAATAAAATTAATAGCTATTTAATGTTAATAATATATATATAATATCACATGGAAAAAAATAAATTACTATTTGTTAAATCTACTTTACTCTACTTTACCTAGGTTATGTTCATTGTAACACAATATTTATACTACACTCTCATATGTTAAAGATGTAGCTCTTACTAGTTTCCTCCATAGAAGTAAGCCGTCAGGCTAAATCATGTAACTCTTGTATTCTTGTGTTGCTCTATTTTATGTTTTCGCATCTATTCTAGCATATTCGATATGGTATGTCAATAATAATATTCAACAACGTTCATTGATTTTCTCTTAAATTTTACTATAATTTCTCTTTCAATATACAAAATCAAAGATTCCATTAGAATTTTTTTTTTTTTTTTTTTTTTTCATTCTGTTGTGAAACTTAGATTTGACGATATTATTAATGACCGGAAATGCTCATACCTTTTTTTTTTGGGGCGAAAAATGTGCTCATACCTTAGTTACACTAAAATTAGAAATAATTAATACAAGTATAACCACTTTACAAACAAATTGGTAGGTTATTGATTTTTAGGACCTGATTCTAATCTTACCCACTAAACTGAAAATTTAATGCTGGTAATCAAGAATCATAAGTCATTTGCATTAAATAGAAGAAAATAAAAAAGAAATAATCTTAGTATGATATTCGTTTTTGTTTTTCTGGTTTTTTGTGGTTTTTTTTTTTTTTTTTAATTTTTTTTTTGGTCGGGGGGAGGAATCGCCCCCTTGGTCTTCAAGAGTTCAAGTAGTTCTACCATTTCACTTACGCTGTTTATCATGAGAAAATGGCGGTGATTAAACTAAAAAATGATAAACTCTATTCTTCTTTATTAATTCCACTTGCAGTTTAGAATGGTTTGTTTCACATATGATCTACATTGTTTGGTGAATGGTTGTAATTCTTGAGAGTTCTTAAGATTGTGACTTTTCATGAAAGAGTGCAAACTCTTCTATTAATAAAAGGGATCTCAAAATATCAAAATCATTTTAATTATTTTCAAACGTTCAATCATATGTATTTTTTTCTTTTTTTGAGAAACCAATAGGAAACTTTCATTACTAGGACAGAAAATTTCTGTCAGAAATTACAAAGTTGGCTGCACCACTATGGATGTCCTCTAGCCATATTTGGGGATCATACAAAAACTTTGCTAGTTTAGCGAGTTTGTTTGCAAGTTTGCAACCACGTTACCCTTGCGCTTGACATGTGAAGAAGAAAACCATCCTTATCTAAAATCATTATTTATAACATATTGTAGGTATACTTTAATCATTTTCCCCCCAGTCTAATACTTTTTAAAAAATAAAATACAAAAATTACCGGTAAGGTTTGTTCTAAATTGCCAATACAGTACTATTGAGAGTTCAAAAACAATTATCCAATTTAGTCTCTAAAAAAAAAACAATACTTAACACGGCTTGAAAGTTCCCTACTCCTTTTAATCTCCTATTTTCTTCCAACGGCTTGCCTTGGTTGCATAGGTCTCATAGTGACTGCGTTATATATTTATATTTGCAAAGAGTGTTTGGGTAACCAATGATAAATAAATAGTTACTAAAGATAGTGAATGAATGAGAAGTAACACGAGTTTTTTCAACAGAATAATGACAATTTGTACTTATGAAACAAGTTATCTATTTTTTAAAAGTTTTCGTAATACCTAATATTAACCCAAATCTTAGGATAATTTTTTGTATTTTACTTTTATTTTTCTTGATTTTTTAATACATTCTAGTATTTATACTTTAATCATCTCAAGATTTTTCATTAGGAGGGAACAAGTTTATACAAAAACGAATCCTTATTCCTTAGGGGGAAGAAATACTAATATTATCAATTAAATGAATTTATAAAAATCTTCTCCAAAAAATTGAATTTATAAAAAATTTAAATGAAAAAATAAAATAAACTAGAAAACAAAAGATTCCAAAAAGTGGGGTATTCACTTTTAATTTACGCTTTTTTGTATTTGTATTCAAATTGTGAAATTAAATATAGAAAAAAGACTTATTTTCATATTTAAGGGTACTTGATAAGTTGTTTTGAATACATAATTTAAATATAAAATACATTATACACCGACTTGGTATTGTTTTTTAATAAAATAAAATTACTTAAAAATTTAAATGAAAAAATAAAATAAACTATAAAACAAAAGATTCCAAAAAGTGGGTATTCACTTTTCATTTACGCTTTTTTGTATTTTGTATACAAATAGTGAAATTAAATATAGAAAAAAGATTTATTTTTATATTTAAGGGTATTTAATAGGTTATTTTGATTACATAATTTGAATATAAAGTACATTATACACAGGCTTGGTATTGTTTTTTAATAAAATAAAATTACTTTTTTAATAAATACCACTGAAAAACTGAAAATGAAAACAAAAAATACTATTTTTTCAGCTAATCAGTCATGATCTGATAAAATAAGTAATAAAAAAAAGAAAAAAAAAAGAAAGATAAGTTAAGGTAATCCTCGAGATCCGAGTACATAACGCACATGCCGTCTTGCAGTAAATAATGGCGTTTCGAAGGTCTTATCGTCTGTGTTCGCGTTCAATGGTGCGAGGGTATTATTGACATTGACAAAACTGCAACAGACATCACGGGATCGATTACACTTTTATTTTCATCGAAAAGAACGAAAAACACGGAAAGCAATGTCGTTTTGTCTGTTTGCAAGTCAGTGTCACGTGGATATCTTTTGAGCTTCTGCAACGGCCGACCTCAATATCCATACAATCCTATCTTTATCTCCATGCCCCTCTTTTGCAATGGTGACGTGTGCCGTTTCAATTGGACCACTGGGACTAGGTCCAATTGAAACGGCAGAGTGGAACCCACATCAAATAATTTATTTTTTCAGCAGCACCCACATGGTCACATCAGATATTTGATTTATCATTGCAAATGGCGGTCCTCCTCCTAACCAAACTCTGTTTTTTATATTTCAAAATTAAAAAAAAAATCCCTAAGCATGTGGATCGGCTCACCACGAGCCAGGAAAAAAAAAAAAAAAAAAAAAAACTCTTAAATAAATTTGCAAGGTTCTTAAACTCGGACCGGACTGCAAGGTCCGATCAGAATAACTAGGAACCGTTCATCAAGAGGATTCTTTAAACTCCAAGAACCGGCATTTGAAAGAAAGTCAGTGAATCGTGCCAACCGCAGTTGAACATTTCGGATTTCAAAATCGTAAACGGTTCTTACAAGTCAGACCATTAAAGGTTTTTTTCTGAAAATTTTTTGGTACTCACAGGATTACCACCATTGTTGAAGTCTGAAACTTCAACCACCGTGAGACGTTATCAGACTTGAGATCGCACCTACATCTTCATGTTCTTCTTCTCTGTCTTGCTCGCACTCTTTCTGCTCTCTCCCTCTGTGTTTTTGACAATACTGTTTTTGCATTTTTCCCGCTAGCGTTGTCTACTTTTTTGGTAAATGAAGTCTCCTTTTTTTGCTGCTTCAACTTAGCCACTAATATTTGCTTAACTGTCAACCACCAATGCTTTACTGTCAAGCACTTCTAACTTTTGTATTTAACCCATTTTTAAATAGGCGAGCATCCTAGCTAGATTTTTTGAATTGTATTTTAATGGTGTATGTCTTGTCCTCGGGCTAAGGCTAGCTGATCAGCCTATTGTAGCCCATGACCCTCTTATAATTATATTACTCTTTCTTTTAATAAATGATTCTACCTGTTTCAGTAAAAGAAAAATAGGCAGGCATCTTATAGGATTCCTTTTTTTTTTTTTTTTTAATTCATAAATGGTGGACTATTCAAATGGGCTTGGCATAAAACTTTTTTTGATTGGGTTGTCAAATAGGCTTGGCCATTTTATGGGTCTCATAAAATTAAAAAGAAATGTTATTGGGTACTCAAATAAGATTCGTCATGACTTAAGAGCACCTATTAAAATGTTTAGTGCATATACATATAAAATTATTTATCCTTATTTTAGTTAAAATTTCAATTTTATATTAACCTTATAATGTACTATTTTATGTATTTTGTTTCAGTTTTTAAGATATTTTTAGTAAATTTTGCTAATATTGACAAATTTAATATATTTATTTATATTTAAATAATTATTAAATTAATTATGACGTCATCACAGTTCAACCCCGGTTCGACCTCGGTTAGACCTCAAAAAACTTGAACCTCTCCTTTTTACAGTTCAATGAACGTTCCGGGTCTGAAAACCTTGTAAATTTACATAGAGGAAGCATCTATTTGGATACTGCTTATTGCTAAAAACTGAAAACGCTGTAACAAAATAATTTTTAAATGTATGAATAGTACGTGATACCTAGTTTTAAAGTTTTTTTTTTTTAATAAAGTACTTGCAGGTTCTGTGAACAGTGCACGAGACCCATTGGAAAAACATAATTTTGTTGAAAACACTTTTCTCTTCCTGCACTGTAGCCGTGGGTCCCACATCTGAAAACGTGAAACACAGACGCAAGAGACTTTCATCGCAATCCAAACAGTTACTAAATCTTAGATATAGTAGCTTAAGGTTGCGTTTAAATAGCTTATTTTTTGCTAACTTATTTTACTATTCAGTTTATTTTTATTACTATTCATGGGCTTTATTGTACTTTTTGGTACTATTCATAGGTCTTACTGTACTATTGCAGTTAATTTTTACCTTCATCTACAGTACTTTTAACAAAAAGTTTTCAGTTTCAGCAAAATAAGCGGATCTCAAACAGACCCTAAATGCAGTAAATCGTTCTCCAATTAAATTTAAAAATATGATTACATTAATAAATAAAATATAAATATTAATATTGATTGATAAATTCAATCCATGAAAATGTTTGAATTTAATTAAGGAAACTAATATATTGTAACTCAATTTTATTAATTTTCTTAAATGTGTAACTAGTCAAAGATATGGCTAGACAATTTTGACTTAAATAATTTTTTCAGTGGACAAATTTTTTTAAAAAATAACTAATTCGATATTTACAACAAGAGATTAGGAATTTGAATAGTTGAACCATAGACACCATTGTTGGAAACACCACAAGGTGCTATTGATTGGGATTTAATCTAAAATGTTTTAGTAGTTTATCCAAAATTTGTAGAATCTAATTCTAAGTTGTAGTTACTCAGCAAAAAAAATAAGTTGTAGTTATGGGTCTTTGGTTACATTTGTTTGAGATGACAACAATTTCAACCCTACCCTCAATGGTGGAGTTATAAATTTTTTCTAAGGGAGATCAAACTTTATGAAGTGCTTGACAAATTTCATCGCATTGATTTACATATCAATTGTCGTAATCCAAAGGAAGCTTTGACCCTTTTTTTCAATTTTATAATTTAGTTATAGAGCGAACTGAAAAAGAAAATGAAAAAGAAAAAGAATAAGAATAAGAATAAGAATAGTTGTGTGAAAAATTAGCGTAAATTACTATCTAGATAAGCGAGATAAAACCAAACAATTATAAGAAATTCTTTCTCTTTTAACTTAAAACCAAATATTAGATACATCAACATATTTTCTCAAAAAAAAAAAAAAAAAACATCAACATATAATAAACAATATTATCATGTATATATATATATATATATATAAATAATTTTCTAAATATTATATGACATTCATTTATAACAATACTGATATTTGTTGGTTTCCAAAAAAAAAAAAAAAAAATATTGATATTTGTTCGTTCAATAACAAGTTTATATATTTTATTCCATAAAAAAAGCTTTATATATTTTATTATATAAAGTTAATATGGGGACTGGGTTTGAGTTCTTGGCCCAATAAGGTGAATGGGCTCAAGTCCAAGAAGCCCGAACAATAAATTTGTAGAGAAGTGGGTTGAAAAGCTGGGCTGTAGCGAGTTGAGTAATGGACCAATGCTATTATGGCAACAAAAAGGAAAACTATAGATGTTCCCTGAAGAAAAGTGTCCTCGGCCAAATCCGAGGAGATTGATTCTTTTTCTATTGACTTTAAAGACTTATTACCAATCTCACTTTCCGTTTCTTCTCTCCTTTCTACTCAGGGGTCCCTTACATTATGTATCCCTTCTTTGGATGATCCTGAGCCTCTATTTGTTGGCCATCCAAGTCACCACTTGAGTATCCGTCCCATCAGCCACCCTTCCTGGCTCCTTGTGAGTTGCAGTAGCCAAGGCAACACTGTTCAGGGGTCTTCTTCGCATAAATACGACTTGAAAAGTAGCTGCAGTGTATTAAATGTGGAAGTAGTAGCTTTCCCTTAGGTACTTCCTAGTTTTCGCTTGCTGCCGTTCTTCAGGTGTACGTATTTGTAGCTGAAGCCTCTTTGGGACTCATTTAGGCTCATGGGATCTGGATATGGCCCGTGCCTGGGCTGTCTGAGGAAGCCTTGCTCCTCGGACAGGCCCAAGGCCTAACACTAGATTTGGGCTCTGGCCCCTACAATAGCCCCTCAAAAGCCCAACTCTTCCTTCTCATCCGAGGAGAAGATTGAGGTTTTGATTTTCAAAGGAGTGCGTTGCTCACCTCTTTGGTTCACATGTGCAAAATCTCCACTCTGCGTGCTTTTTTATTGTGGCTGACGATTCGTAATCTGCAAATCGTCATTAGTTACTCCAGGCGGCGCGTTGTCCCCCGCTTTAATTGGTGGAATGTTGATCGAACGGTTGACCTCTGCCTTTGGGATTTGGGCAAGATAACTTCCCCGCGAATTTCCCCCCTTTTATATAAATCCTTGAGCGAGGCCGGTTGTCTTTCATTTTACGCATTCTCCAGTTGTCCAGTGATCTTAGGCACTCCAACCTTCTTGACCCTACACAGACTTAAGCCTCTTTTACTGTTTTTCCCAAAAGATCACCAAAACCACTTTCCTAGTGGCTTTAGACTTGACCTGTTAACTTGATTTAGTAAGTATCGATTTCTTCAAGCTTTGTTTTCTTTTCTTGGTCGTGCTCCTCGGATCTCTTCTCCTATAGAGAGTTGTCCCTTTGTCACCCATGTTTACTCCCATGGGTAGATTTAAGTACTTAGTGGATTCCTCGTCTGGGATGGAGGGTTTTAGGGCCAAATACCATATTCTGCAGGGAGTGGGCTTAGAGTATTGCTCTTCAGACGGGGTTCTGACCAAAAGAAGGACGGGTGAGGTTGTCATTCCGATGATTGCCTTCCTGGAGGGAGGAATGACACTCCCCATGGGTAGGATAACCAGAGATTACCTGCTTAATCATAAGTTGTGTCCTTAGCAGTATACCCCCAACATGTTTAAGATTTTAGGGAGTATAGAAGCCCTAAATGAACAAATGAACCTTGGGCTTACATGGCATGACATTGCTCATATGTATGAGTGTCATGCCCTCTCTGGAGGGTATTATCTCAAGTCTCGGTCCGAGGAGGTGAGGCTGATATCCCAAGTCCAACAAAGGCTTGAAGGATGATTACCTAGTCGTTTCCGGAGATTGGCACGATGGTCTTCACTGTCCGGTACGATTAGGGTGGGAAAGTCAGGTGGGGTACCTCAGGATTAGGCCCCTCGGCCGGGGCCTTAGCCTTCCGAGATAAAGTGTTATTATTTATTATATATTTTTCTTTACTCCTTGGACGGTAGTTGTTGTTGGCCTAACTCGGGTTTTCCTTCCAGGTGTTTTTGCAGACAAGGGTCACGTCTCTCCAAAACTTAGCCTTGTCAACGTCCCAGCGCTTAACTACCTGTTGAGATCAGAGGTGTTCATAAGTGAAGACGGACAATTGCGTGCTGCTCACCTGATTTTGGATTATAGACCCATATCTCGTGATTTTCAGGACGTGGGCCAAGCCATTAGAGCGGGCAGTTCCCGGCTTGCCCGAATAGATGTTTCTAAGCCTAAGTTTTTAGCCAGCAGGGACCGTCCCCCAGTCACTCTACCATTTCCACCCGTTCACAGACAGCTAGCTGCTCCGAGTGAGGAACTGGCATCGTCCCCCCAATCTTTGGATGACGAGATCGATTGGTTCCGCATCGAAGAGGAGGTAGACCCAGCAGTCAGGCCCGTTGAGGTTTCGGACTCAGAGACCGAGGTTCAAGAGTCCTCGGCTGTTCATCATCCAAGGTTATTACTTACTCGGCCAGATCCCAACTCCGAGGAAGAAGAAGGGATGGACTTGAAGCAAAGGCTTGGTTTGAGGGGCTTAATGGCCAACAGGAACAAGGGGACAGGGTCGTCCTCAAAAGAAGCGGTCAAGACTCAAGTTGCCCCTACTCTACCTCCCGCTCCGCCCCAGCTCCCTGTTGATCACGGGTCGAAGGCCAACCTGAACTTGAAGAAGAAAAGGCCTACAGAGGATTTGGAGCAGGGCGAGCTAGCAGCCCACAAAAGGGGCAAACAGCAGAGGAAAGCCAGGGACTCCCAGGATAAGAGGGATCGGCTGGTGGAGACCCGAGAGGAGGTCGACACTCGCCGAGGGCAGCGCACCTGGGCACCTGGGCACCTCGTCTTGAGGTCGGCGGAGCTGCCATCCCCTGGGATGCCACTATCTGGGAATCCCAGAGGGAGCAAGCCGACGTCCTTGCTGAGTCACTAGAGCAACCTCTCCTTCTCCCAAGGGACATGGAGGGCCTTAGGCGGATCAAGCAGCTTAACCTCTTCATGTCTTTGAAGAGGGACTTGGCTATGGTAGGTTGTCAAGCTTTTTTTTTTTTTTTTTTTGCACACCCATTTACACATGTGCGAGTTCTGATAAATTCTGCCATTTTTATGCAGATTACCCAGCCAGTCTTCGTGGCCGAAGAGTACGTCAAGAGGGCCAACGACGAGGCCAAGGCTGAGGCCCATTCCCGGCTTGAGGCCGAGAAGAGATTCGGTGCTCTGAGGCGAGAACAGGCTGAGCTCTCAAAGAAGCTTAAGGAGGCGGATAAAGCTCGCCTTAGTGCCTTGGCAGGTCTAAAAACCGCCGAGAGGCAGGCCGAGGACCAGGGCCAGCAGCTGCACGTGACCAAGATAAACTTGGCCATGGAGAAACAAAAGGTCCTGGACCTTCTATCCGAGCTGCAAAAGGTCAAAGAAGCAGCCCGGGTGTCCAGGGAGGCTGTTGGGGCTGCGGTGGAGGCGTCTTACCAACGTGGAGTGAAGGATACAGAGGCTCAGCTCGCTGAGGAGGTGGCTGTAGTATGCATGGACTACTGCACCGAGTCCTAGGGGGTAGCGATGGACCAGGCAGGAGTTCCTGTAGGCTCAGAGCTTAGGAGGGGGGAAAGTATTTTCTTCCCAGAGGAGATCCAGGAAGTTCTTGATCCCAAGCAACTCCTTACCACTGAAGCTCCTCCTGCTGATGCCAAGATTCCTGAAGGGGTTGAAGCTGGCAAGGAGGCCCCTCTTCCTCTGAGAGCCAAGTCCTTTGAAGATGAACTCATTATCAAGGATGTTGTCACCCAAGCCAAGGTTGCCGAGGACAAATCAAAAGCGGATGACGCCCCTCCTAAGGCTGCTGATCCTAAGAAGGACCTCCCCCAAGTGAAGACCTAGATGTAGGAGTTTTGATTTATATTTTTGTAAGGGTGGTTTGCCGCCAGAAAACAATGTACTCACTTTTGCATTTAATGGAAATGTTCTTCCCTTTCATTTACTGCATTTTTTTTTTTGTTATGCCTTGAAGCTTATTACTACTATTGCTGACATTATGCTGTTAACAATCTAAATAATCTGACCAAGTACTAGCATATACTGACCATGTGCCGGCTCATTGGTATTACTACTGATATTACACTATCCAAGGACTTGCAAAAAGTAACTTAGTTTCGTTTGAACACTTATAAAACGTAATTTTATTGTTAACTTTCCCGATGCATCTGGTCCGAGGACACAGGCAGACTCTTAGTTCTATTTGAACACTTATAAAATGTAGCTTGGTGTTAATTTCCCTTAAGAGCGTGGTCCGAGGACTCAGCATTGACTTAGGTTCTGTTTGAACACTTGTAAAATGTAGCTTAGTGTTAATTTCCCCTAAGAACGTGGCTTGAGGACTCATCATTGACTTAGGTTCTATTTGAACACTTATAAAATGTAGCTTCGTGTTAATTGTGGGGACTGGGTTTGAGTTCTTGGCCCAATAAGGTGAATGACCTCAAGTCTAAGAAGCCCAAATAATAAATTTGTAGAGAAGTGGGTTGAAAAGTTGGGCTGTAGCGAGTTGAGTAATGGACCAATGCTATTATGGCAACAAAAAGGAAAACTAAAGATGTTCCTTGAAGAAAAGTGTCCTCGGCCAAATCCGAGGAGATTGATTCTTTTTCTATTGACTTTAAAGACTTATTACTAATCTCACTTTCCATTTCTTCCCCCCTTTCTACTTAGGGGCCCCTTACATTATGTACCCCTTCTTTGGATGATCCTGAGCCTCCACTTGTTGGCCATTCAAGTCACCACTTGAGTACCTGTCCCATCAGCTACCCTTCCTGACTCCTTGTGAGTTGCAGTAGCCAAGGCAACACTGTTCAGGGGTCTTCTCCACATAAATGCGGGCAGAAAAGTAGCTGCAGTGTATTAAATGTGGAAGTAGTAGCTTTCCCTTAGGTACTTCTTAGTTTTCGCTTGCTGCCATTCTTCAGGTGTACGATTTGCTGCTGAAACCTCTTTGGGACTCATTTAGGCTTATGGGATCTGGATATGGCTTGTGCCTAGGCTGTCCGAGGAGGCCTTGCTCCTCGGACAAGCCCAAGGCCCAACACCAAATTTGGGCTCTAGCCCCTATAGTTAATATAGAAATGTAAAAGGAAAAAAACATTACTGATATTTATTTGTTCAATAACAAGTTTATATATTTTATTCCATAAAAAAAAAAGTTTATATATTTTATTATATAAAGTTAATATAGAATGGTAAAAAGATTGATAGCTACAAGCCTAAAAGTTATTTTATAATTATTATTTTAAGTTAGAAAACAAGCCACTAATTGAAAGTAAGCAAATTTTAAAATCTTGGAGGATACGGTAGTGGAAAGAGAAAGGAAAGAAAAAATAAAATATCTTTCTCGACTCTGTGTTTGGATGTAAGAAGGAAAAGAAAGGAACCAAAATCTTCACTTGTTTGGGATTTAAAAAGAATGAAAATGAAAATAATTTTTATTTAATTTTATACCTTTAAATATATGATTTAAAAGAAAAATATAAAGGCATATTGGTAATTTTATAATAAACTATAATAATCCAAAAATTCATCTTCCGATCCCTCTCTTTCCACCCAATTTGGGATGTTAGCAAAATGGAGAGCCCTATGAAAATTTATTCACTCCAAATTAACCCGTTAACTTTTATCTTCTCTCATCTAACCAAACAAGGGAAATTATATTGGTGGTTTTGGTTTGCATGGGAGAATAAAAGCCTGAAACTGAGCTGACAACCATGAGCTAACAGCAAGAGAACCGGTGGCGCAAGTCATAGTAACTAAGACATTTGTTTTAGTTTTTGTTTTTAATGTTTTTTTTTTTTTTGAAGGTTTTTGTTTTTAATGTTGATCCTTGGTGATTTGGAATGTAGAGAATTTGAATTTTTTTAGCATTTGGAAGGCCATGGGGTTGAGGAATGGGCCATCTAATGGGTATTTTGTTTTTGGGTTTTTATTTTTTTTTACCAATTTAATTGTTTGGTGTTTTTTGGATCACTGCAAAATTTTGATGGGCCAATTATAAATGTTTAGGATCTAAATTTTACTTTTTGATGGATCAAATTCAAAAAAAAAAAAAAAATGTGAGCAAGCCAAATTCTAACTAAAATTTTAGGGGGGGGGGGGGGGGGTGTGAGGGAGAAGGCCAGCAAGCAAATTTTTGATTAAGTTAGTAATTTTGTTGCATACTTAGGCTAGTGTTAATAAAAAATTCAAAAAGCTAGGGAGGCCATGGCCCCAATGTGGCTCTGCCACTACCTGCCCTGCTCTATTTGTGTGGTTTTTTCCTTGTCCCTAGGTAGTGATGGGGCGAGAAAGAATTTTGCTTGCCCTATTCCATCTCAACCTTTCCCGCCCCAAATATGAATATGTTTATTTAAGATATATTTAAATTTTTTTTATATATTCATTTTTTTTTACACATAACATATTTATAATTTATTTTGTTACGTATCTTGATCTCCTAAAATACTTGCTTTCTCTCTCTCTTTAATAGAGGGCTTATTCATTTTTTGATTCATCTTTTGGTTTTATTAAAGTGTTTTTTTTTTCCAAAAAAAATGGGTAAATTACGAATTTGGTCCCTAACGTTTACATTAAATGTCAATTTGGTTCCTAACATTTAAAATGTGTCAATTTAGTCCATAACATTTCGGTATTGAGTGAAAATAGTCTTTGCCGTTAATTGATGGATAAAAAATGTTGATGTGGCTAACGATGATATTAAAATATCAAATTTTCTCAACTAAGTTGCCATGTGTTGTTAATTTTTTTTATTTAAAAAAAAAAAACTGAACCATGCATAATGTTAAGAGAAGTGCTATTGATTATAGGTGATAAGTTGTTATTGTTCTAATTAGCAGCGGATCCCGCACGTTGTGCGTGATAATATTTTTAGGATAGTCTTATTAATATATATATATATATATATATAACTTGGACTAATTTAAGAAATAGTAATGTAATTAATAGTCATATTTTCATTTATTATAGCGAAAATCACATATGTAATATATATAATTTCCGTCATACAAAAATCAAAACAATATAACTTTTCTTAAGAATTCAAAAGGTACCACCACGCACCCTTGGTGCGGTGGTCACTCAACAAATATAAGTGCTTGTGGGATATGAGGGGCAAGGGCCGGAGTTCAAGTCTCTAGGAGGGAGCTTCACACACATATACACTTAGATTAAGCTAGAGTAGAAATTTTATCTTGTTTCAAAAAAAAAGAATTCAAAAGGTAAGTTAATGAAAATATTAATTTTTTAATAAAAGTTATTTGTAATATTTTGTGTATCATTAAAAAGTATATAAAATTTGGAAGTTATTCTTTTAGTTTTAAACAAAATTTCTCAAACCCAATTTTTCTATCATACAATAAAAAACACCGAGAAATGTATTTAAAAATCAATAAAACTCAAAAAAATTAAAATTTAAAATAAAAAAGAAAGGGAAAAATTAAAGATTGTAAATATTTTTTATTTTAGAAAAAAACAAAGAGTACAATTCCAAAGGGGAAAAAGTAGAGAATTTTTTTTTTTTTAAAAAGAGGAACTATTGTGTTAATGTTGTCATAATCTAACCTAATCTAACATCTAATCCAACGTGTGAAAAATGAATAGATAAATAAATAATATTAAACACAAAATTAAAATTTTTTTTCCTTAAAAATCTCAAAGAATACACTAATAAGATAAAGATGATGAAGAATAATATAAAATATTTGTAAACACTTAAAACAATTACTCAAGCATTTAAGAATGTCATATAACAAAGGCATAACAATTTACTACTAATTTGTTAAATAAAATATTTATAAATAGTGAAAGGAAACTACAAGAAGACCATTGTTTTCAATTGCATTAACTGTTCTTCATCATCTTGTCCAAACTATCCTGTTGTTTTCCAAATCAACTAAAACTTGACAACAAATATGACATATTATAATATGATTTTTCCCCAAATTAGATAAAAAAATAACACCATTCATTTAATGTATTAAGTGTTGTAAATCAAATGATAAAAAAAAAATTGCATCAAGGAACAGATATGAATTAGTCAATAATAGGACAATAAAGATACAAACATCTAGTTGGAGATCCTCCTATGGGCAATTATCTGGTTGTATCTTTTCTACCATCAATAATTAAGCAAGACTTGTAAATACATTTTTAGTTATAAACAATCAAAAGTAGAATTCTAAAAAATACAAATATTCATCAATTTAAAGTAGAAATGCAAGAAAAAAAATCCAACAAAAAATGAAAAAAAAATTGAGAGAGAGAGAGAGAGAGAGAGAGAAATTTTTTTGTATGGGAATCATATGCACAGAATGGAAGAGACTGGCAAATTTATAGTAAGAGAATGGAAATAAGAAGAGCAAAAAAAAAAAAAAAAAAGGAAGATAAAAAGACAAAATAATATTTTATTTAAAACCGCTCAAAAGGAATATATGTAGGCAACACTTTTGTTTTGATTTTCCATTGATTTATTGTTTAGTTGAGGGCGGTCCAAATCAACTGCCCACCCATCCAACCTGCCCCACCCAACCTAGAATCAATCGATTTGACGGCTCTAGCGGTCGAACTCGGGTCCCGACTCCAAAAACCCGACATCGGTAGGTCAGGTTTTGGATCTCTTTTTCTAAAACCTGTGAAACCTGACCCGTCTGAAGTCCATTCAAAATCCGGCCATTTTTTCCAGATTGCAGCATCTTTTTCATTTAAATCCGTCGATTTTTGGCACAATAAACACTGGATCTAGCCGAACTAGTGATTTCTCATCACAATTTGGCAGAAATCTTGCCAGATCCAACGGGATCTCACCGGATCTTGGATGGATCTAACAAGATCTCGCCGTGTTTCAAAGGATTTCGTTGATAATCGGTTTCACCCGAAACCAACCACCACCTGTTGGCAACCCAAACCGACGAATCTGTTACTGTTACGGGTCAGTTGCGGGTTGAAAAACCACCCACCTGATCTTGTACGGGTTGGTTGCAGGTTGGGCAAAAACCCAACCCACCCAACCTATGGACAACCCTAGTTTAGTTATAACATCAGAATTAAAATAGATAAATATGTAAAATTAAAACAGCCTAAAGTGAATTTGTAAAGTTAATATATTTATATACCTAATATTGTAAAAAATTAAAGATAAAAAATAAATATGAAAAAGACAAATGATGTGGTGGATGAGGTGGCTCAGCAGAGCGTAGCAATAATAAATGTTACGCTTCAACTTTTAGATATAAATATATAGATAGATTTGAATCCACAACTTAAATTACTTTTTTGCATACTTATAACAATTGATAACAATCTAAAACTTAAGATTTCTTATCAAAATGTTTTAAAAATATTGTAAACATAGTGTTGAAAAATGAAATTTAAAAGCAAAATGTGGTTACATAAAAAAATGTCCAAACAAGATTTATCAAAGAATATAAATTTTGGACAAGTTTATGGGACAAAAATAAATGCCCTCTCCAAAATTAACAAAGTCAATGGTTGATATATATATTAAATAACCTCACACTCATGTGCAAAAGAAGTGAGGTTAAGTCTTTGTCAAATTGATGGCTCAATGTCATTACCATTAAAAAAAAAGAAAAAAAGAAAAAAGACACACGGACAAAGCAAAGAGAAGAGAAGGAAGAGCACACAGAGGTTTGGAAAAATTTCAGGAACAGGTTTGTATGTGGAAATATGTCAGTTCCTTTCTAAATCTCGCTTTTCCTCTCTCTCAAAACCGAATTTTCGTTAGGTAAAATAAATAGGATCAGGTTTTATAAGGAGTCCCTAACTCCATATATGAAACTTGGAGTACAAGTCCCTGACTCACAAATCCTATTTGAGAATTACCAAATAAAAATTCTCTTAATCTTTTGTCCAATATTTTTTCAATTAAAATCCTTGACTCTACAAAATCAAATATATCAATGGAGTCCTTGATTTTACCAATTAAATAAATTAATGAAGTTCTTGACTCTACTGTAATTAAATTAATGGAGTCCTTAACTCTACCATTATGAATTAATTTGATGGAGTCCTTGACTCTACCATGATGAATTACATCAATTGAGTCATTGACTTTGCAAATCAAACAAACAAATAGAGTCTTTGGCTCTACCATTTTGAATTAAATTTATAGAATCCTTGATTTTACCAATTTTTGTCTTCGACTCTCCACCCTTTAAACAATTTGGAATTCTTGACTCCACCAATTTAAAATAATATGCTTCAACGGAGTCTTTGACTCCCAAATTATTATAAATAGAGTGGGAGTTTCTAATTCTTTCAAATTCCAATATGACTAATTCTTTGGGATTCCTAATTCCTTAGGCCAAATTGGAATTTCCAATTCCCAAAATAAAATGACCATAAAATTGATGTGAGGAAATTTTCCAATTCCCAATTTCTTAAACATGTTCATAAAAATAAAATTGCTTCAAATGAATTTTCTTTCCCTAAATTAAATTTGAGAACTTCAATCAAACTATCATTGCTTGTTAAAATTCCTAAAAAGAGGCAAATGAAAGAAAGGGAAATTTGCTTGGACATTCAACTTCTCAAAAAAAAAAAAAAAAAAAAAAAAAATCCTTGGTTCAATTTCCATAAAAACATAGTCCTTGACTTACCCTTGAAATTAAAATCAATTATCTCACCCAAAAAACAAAATTAAGTCAATGCTTAATTAAACAGCAAGTATTTGACTTAAATATCCCTCATTTAAATTGAACAAAAGCATATTTGAGGATTTTAGATCTAAAACCTCAAAATAAGAATTACGAATTAGCTTAATCCCCGTCAAGGGTACGTAGGTGTGGGGGAGGATTTTGATCCAACGCCCCAATAGCGGTTTGTTCGCTTTGGGTATTGCACTGCACGGCTTTGTCCTCTACAGACGAGTGTGGAAAGTCTCTTTGAGAGAGCAGTCCCACGTCGAGTAGAGAAGCGCCCCACCTATGCCTTATAAGCATGAGCTCAAGGCATAAAGTGTACCACTACTCGTCTGTAGAGGACAAAGCCGTGCGGTGCAATACCCAAAGTGGACAAACTGCTATTGGGACGTTGGATCAAAATCCTCCCTCACAGTAGGCAACCTAAATAAATTATTAGGTGTAGCCACAAATAAATAAAAACACATATCCTCTCAAAAAAAAAAAAAAAAAAAAAAAAACTTATGTAGAAAGGCAACGTGGTTGGAATCAAAGGGCATTCCCTTGAAACAAGGAATTGTATTTAAGAGATACATTATTTTGAATGAGTATTACTCACATCAATAAAACCTATATGCCAAAAGACCTATGAGTGAAATTATGTTTGATGAACTTTATTAAATAACAATTTTTATTAAATATAATTTAACAATTTTTGTTACATATAATTTGACGATCTTTGTTAAACAAAATGTAACAATTTTTGTTAAACATAATTTGACAATTTTGTTAAACATAATTTAACAATTTTTGTTAAACATGAGTTAACAATTTTCGTCAACTCATAGCATTTCTCTAATGTTAATGAATCGGATCTAAAAAGGCTCTTGATTAGATATCTGAAAATTTAATAACGAAGATACACACTAAAAATGATCCTTACAAGCGACATTAATATTAAGGAATGTAAATCATGCATTTTAAAAAGAAGCAAGAACAAATATGATACATAAATCGAAATGTTGAGAATGAGAGATCTGGATTAAACTGAAAAATTAAAGAGCTGAGAGAGAGCTACTGATCTGAAACTGGAAACTATCAAACGACTCAGACAGGCAACAATCAAACGAAAAAATTTACTTAACGTATGAGAAAAATAACACAAAAGCCAAAATTTTCTTCTTTATACATTAATTTATTTCTCATGCTCTTCTGCCTTTCTCTCTTTGTTTTGTCCTTGTCTATATCATCTCTCACACTTTAGTTCAGATCGGTGGTAGCTTTGGGTCACAGTGGCTTCGATGGTGACTGTGGAGGAGCATGAGGTGGCTGCGTTGGGTTTGGTCTGGGTTATGAGAAGGAGCATAGCATTAGGTTAGGTCTGGCTTTTGAAGAGGAGCGTGGCTCCGTTGGGTTGGGTTGGGTTGGGTTTGGGTTTTAAGTAGGAGCACGCCGTTTTGCAATTTGGGTTCTGGTTGGTTGATTTGATCTCTCTTTCCTTTTCAATTAATCTTTATGCTTTAATAGTGTTGGTTATGTTTTCTTCTTCTTTTTCACTTCCATTTCTTTCTTTTGGCTTTTCATTTTCTTTTCAACTTTACTACGGATGGGTTGCATCTTGTGCAGAATTATTTTTGTTTTTGTTTTGATTCTTTCTCCATTATTGAATATTTAAATGGGTGCCTCGACTTTTTTCTTTTTTTTAGTAACTATGTTGGTAGGGAACATTTAATGTGCATTTGGGAACTGTTTAACAATTAAATTTATTTTACTATTCAGTTTATTTTTGATATTATTCATGGGCTCTACTGTACTATTTCAACTAATTTTTACCTTTATCTACAGTACTTTTAGCAATAAGTTTTCAGTTTCAGCAAAATAAGCAGTATCTAAACACATCCTTAATTGAAATCAGTAGCTACGTTTGACATTATAGCTTCTTGTCATCATTTGGGTATCAGAATCAGGCCATAGGCAGTGAAGATGATAAGATCTCTTATTCATTTTGAGCTTTATCTATCTTTGTGTATTTGTGAAGAAGAAGATGAGTTTTCTCTTTCTTGTTTCAGTCCTTAGCGAGGAACTTTGTTGCTGTCAAGGTTGTCAAAATCAGGATCCTACTTAGGATCGTGAGAGGTAGGTGGGATTGTGGAATCCTATTTATTTGCATCATATGATGCAATTTTCAGATCATAAAATCCTATTTATTTTCAGATTTAAAGCAAAAAACACATTAATAATGACTTTGTATTTTGAATAATCACGTAAATTGTGATTTTATCCATAAAAAAACAAATATTTGCATCATATGATGCAATTTGTATGTTATACATTGCTATATTTATACTAAGAAAATAAATATATTTAAGTTTTGACCTAATGTATCTAAAAATTCAATAAATGTTTAATTAGCAACCAAATACCAAAATATTTATCAACACATATGGAAATATTTTCCAAGTTCCAAGTTTAAATCCAAAATAAGTTATCAAATGGAAACTAGCTAACTAAAATATGAAATCTAAAAGTAAGATGAATATTAAGGTGAAATGAACATTTAATTATTCCCATTCTAGGTTTCTTATAGCCACCATCCTAATCATCACCATCCAATTCATCATTTATGTAGACATTGTATATTTGTATACAAAAGTTGCAAAAGAGATCAAGATACAACTTCACACTCAACTATTTAAGTTATACCACTCAACAACAATTATAGAGCATGCTCAAAAAAATCAATCAATCAATATACAAATACAAGAAAAACATTTTAGTAATATTAGAATACAAATTAGTATATTGGTCAAATAAATTTAACAACATTATAGCTTAAAAGGTAGCAAAGCCAATATAAATTCTTCATTTAGAAATGATGAAACATTCCTTTATTTTGATTACAAGTGAACTAAAAACTAGAAAATATTTGCTTAGATTAACATAATTATATATATAAAGTCATACCATCACAACATAGAAAAATAAAAACCCTTAAAGTTTCATCAAAATAAAAAATTTATCCCATAAAAAAAAAAAAACCAAAAACTGATATTTTGGTAGGATTGGTAGGATCCCATACGATCTTACCGTATTTACGATCCTAGTGCGATTCTAAACGTTTTGGTGAGGTGGGATTGTAAAATCGTGCGATCCTACGATTGCGATTTTGACAAACATGGTTTCCGTCCTTTTGTTTTTGTGGAGGTTGATTTAGGTTTGGTTTTTCCTGGGGTATGTTTTTTGTGTTCAATATCTGTGTGAATGGAGAGCGACCAATATCAGTTTTTGATCTTGTTTCTCAAGTATTTTTATGTCTTTTCTTTTTGGAGGAGAGTGACATAAAGGGGATGCAAAAATACATATTTACCCTTAATTTTAACAGATGTGGGTTACGGAAGACTAACAAAGCTTATATTAGATGAATAAAGTGATATTTTTCAAACTACGGGTAGACAAAATGATTTTAGGCCAAACCACAGGTGAATTTACTGTAATTACCCCTATTGCATAAGTGTTGCACATCACATATTGAAAGAGTAATGGCCTGTTTGGGAGTTAAAAAAGAGAGGAGCAGTAGAGTAAAGGGAGGGAGAGTAATTCAATTGCCTTGTTTGGAAGTTTTTTAAGGAAGGAGGGGGAGGGGGAGGGGTTTGGGTGGGTTTCAATTACTTCTAACCCCTCATTTTTAATTCCTCCAAATTGGAGAGATTTGGAGGGAAAGTAGAGTGGATAAATTATTGGCCAAATGAATTCTCTAATTTACCCTTTCTAAATTAACAAAATTACCCTTTCTAAAGGGCTAATTACCCCCTTCCCCCTTACTAATTTTAAAAACATCCAAACAATGTAGATGGGAACCATTCCCCTCTACTCTTCTCCCCACTACTCTCCTTCCCTTTACTCCCCTCTACTTTCCTTCCTCTCTAAACTTCCAAACAGGCCATAAAGGAAGATGCTATGATTATTCCTATGCAAATAAGGGGGAGGTTTTAAGAACATTCATATCCAAGAATCCTATTCCATCCTATTTTACCATCCCAAAAAGCAACTTTATCAATTATACCATATCATTTTACGATACACCCAACATCTCAACTTTTATTTTATCATACTACACATTAAAATAATATAAATTATACAATAAAAAAATAATAATATAAAATTATCTCCCTCTTTCCTTTATCCCTAATTTCTGCCACTTTTTCTCACTGCCTCTCTTTCTCTCAGCCACACCGCCACCAACAAGAAGCACCGCCACAAAAAAACCCATTATTTAACCACCAAGAACCTAGCTAAGATATTTCTTAAAAGAAAAAAAATAAATAAATAGAAAAAACAACCAAGAACAAAGCAACAGCAAATCCATCAAATCACCCAAAAAAAGTCACTGCCACTACAATCACTCCAAACATAAACACTGCTTAGTGGGTCTGGCCATGGGTGGCTCTGGTAATGGTGTTCATGTGCATGGGCTTTGAGTTTGAAGAAAATGGGTTTGAAGAGAAGATATATGAGAGAGGAACACACATCGTTGATAACCATCACTCTGATCTCACTGATAGCCACGCCACCACATCGATCAATAAACCCACCATGTTGATCTCCACCTCGCCATTCCACCATGCCGATCAGCACCATCGACCTAGACCCACGCCGCCACACAACCCATGCTGCCACCACCATGAAAACCCTCCACCACATCAAACCCATGAGCTCCACCACATCAAACCCATCTGCTGCCACATCAAACCCTTGATTCAAGGGAAAATAGAGAGAAAAAAAAAATGAAAGGGAAGAGAGGGACGGGAGACGAGGAGGGATTGAATGAGTGAACTAAAAAAGAAGAAAAAGAAAAAAAAAAAAAAAGAGAGGAGATGAGAGTGTAACCAGTGAGAGAGAGAGAGAGAGAGAGAGAGAGAGAGAGAGAGAGAGAGAGAGAGAGAGAGAAATTGATAAAGTTTGAATAAAATATTAGTATTTTTTATTATTTATAATTGAGCTACAGTGCAATTCTACCTTTAGAATTGCACTGTAGCACAATTGCAAATTTTTTGCAATACTTGGTTTTTACAAGTTTAGGTGTTGGGGGTTTTTGGGCTTTAATGTTAAATCTGTCATACATTTGGCATTTGGCGGTCCAGATGTGAATGATCTAACAAAAAATGTGTTATATAAGTTGATCCATATTGGTAAAACAAATGAACATGCTATGATTTTTTGTTAATAAACAGGACACTCGAAGTTTTTAAAGTATTGAATGTAAGGGCTAACATTCATTAGAGTTAGCCTTCTTCTGTTAAATGAATAACTTGATCCATTTATTCTTAGTGAAAGAAAAATATTAAATTGCGTGTGAAACATTTTCTTTTACGTAGTCAAAAACATTTTGAAGTAAAAAATTGTTCAAATTAAACTAGTTCTAGCTCTGAGGATTAACTGGTTTCACTATACTTTTTACCAAACTTTAAATTTGCTGATTTTTAGTTAGGATATGTGATGATGCTCAAAATATCGCTAGTAAGCTACAAGGTCTTTTCACGTACTCGAAGTAACCTGCAGAACACAAAACAAAGAACATCTTAAAAGGGTACCGGTGTGGTATCGGCCAAAGACCCTCCGAAGGTTCAATCAGAAGATACTCACAACCCTAAAGTGCCAGAGTTGGAAAAATTATACGTACCGTTACACTTGTTAGAGCTTTTGGGGTTTTTATAGTAGCGTAGAATCGACCTTCTTTCCCTGTGTAAGAAGTCTTTTCCTTATAGGACTGTCATTAATTGGGTGAATATCGCGAAATTCTCTTTGCATTCGGATTCTATTTCCATTGGGATTTCTCATACTCTAACTATGTGTGAGACACAAGTCATTTCCATTTATAGAGTGATGACATATGTACCTCGGACCCATCCACACTATGCCCGTATACTTTGAATCCGTCCACATCTGGTATGTATATATTTCGACTCGTCATCTCAACTAAGAGCCATATGTCACATCAAACTTTACCCTCTCCAGCTGCCCCCTCACTCCATGGGTTCGTGACCTCTTAGTGGACGGACCTGTGGGGTAACGGTTTGATTTGCACTTTGAGAGATAGACTTAGTCTGATATACTAGCATATGATAATTAATATTGGGTTATTAATGCTGTAGGGCACGTGTCACCTATTTAGTGGCTGTTTGCTAGGAACGAAGCGTCCCTTCGTCTTTCGTGCCGTTCCTCCTATATAAGCTTGTCTTTTCATTCTCATTTCTCACTTTCTGTGGAAACTATATGATCAGAGCATATTCGTCAGCCTTGCTAATTCTCATATCGTCGAGTTGATTCACTCGTTGTCTGCGCCCTATAGTTGCATATCTTCTATTGGTAAGCACTTTTGCAATTTATTAAACTACAATTTACTTTAATACTTCCATCAAATATTTTAGATCCGTTAGTGTCTTAGGGTTGAATGTCACGTGTAGGTGACAGATGTCTAGTGCGTAGAGTAACCAGTCGTTTGTCTACGAAGGAGCGGGCTACAATGAAATATACCCGTCTGGTCAAAAAGACCCTGACGTCTCAAGTGAAGATAGGGACTCATCATCCACCTTTCCTTCCTCTAGGGGTCAAAGCTTGGAGATGGATAGACAAGAGAGTGGCCTTAGTGATGGTCTGGATGGAGGCGAACCCCCAATCCAATCCGTCATTGGACCAAATGGTCTACAGGAATTCATAATGCTACCAATCTGGACAGTCAATGACTTTAAGTGCACCATCAAAGATACACACTTCAAGACACTTAGTTCTAAGTATCAAATTCCAGACAACATTCCCATCAGTCTACCATAAAAGTCGGAGAAGTGTTATTATGAGAGGGTGGAAGGTGTTGGAATCTAAGAGCAAATGTTAAAAGCAGGGCTTAGATTCCCATTGAGTTCACTCCACCGTCGCCTCCTCCAATACCTAGGTTTGTCCGTCACCCAGATCTCCCCCAACACATGGAGGGTTTTCTTAGGAGCGAAAGTCTTGTACGGGGCTATGTCTAATGGAGCCTGACGGCTGACGGTGGAAGAGTTCTTCCACTGTTACTGTCCAACAAAGATTACTCAATCCAAGGGGATGTATAGCTTTGTGGTTAGGAGCCCGTTGTTAAGGCTAGTGTACGACACCCCTAATTCCAATAGGAATTGGAAGAATCGATACTTCTTTATGGAGGGTGACGCATGGATGTGTCATCTAGGGGATACTGAATATATGCCCGTCGACATAACATGGGGCATAATGCCCCTGTTTGGTAGGTATCTGTCATTAAGCTTTAGCCTTGTGCATCTGTTTTTTTCTAACCGTCTCTATTATTTTTGTTCAACAGTTCGGGATCGTCCTCAAGTTTCTCTTGAACAGTGGAGCTTTTTGGAGAAGATTTTTAAGAAAACCAAGTTAGAGGAAAGGACGTGGGCCAATCTAGCAAACCTTGACACCATTTACTGGCACTGTGACGGTCCAGAACCCACCCAAGCTGCCCGTCGTTACGAACTTCAAGTGCGCCAATGTAAGCCCGTCAACACAACCCTTCCGTCCACTTATTATTATTATTATTATTATTATTATTATTATTATTATTATTATTATTATTGACTATATGCATCCGCCTACTTTTGCAGAGATGGATGATGCCAAGAGAAGAGCCTTCATCAAGCAGTAAGCCGTTGTGAGGAAGAAAGAAGGTCAAACAGGTGGGACAGGTACTTCCAAGCTGTCTGGAACCAAAAGAAAACCTTTTTTGGAGAAGACTAATCGTCAGTCTAAAAAACCAAAGGTTACTACTGAGACCGTCATAAGCCTTCAAGCTGAGGCAAAGAAGATGGTCCCTCCTAGCCATGGGAAAGGAAAAGGCCTTACGACGGGTGGCCAGGTGCATCCAACAGAGAAATCGCCTAACCTCCTTCATGAAGATTCCAGGTATGCTTTGGAGAAGCTTTCGTCGATTATAACTCCTAACGATTACGAAGACCTTGGAAATCACGCGACAGAGGCAATAGGAGAGATAGGTCTCTTTAACGATTGTATTGTTTTCAAGCCATGTTGATGATGAATGGGTTGATGGGCCGTTGCCTTAATTATGAAACCGCTTTGGATCGAATAAGGGCAAAAGCAACGGTGACGGAGGATGAGCTGGCTGAGCTTAAGGCCTGAAAGGTGGTCCAGGAAAAGAAGTTGGCCCTTTCGGAGCAGGTCCGGGGTGAACTTGAAAAACAGACGGAGGTGCTACAGAAGGTCCTTGAAGACAAAGAGAAAGAAATCAAAGCTGTCAAGGACCAACTTCGTCAAGCTAAGGAGGATGCTGTGGAAGAATATCGCGACTCTGAGGCGTACTTGACGGAGTTAGGTGACACCTTCTCCGACGGGTTTGATGACGCCCTCCGTCAGGTGAAAGCTTCATTTCCTGAGCTGGACTTGTCTCACGTTAACATTGACAAGGCACGAGCTCAAACCTTCGTCCTTCCCGTCGCCTCAGAAAGCACCGAAGATTTATTTGATGAGGCTCGCGTTGTTCGAGGTGACGGAACTCTTTGCGATGGTGGTAATGGCGAGTCTGCCCTTCAGGTTCAGGCCCCAGTGGTTGATCCTTGTCAAGATGTAGATGTTGAAGCTGAAGAAAAGACTAACGATCCACCCGCCCAGTAGTTTTTTTTTTTTTTTTTTGTACTAAATTTGTTAAGAATTATCCTTGTACCGTCATGAATAATTTGCCCCTTTTGGCATTTTTTATTTAAGTACTTCAATTGTTTGCTTCTAAACTTTCATTGAAGTTTAAGTTAACAACGTATTTGTTTTCTTGAATCCGTCTATTTTGTGTGTTGTTTAATTTATCTGAACACGTTTTGAACCCAGTCTTATTATTTGAACGGGAATAGTTTTAGACTGCGTGAAAGTCCGTTCTTTTTTTTTGGGACCGTCTTTGTGAATACAAGACCGTTCACTCTTTTTTGAATGTGCCCGTCCACTTTCATGGGATGTATCCGTAAAAAAAAAATGTATGGACTTAATAATTTTCACACCATCATGGGATGTGTCCGTCCACTTTTATGGACTTTGAATTTTCACACCCTCATGGGATGTATCCATCCACTTTTATGGTCTTTGAATTTTCACACCCTTATGGGATGTGCCCGTCCTCTTTTATGGACTTTGAATTTTCACACCCTCATGGGATGTATCCATCCACTTTTATGGACTTTGAATTTTCACACCCTCATGGGATGTGTCCGTCTACTTTTATGGATTTTGAATTTTCACACCCTCATGGGATGTATCCGTCTACTTTTATGGACTTAGAATCTTCACACCCTTATGGGATATGTCCGTCCGCTTTTATGGACTTTCACACCCTCATGGGATGTATCCGTCAAATTTTATGGACTTATCAAATTCGTCCATTTTGTGAGCGTCATAACTAATTCCGTCCATTGTTAAGACATTGTAATCAAAGTAGAAAAATATACTTCTCATGCATAAGTAGAAAAATTGCCACTTGGGCTTAAAAAAGTATTGTAGCAAAAAATTTAATAAACCTTTAAACGAATATTGAATTTAAAACTAGGAAAAATTAGGCGAATGAGCATTTCTCTATCTGCTGTCCTCTCTACTGGTAGTATTTCTTGAGGTGCTCGGTGTTCCATAGGTGGTGCAACCTTCGTCCGTCCAGGGTCTCCAGGTGGTATGTGCCCTTCCTCACCTATAAGGTGACTCTGTAAGGCCCTTCCCAATTGGGACCAAGCTTACCCTGAGTGGGATCTCTAGTATTTCCCATCACCTTTCTTAAAACAAGGTCCTTGACCTTGAAGTCTCTATGTTTGACCCTAGAGTTATAATGCTTGGCCATGAGATCCTGATACCGTGCAAGCCTTTGTTCAGCTGTGGCCCTGACTTCGTCTATTAGATCGAGCTGTAGACGCATGACCTCGTCGTTTCTCCCTTCGTCGTGGTTGTTTACCCTGTAACTAGTAAGTTCGATCTTAGTTGGGATGACTGCTTCGCTTCCATATGCCAATCGAAACGGTGTCTCTCTCATAGGTGTTCTTGCTTTCATCCTATATGCCCATAGCACGCTTGGAAGTTCCTCCGGCCATATACCCTTTGCCCCCTCGAGCCGAGTTTTGATAATCTTTAGCAAGGATTGGTTTATGACTTCAACATGTTCGTTAGCTTGAGGGTGTGCGGGGATGAGTAATGGTTCTTGATCCCAAGTTCTGAACAAAAGTTCCTAAAAGAGTCGTTGTCGAACTGCTTCCCATTGTCTGAGACCAAAACTCTTGGTATACCGTACCTGCATATAATGTTCTTCCACACAAAGTTGCACATATTCTTTTCTGTGACGGTAGCCAGCACTTCTGCTTCTACCCATTTGGTGAAGTAGTCAATGCCGACTACTAGGAACTTCAACTGCCCATAACATGCTTGGAAGTTCCTTCGGCCATATACCCTTTGCCCCCTCGAGCTGAGTTTTGATAATCTTTAGCAAGGATTGGTTTATGACTTCAACATGTTCATTAGCTTGAGGGTGTGCGGGGATGAGTAATGGTTCTTGATCCCAAGTTCTGAACAAAAGTTCCTAAAAGAGTCGTTGTCGAACTGCTTCCCGTTGTCTGAGATCAAAACTCTTGGTATACCGTACCTGCATATAATGTTCTTCCACACAAAGTTACACACATTCTTTCCTGTGACGGTAGCCAGCGCTTCTGCTTCTACCCATTTGGTGAAGTAGTCAATGCCGACTACTAGGAACTTCAACTGCCCATAGCACGCTTGGAAGTTCTTCCGGCCATATACCCTTTGCCCCTTCGAGCCGAGTTTTGATAATCTTTAGCAAGGATTGGTTTGTGACTTCAACATGTTCGTTAGCTTGAGGGTGTGCGGGGATGAGTAATGGTTCTTGATCCCAAGTTCTGAACAAAAATTCCTAAAAGAGTCGTTGTCGAACTGCTTCCCGTTGTCTGAGACCAAAACTCTTGGTATACCGTACCTGCATATAATGTTCTTCCACACAAAGTTGCACACATTCTTTTCTGTGACGGTAGCTAGCGCTTCTACTTCTACCCATTTGGTGAAGTAGTCAATGCTGACTACTAGGAACTTCAACTGTTTGGCTGCAATTGGGAAGGGGCCCATTATATCCAAACCTCATTGAGCGAATGGCCATGGGGCCGTCATCGATGTGAGTTCTTCCGTTGGTTGTTTTATGGAATTGCCAAATCTCTGGCATTTGTTGCAAGCTCTGACTTATACTTGGGTGTCCTTTTGCATAGTAGGCTAGTAGTATCCAGTTCGGATCAGCTTGTGAACTAACGACCGCGACCTTGAATGGTTCCTGAAAACCCGTTCATACACTTCTCTCATGATGTAATCTACTTCCTCGGGGCCTAGGCATCTTAAGTACGGGCGTGAGAATCCTCTTTTGTATAGGACACCATTGATCAGGACGAATCGTGTTGCTTGAAACTTCAACTTCCTTGCAGCTTCTTTGGTGCCGGGTAGTATGCCATCCTTCAAGTAGGCGGCTATTGGTGTGGTCCAATTACTTTCAGAATCTATCTCCTGCATGTCGATGATATCAATAGTAGGCGAAGGTTGAACAAAGGAAAGTACCTTATTGGGGATGATCATGTGATCTGCTGATGCGGCCTTTGCTAGACGATCGACCTACTCATTTTCTCCTCTCGGGATTTGTACAATCTTAGCTTACAAGTCGTTCATCTTCCTTTTTGCTATTCCAAGTACTTCCTCATCCTTGTGCCCCTACACTTGTACTCGCCGTTTACCTGATTGGTGACGATCTGAGAATTACAGTGGATAGCCGCATTGGTGGCACCTGCTGCTCTTGCGAGGTCTAAACTTGCGACCAAAGCTTCATACTCCGCCTCATTATTGGTCGTAGGGAAATTGAGGCAAACCATACATTCCACCTTGTCGCCTTCTAGAGATCGCAGTACGATGCCCACTTCGCCTACTTGTTTATTGGATGAACCATCCATGTAAACATTCCATGGAGGATGCTCGTTTGCCCCCTGGTCTAAACTAGTAAAATCTGCAATGAAATCGGTGGTATAGTACATGGACTTCTGAACCTTGTCTTCTTCCCGGATCAAGGCTGTGCTGACGGCAGCCAGTGACACGGTCAAGTATAGAAATAGTTCTTCTCCTTCTTTCGTGGGGTTCAGCAGCGGTGGGGAAGAAAGATAGGCTTTTAAGTCATCGAACGCCCACTGACATTCAGCCGTCCACTCAAAGGATTTCTTCAATGTGCAAAAGAAAGGCAGGCACTTATCCATCGCTCTTGCTATGAATCTATTCAGTGCGGTAACCTTGCCATTGAGGCTTTGCACTTCTTTTACATTTTTTGGGGGCATCATTTCCAATACGGCATGGATTTTATTTAGGTTGGCTTCAATACCTCTTTGAGACACCATGAACCCCAAGAATTTTCCTGCTGTCACCCCAAATGCACATTTGCCTGGATTGAGCTTTATATTGTACGAGTGAGGGGTGTTGAAAGTCTCCTTGAGATCGTCCAAATGGTTGTCCTCCTTTCGGCTTTTCACCAGCATATCATTTACGCACACTTGGACGTTCCTTTCGCTCTATTTTGCAAACATCTTGTTCACGAGCCTTTGATATGTCGCACCTGCATTCTTGAGGCCGAACGTCATCACCTTGTAACAAAAGAGGCCTTGACTTGTAACGAATGAGGTCTTCTCCTTATCTGCCTCGTCCATCTTGATCTGGTTATATCCTAAAAATGCATCCATGAAACTTTGCAACTGGTGTTGAGCTGTAGAATCTACTAGGACGTCAATCCTTGGGAGGGAGTAGCTATCTTTGGGACATGCTTTATTCAGGTCCGTGAAGTCTACACACATCCTCCATTTCCTGTTGGCTTTCCTAACCATTACTACGTTTGCTAGCCAATCGGGGTAGTAGACCTCCCTAATAAAGTTTGCTTTCTGTAACTTGCGGACTTCCTCCGCTATAGCTTGATCTCTCTTGTGTGCGAACACACGCTTTTTTTGGTGAATTGGCAGAAAGGCGGGAGATACATTCAACATGTAGACCATGACTGAGGAGTCGATCCCGGGCATATCTTCATGGATCCATGTAAAGACGTCCTAGTTTGCCTTAAGAAACGTTATGAGTGCCTACAGGGTCGTTGGACTGGCGAGGGTGCCAATCCGTGTCGTTCGCTCCGGCATGGAGTCATCTAGGGGTATTTCCCTAAGCTTCTCAACGGGTTCTGCCACCGTTCGTTGCTCTTTGATGCTCATTGTTTGCATTTGGTCATCTATCTCCATCATCGTTACGTAACACTCTCGCGTGACAACCTGGTCTCTGCGTAGTTCTCCTATTCCATATTCAGTAGGAAACTTGAACATTAGATGGTAGGTCAAAGTTACAGCCTTCCACGAATTAAGAGTTGGTCGTCCGATTATGGCATTGTATGCAGATGAGCAATCGACCACGAGGAACATGACGTCTTTAGTAATTTGCTACGGATAATCACCAATCGTGACGGGTAGAGTAACTGCGCCGAGGGGGTATACTTTGGTTCCTCCGAACCCAACGAGAGGGGCGTTTGCTGAGATTAGCCGCCCTCTATCAATCCTTATCTGCTGAAACACCGGGTAGTAAAGGATATCGGTGGAGCTTCCGTTGTCAATTAGGATCTGGTGCATGTTGTAATCTCCCACCCATATGTTAACGATGAGTGCGTCGCCATACGGGTGGTGGAGACGTTGAGCGTCGTCCTTCGAGAATCCAATGATGGAGACTTTGGCTTGTGCCATCTTTGGAACGAAGCTTGTTAGTTGGATGTTTTGGACTGTTCTGAGATAAGTTTTTCGAGCCTTTTTGGACGATCCAGAGGTCGTTGTGCCCCCTACAATCATGCTTATGTCACCTATCGGTGGCCTTGGGCGCTCGTTCTCTTGTTAGGGAATCTACTTTTGTGGCGGGTCCGTTCTTTCTTTGCTAACGAACCTTTGCAACTTCCCTTGTCTAATGAGTGCTTCTATCTGCTGCTTTAAGTCATAGCAGTCGGCTATGTCGTGACTGTGGTCTTTGTGAAAGCGGCAGTATTTGTCCCGAGACCTTTTATTGGGGTCTCCTTTCAGTTTGCCTGGAAAAGTAAGGGCTCCTTCATCTTTGATCTGCATCAGGACTTGGTTTATTGGCGCTGTAAGCGGGGTGAAATTTGTGAACCTCCCAACTAGGGGTTTAGAGCGTCTGTCTTCCCTTTTGTCCTTGCGATCTTCCGGCCCCTGTTTTGATGTACTTCTTCTTGACTTTCCTTCTTCTTGGATGGCTTTTCTTCTCGGGCCAAGAGTGCATCCTCTGCGTTCATGTACTTGGTCGCCCTGTAAAGCACATCGAACATGGTTTTCAAGTCATTCTTATATAAGGAAATTAGAAACTTACCCTTTCGTAGTCCGTTTGTGAACGCGGCTACCAGTATTTTATTGTCAGCTTCATCGATTGACAGTGCCCCCTTGTTAAAGGGGGCGATGTAGGACCTCAGCGTCTCATCTTCCCATTGTTTAATGTTCATCAAGCACGCGGTGGATTTCTTAGACTAGTGTCCTCCGATGAAATGCGAGGCAAATTGAGTACTCAACTCCTTAAAGGTGCTGATGGAGCCTGGTGCCAACCAGCTAAACCAGACCCTTGCGGAGCCCCTCAATGTTATACGGAAGGCCCTACACATTATTTCGTCCACTACTCCTTGTAGGAGCATCAATGTCTTGAAAGTCTCCAGATGATCCAACAGGTCCTTAGATCCGTCGTAGCTTTCGATCTATGGCATTCAAAATTTCAGAGGTCGAGTTTACGGACACTGTGAATGGTGAGTCCGTCTGATGAACCAGGTCATCAAGGTCGTTGGACACTCGTCCTTTAAGAGTGTTCATCATAAAGTCCATGCGCTTCTTCATCATCTGCATCTCCACAACTATGTGGAATGGGACTTGGTCTGCAGTTGATGGTCGATTCGTGTCCTGCCGTTTGGGTCTGCTTTGGGCATTGCTCCCTTCTGACTCCTCCTGGTTTCTCTTTTCGGCGTTGCTGGCCTTCTATTCTTCTTCTTGGGTGTGAAGCATTGCATCTTTCTAGCGCAATTGCTCCTCTAGGTCGTGGTTATGCTTCGTGAGGTGTTCTACTGCTGTTGCGAGGGTTTGAACCTGCCTCTTGAGAGCCGTGGTGTGTGGTTCGCCCTGATTGTTCGTCGTGGTTGCTATCGAGCGCATGAGTACCATGCAACCTTTCGTCTGGAAATCTCAAAGAATGGCTTTTCCTTGCGTGTTTCCCACAGACGGCGCCAACTGATGATGCTCAAAATATCGCCAGTAAGCTACAAGGTCCTTTCACGTACTTGAAGCAACCTGCAGAACATAAAACAAAGAACACCTTAAGAGGGTACTGGTGTGGTACCGGCCAAAGACCCTCTGAAGGTTAAATCAGAAGATGCTCACAACCCTAGAGTGCCAAAGTTGGGAAAATTATACGTACCTTTACTTGTGAGAGCCTTTGGGGTTTTTATAGTAGCGTAAAACTGACCTTTTTTCCTTGTGTAAGAAGTCTTTTCCTTATAGGACTGTCATTAATTGGGCGAATCTCGCGGAATTCTCTTTGCATTCAGATTCTATTTCCATTGTGATTCCTCATACCCTAACTATGCGTGAGACGCAAGTCATTTTCATTTATAGAGTGATGACACGTGTACCTCGGACCCATCCACACTATGCCCGTACACTCTGGATCCGTCCACATCTGGTATGTATATATTTCGACCCGTCATCTCAACTAAGAGCCATATGTCACATCAAACTTTACCCTCTTCAATATGAATAGTTAAGAACCAGATCATATCAACAGGTTTAGTCTTGTTTTAAAGACCACAGTTCACGCCTTTCTTCTATGCAATTGGTTTAGGAAATGATATGGTACAAATGAAATGGTATTAGTATGTACCGCGAATGATAGATGTGTAGAAAAGCTAATATACTATATAAATTCACTTTGGTATAAAAAAAAAAGTTCTTCTCCAAACTTTGAACCTTGAAGTAGGGGTGTGCAGCCAACTCGCTGATTCGCCAAAACCGACCCGACCCGACCCGACCCAACCCAAATTGCCAGGTTGGGTCGGTTTTGGGCTTGATGGGTTGGGTTTGGATTACAAAATTTTTATTTTGATAGCGGGTCGGGTTGAGTTTGGGTCATAAAATTTCAAACCCGCCAAAGTCGACCCAACCTACCCATATATTTAATATATATTTAAAATATATTATATAATTAATAATTTTTTTAAAATAACTAGCTCTTCCTCCTATCCTATATTAAAGCCAATATTAATGTATATTAGTTCATATATTAATGTCTATTTTGTTTATCAATTTAGGTGGCAAGTATGATATATATATATATAGTTTTTCTACTCAATTTAATTAAAAAAAAGAGTCAACCCATGGGTTCAACCCGACCCATGTGGGTTGGGTTGGGTTTGGTTGAACTTATGTGATGGGTTAGGTTGGGTTGAGTAGAATTTTTTTTAACTCACCATGGTGGGTTGGGTCAAAAAATCTCCTTAACCCGACTCAACCCAATCCATGCACACCCCTACTTAGAAGAGCCTCATTCGGCTTACTGTTCTAAAGAAGTGAGTATTCTTGTCACCCCCAAAGGCTTGTTTCAAGTTCATTGGATAGGTGAGATGGACGAGGATCTAGAAGAGATATGAAAGAAACTATCATTGGATGGTGAAGAAAGTATAGTTGTAATGGTGGAAATCAATTCAACAGACAACTGAGACCAAAAAGAAGCATTGACTAATGGCCAAAGTGCTAACCACCAAGCTTATCAATGCGTCAGCAATGAAGACAATGACGAGAAAATAATGGCAACCCACGAAAGGTATGAAAGCAGCGAATGTAGACACAAAGAGGGGGGATTGGGTGTCGGGGTGAATACGATGCCATATTGATGTATTAGTCATTACATATTAATAATTATATTCTTTCCCAAAAAAAAAAAAATACTAATCACTCTATTACAAAATAGCTTAGTTTTATCAAACTATCAAAGGCCAGTAAATTTTCCACTATAGATGATGAGCTAGCAAAAATAACATAATCAATACATTGAGTGGCGCTACATTTAGCAAAAGAGTTAGCACACTAGTTAACTTCTCTGAAGATGTGCTAGATTGTCTAGTTGGTAAAGTTTCTCATCAAGTTCTTGCAGTCATTGAGAAGGGTTACATCATAATGTTGTTAATAGCCGAGTTAGAAATAGTACGAAAAATGCGCTTTGCATTCAGCTCAACACAAATCGAGAAACCCAGATCTCAATGAGAAACCTAGATTCCAACGAGAAAAATTCCAAAATCCGGCGAAAAAAACCTAGATCTTGGCCAAAAAACCCATATTCAAGCTATGTTTCATGTAGATCCGGCGAGATTTTGACTGGATCTGGCGAAATCTCATCAAATCCGATGAGATTACTGTCGGATCTGGCGAAATTTCATAGATTCCAATGAGATTTTCGCCTGATTTGGGTTTTTCTCACTGTTTTCTTAAGTTTTCTCATCGTTTTCTCGCCGTTTTCTTATATCTATGACACTGATCGACCTGCCCACCACCTGTTGAAGTCTGATCCGCCCGACCCATTTACTCCGGCGGTTGGTGGTGGGTGAGATTTTCCAAAAACCAATTCCGTCGAGTCGGTTGCGGGTTGGGCACAAACTCGACCCGGATCGACTCATGGACAGCCCTATTTTAGATTACAAAAACTTGAAATTTTAATATTTATTTGATGACACAGCAATTGATCTTTGATCTTCTTGAAATTTTGCAAGCATGAAAGATATAATAAAAACATGCAATCTAACGGTTAGATTTTCAAATTTCACACTCAATATAAAAATATATGATAAGTTTAGATGGTTTCTCCCCAAATTAGTTTGGAGAAAAATTTTATTATTTGCAGAGTAGCTTTCAAAAAAAGTTTCCATTTTCCAGTATACCGTTTTCCCTCTAACCCACGTGAAAACCTGTACCTTCACTGTTTTTCTATTAATTATCTCACCCAATACTCTTTTAATTTCACCTTTTCGACTTTCAAACCCACGCCTTCCTCCGAATCTCCCTACTTCTTCTTGGTTTCTTGGGTAAAATCTTCAATTCTTGGTTTCACTGTCTCTTTCGAGCTTTATTTTCTTCATCATTTTTTCACATCCTTTTTTCATATGCTAGTACAAAGATAAGTGGTAGAACACTAGAACTTAAAGATTTCTAGATCTTTTTGGTTTTCCTCTATTTTTCCAATTATTCCGAGCAAAATGGAATAGAATTCAAAACTTTAATTTTAATTGAATTGTAAAACTCTTGGAAAAATTTAAATAATTAATATAACATAATCTGTCTAAGATCCATTGATAGTGTACTAGCCTAATTACTAAATGCTAATTTGGACCTCCAATTTTAGTTATAGCTTGATTAATTTTAAACTAATCACAATTGATGCAAAATTTTCATAATTAACCAACCGAAACAACAAAGTAATGCATGGATAAGCATAATTGAACAAAGCAATTAAACCAAGGGTAGTAAGTAAAGAGATGCAAACCAAAGATAAAATTAAATGTGTTATCAAAGAGAAAAATCAGAGAATTTAACGGAAAAAAAATCTCGTCGCGGCTCGACAAGCCAAATCAATACAAATAATTACATGAATTACAATCCAATTGACACGGAATAAAACTAATAAATCAAACAAGAAAAAAACCATAACTTAACACCCATAAACTAAAGCCTTGAATTAGTGTCCCTACATTTATAATTTAATGAAATGGAAAATCATGTCTCTCTAATTCACTGCATGTCATGAGAACAAGTCTCTCTTAAAATTTTACAAATCATTTAACCTGAATTTCATGAGTGAATGGGGACTATATTTGATTTAGATGTTAGAAAAGTACGTAGAACTTAATTAAAAGATCCTCTTGGCGTCACCAAGTTCTGTAGTTATAAATAGCCAAAAACATTTTGTGCAAGTGGCTCGGTTACGGAGTCCCGAGTCAAGTCTCTATAATCACATGCCCCATATTCTCAAAAAAAGAAAAGAAAAAATTGAAAATAACACAGTTAACTTGGCCCTTCCAACACGGCTCACATTACACCCAACAACCCAAACAAAAACCAAACTGAACATCAAGACTACCAGACTTCAAACCCGTTTCTCTTTCTCATCTCAAATGGTTTGCCTGATCTATTTCTCCACCTTCATTTTCTCCTTTCTAACTCTTTCATCTGCCGATGACGCCACAGTCATGGCCAAGCTCCTAGCCTCCTTTAGCACCGCCCCAAACGGCTGGTCTAACAGCATAGACTACTACAAGTGGACAAACGTTACATGCGACGGAAGCCTTGTCACCGAAATCCAATTAGTTTCTCAGTCTCTCTCAGGGACTCTTCCTTCCGATCTCGGCACTCTCTGATGCGAACCTCAACAGACTCGCTTTGAGACCCAACAAACAATATTGGAATATTGCCCAAGAAAGCTAAAATTCAGATTTGATAGAAAACCCAGACCCAACGTTTATAAGAGAAACACGAACCAAAGGTATAAGTAACAGACCTTGACCCAATGATTATAAAGGAATCACGAACCAAAGGTATAAGTTTGAATGCCACAAG